>JASVER010000089.1:1468054-1660180 GCA_030449065.1 Oceanodroma leucorhoa | reverse complement strand
GGGGAGAAACGCGGCTGTGGCGCAGCTCCGCGCAGCAGCCCAGCCCCGGCCCTGCCACCCTCCTCCCCGGGGCCGCACCGCAGGGCCCCGCCGCCCGGCCCTCACCCCCCGCCGCACTCACTCGCCGCGGCGCGGCCGCCTCTAAGCGCGTCCCCAGCGCAGACGGAGCGCGGCGGCCGACGCGCACCAGGCAGCCCCGCAGCGCCCTCCCCCTCCCGCCGGCTCCCTCCCCTTATAGCCGCTCCCGCGAGCCTGCTGGCCCTGAGCGGCACCGCCGCGCGCCAATCGCCKCCCGCTGGCACATAGCAACACCCCGGCGGTTGGCTACGGCCAGCCGCAGCCCATTTTTTCACGACCAATCAGAGAGCGAGGCCGGCAGGGGCGCTCCCTCCCGCCCCGGCGCGCACACACACACACAGGACGCACGCATCGCCCCCCCGCCCTGCCTCGCGCAGACAGCAGCTGGGGAGGCGGCAGCCAATGGGAGCGGCCCTGGCGCTGCCGGCGTGGAGCGCGGGGGGGGGAATAACAAACAGATGCGTTTCCTCTTAAAGGCGCAGGCGCCGCTGCCGCGGGTGGGGGAACCACGGGGGGGCACCGGCGCTCCCCCCGCACGGTCCCGGGTAGCAGCAGGAGCCGCCGCCGGCGGCGGGTGCTCTATCCACGCGTGCAAAAGCGGCATCCGTCTGCGCGGAGGATGCGCGGGGGCGGGCGAGGGACACTGCAGCAGCCCTGCCGCAGAGCCCCCCGGGGCCGCGCCCCCGGGGAAACCGCAAAATTGCCCCAAGTGCCCAGATTCGGTTAGTCGGACCGATAAACCCTCCGAGGGGCCCGGCTGTCGGAAGGGACTTCGGCTGTCGGAAGGTCTTTAAGGACAGATTTCCCCCCCCCCCCCGCCGCCGGGGGAGCGCCCGTCCCTCCAGGCTGGGGGGCCGCGGGAAAGGGGGGAGCACAGCCCCTGCCTAATAGACTGCGGTGTATTTCGGTCTTCAAATGCCGAGGTAATTAGTCCACATTAAATAAACATCAGGTAATTACTGCTACCTGCTGTACGCAGCGGTCGTTTCGACTCCAGCACCGAGCCACACCGCATCTCCGACGGCCGGCCTCCGCATCAACCCGACGTCTTAAACACGCCATAGGATCCCAATTAGCATGAGAACTAACTGCAGATGAAAATATTATATATTTCTCCTGGAAATCTCCATTAGCTTCATCCCACTGCTTACCATGATTTTTTTTCAGTGGTGATCCTGGCAATCTTATACCCAAACAGCTGCAGGCACTGCAGAGCTAGCATGTGCACGTATGTACATGCACGCATACATACACATGCGTATGGCAGCGCACACGCACACAGCTGAGCCAGAAAAAAGTGCAAGGGCAAAATGAAGTGCCATCACCTCAAAGCACGGTAATTAAGAGACAAACAGCASGCAGCTCCAAACAAGCTGATTTGAAGGCTCCGCACTGCACGTTTTGTAGTTTCAGCTCAGGACAGCACGTGCATGGCACACCATTCTSTGAGCGCTGGYAACAGTGATGCATCACTGTATAAAGTACAGTTTTAATAATGTTTTATATCTGTCCTCACATCAAGGGATAAAAAGTTATATATCTTATCAGCTGAAATATATTTGCTTTATGAGTTTATTCTTGTTCCAACATTCTACTGCTTTAGCAAATTCTTAGGAATATTTTAAGCAATTCTCTAGTGATTGGTTATTATTGGTAAGTACAAGGGCAATGTTCTGTTCCATATGTTAAATATATGGACTCTAATACACACTAAGTAAGGGGCAATATAAGATAATATTCCTATTAGTTGTGATACTCATTTTTTTATTACATGTGGGTAGAAAAATAACCTACCTCGTGTTACAAAATAAATACAGTTTTCTTCCACACAAGCAAAATACCCCTCTGATCGCATTACTAAAATGCATGCCAGCTAGCTAAGGGATTCTATAGACCAGATTCTAAAATACAAAATGACATCTTTCCCTCGTAAGCCAGTGGTACCACCAAGTACAATTTAAATATGCTATCAACGAACATTCAAGCACCATGGTAGTTACTAGCTACTAAACACACTCAAATGAAGGAGGAAATTGCCGTGTTATCTTTAGGCTGCTACAAGAGCAACAGGAGCCTACTCCGAAGGCTTACTTTAAGCTGCTTCTTTTCTTAGATAACCTCCTTCCTCTACAAGCCCAGCAGCAAAAGCTAACACATCAGGTTTTTAGACCATCTCACCAGTGCTAAATGAAGCCGTATTTAACAGATCTAGACAAGGTTATGTGCAGGAAGTGGTGAAAAAATTTGCTTGAACTTTAAATCACCAAGACTCCTCAAAAATAATAAGTACCCAGAGTTGAAACCATCAGCAAAATAAATTTACACATCATCAAGAGGCTGCTGCATAACAGCGAATTTTTTTTCCACCCAAAGTGAGTTGCGCAGAATTTTCAGTTTGCTCATAAAAATACATTATTATTTACAAGGAGAACATCAAGATTCTTTACGTATGTACAAAGCTCTCTGTTGTAATAAGATTGCTTTAAGGTGGTGGTTAATTGGAATTACATTGATATAAGTTCAGCACCACCACAGAAATCTAGGGGTTCACACAGCTTTGAAGTCGTAGAATAAGACGACCATAAAAGCGCCAAAATGTCTTCTTTAAACTATGTGCTAATCCCTATAACTTATGAAAACTGGAAGCTTTTTAGGCGYAGCAGTGCTTCATTAGCAGCATTTCACTCACTTTTGAAAAATAAAATGCTAGTTGAGTCCTAGTTACTTTCTCACTGAAGCTTCAAGTCACATTTTCACATCTGATTCTGTGTTACAGTGTTTGGTTGCAAACTTTGCGAGCACGGCTTAATTAGCATTATGAATACTTTTACTGGGCTAAGCTTTTGGGAAATTTATTCATTTTAAAAAAATCTGAATTTTGGATCTAACCTATTTGACAGCTTAGCTTTCAACTGAACGGCTAAGCGGGATTTTTAATTTCTTGCAAACATCCATTTTTTGGAGCCTGAACAGGACAGCTAGTGTTTCCCTCAGTGTTTGACATCAGTTTCAATTTTTATTATCATTTAGACTAGAAAAGYCTAACAGATAAAGCATCACTGACTGGGGCTAACTTTTGCTACTCCACAAAGAGGGGAGGAAGTATCGAATCATTCATCGAGATACTGGCTCAACATTTTTAGTGCTGCGTTAGAATTAAGCGGCACTTAAAATCTGATAAAAATCTCAGTTTCTTGGGACTCCCAAATTTTATTTGTAGCTGGTGTTACTGGCCTTGTAATCAAGATACCTTGCCTAATATTGCCTTTCTTCTCTRTTTGTGAAGTGGGGATACTTCAAACTATTTCAGAGACATCAGGAAACAWCATCTTCAAGTGCTCCAGATCAAAGAAAGGTGCTTTCATCTATTAACAGCAGGTTTTCTTCCCCGCTTGCAGCACCACTATTTTTGGTCAAACAACAAAACAGCAAGTGTTCCCCAGTGCTTCATCTTGCCCCCCAAATCACCAAGTTATCCGACAGCGAAGCTGTAAAACCCTCACTATCCACAGCRCTCTGATCGCTGGTCTTACTTCCGATAGCAATATTCCACATCTTGCAATGAGGAACCAGACCATCTTTAAATCCACTGTAAATTAGCTAACCCCAGAACCGTGGCAAAACTCAGAACCTGTAACTGAACGAGCACCTACTTTTAATCCAGCTCTGCACTGCAGTTTCCCCACCGACTCTCGCTGCTGGGAAGAGCCGCGTGTGGCGGGGCAGAGCCCTGCGGAACACCAGCAGAAACTGGCGGGGCTGTGGCGGCCTCCTGCGGCGAGCGGGAGGAGGACAGGCAGGAACCGGCCCACTGGACATTCTGCTTTTGTTAAGGTTTTGTAGCTTTTGTTAAGGTTTTGTAGCTTTTTGTTTTCTACACACTTTCAGTGGGGCATTTCACACAGCCAGGAAAACAATCCATTCTCCACGCACGCAGGAAATTCCAGGCACAAACCAGGATCTCTGAGATTTCTACCAAAACCAGTGATCTCGCTCACCAATGTAGAAAAGTCTATCTTGAAAACACATGAAAATAGCTGCAGCTCAAGTCTTCTTACTTCAGATAAACAGTGTTAAGTTTATTAACAGTRTTAATATTATGTTTGAGTACCAAGTCTTAGTAACCTATCATAAATCTGCAGTACTATATATTCATAGATGAATACTTCCCATGTTAAAAGACAGGTGAATATTCATTAATGCTTCCCAATTCCCTATTCTGGTTTACTATCCATTCAGAATATGTAGTAAGAAATAAAATACTGCCCAGAGCAATCTGGGAAATCCTCTCATCAGCTTGCCAAAATCCTTTAAAAGTTACTAAATGCTGTTACATACATAAAACCCACTTCACCTCTCTTACCTAATATGAAGCCTCGAGGCTTTAAAATTACACTTGACCTTAAAACCTAGTATTTAATGTTAATCTAATGGAAATCCTGCAGGAAAGCTGGAAATTTACCTCTAGGACTAGAGGGAACATTAACGTGCTTATCGTGAGAAAAAACATAGATATCAGAGCACCATATTTATAGCAAACTATCACCCAACGCAACACTGTACAGAAACTTGCTACAGGTGGAGTACCTGTTAATATGAACATATTCAAAACGTAGCTAGTTTGCTGTCCCCGGTTCAGAAGCAGATACCTGTCCACTGTCAAAGGCTTTTTATACTCCCTAACACATTGATCACAATCTTTTGCATAAGTCTTCTATAAAAGTAAGCGGGTAGGAGACTCTCTGTGTGTGGGAGTGAGTTAGAACAGAAGTGTCCTTAAGACATTACAGAAAGGTATTTCAGGGTAATTTAAGGGCCACAGTAAGGTCATTTTTTAAATTAAGTCTAAATTATCAGATATTTACCATTTCAACAGAGACCAAATAGAAAACTATTATTATTAACYAACTGAAAAAAGCCTATCAAGCCCTCTTACATGAAGGCTCTCATTTCAATCTCAGGCCAGCTCCTCTGATACCATAACTTACAAGCACAGATAACCGAACATTTTCATTTCCCCCTTCAATTCAGATMTAATATACACACATAGACAGGATACCATATCCTCCACATCTGTGAACTGCTACATTCTGTAATTAAACTGATAAGCCTGATTATAGRTCAGAGCTGATGTCTATAACCAGGCTATGTAAGATGATTTTGTCAGTGTTTTCAAAACCTGAGCTGTAATATTGTAGATGTGCACATACAATCTTATAACACTGCCAGAATCGGGCCATCAATCATTAAATTGGATAAACACCAAACAATATACTTAAAAAAAGAAGACATGTCCCCCAACCAAAAAAGCTGCTATTTATTTAGGCATGCATTACTGTGCTTAGGAATTAAGGATCATGATCTCTAAAAATAAATAATTAGAAAGCAGCTCTGATGCAGACAGCCATTTTTACACGGAAGTGCAAAGCAAAGACCAATGCTCTCACACAACTACTTTTGAGCATAGCTATCCAAAACACTAGCATATGTAATACTTTTCAAAATACTATTAAACTAAGAAGCATTTCTTGGCTCATTTCACCCATACAGAACTACAGACTCCATTTTAAGTTAAAGGTGCTACAATCCTAGACAAGTAGATAGGATTTGCCAGTTCTTTACACTGAAAGATGCTGATGACAAAAACATATACACAGAATTGGCTCTCCTGGCATGCTGTTATAGTTAAAACACTTGGGATCTTCATCCTTGTTTCTCCCCCTACYATTATTACACAGGACCCGTCTACTTCAAGCTGAATAATATATAGTAAAATTTCAAGAGTTTAGTATCCAATTTGTACACCTTCCTGCTCTCCTCCCATCTTAAGTTTTGATTATTTGAATTTTCAGGTGCACAGTGCTTGCTTTGAAGCACGTGATGCCTGTTCTGCAGACCGGCCTTTGCTTGGAAGCAATGAAGCAACAGCACATACTGCATTGTTGAACCAGCAGAATTCTCCACACTGTTTTCTAGCATCGCATATGGAGACCACTTYTGATCATGTTTATCTACTACTGTTGATCAAGTTTATCTAATACTGTTTCTGTCTTAAAATAAATTGTAGAAAAATCAAATTGGAATTGACTTCAAAAGTTTTAAGTAAAAGTTCATTTGCACATGGAGAAGGCAGGCTTAAGTCCTCTGCAGGCTTCATTTAGCTGCACATAGTTGCAGATACTGTGATTACTATAAGAGAAAACCAATGTCATTGCCAAAAATTTCTTAAAAGTTCAGAGTATGTAATGTACCCCCTTCTTTTCAGCAACCCTATCCACATAAAAAGCTCACAATCGRAAGTTCAACATTTACTACACTATAAATAAAATACCATCATCCCAGAGATTATACTTTAGGCAAAGAAGTCACAATTAGTAAGTATTTAGTTTTAGATCTTTTATGAGCAAAGATGTTTTAATGYGTCAACATTTCAAGAGCATGAATCTTTCTTTACAAGAAAAGAAAAAATCACTTCATAGATTTCRAGCTAGAGAGGTCCACAAGACTTTCTGCAAATTAGAAGTGCATGGAATACATGCATCATCCTTCATACATAAGATATTTTGCAATAGGATTGAGAACACATTAAGTGTTAAACAATATTTAGAGTTAAAAGTACCCAAAAAGAATCTCTCCTTGGAGAGGGAGATTAACTGAACATCCTCCTGGACAGCTGTGGAARTTCTCAACAAATGCTTTTGTGTACAAGTGGTTTAAAAATCACACAGCAAGTTCTGGAATATTCAAAACAATGATTTGATAGAACAAACATTCTACAGTTACCTCAATTCCATATTATTTTGTCACAAACACTTACCATGGCCTAAGCCCTGTGCATTGGTGCTTGGATTCATGGCCTAATCCATGCAACATTATCTGTCTCAGATACCAAACTTTAGCTCTTGTACTAAAGCCCAAATGAGTGACTCAATAAATTCAGCAGCTTTTCCGGCACTGAACTCCTCCTCCCCCATGATTCAAATTTAAGATATTAAGTAGTAGAYTTATCAAAGAGGGGTCATGTATAAACAGCACAGTCAAAAGCTACATCAGATGTAGGAAGACTAGTGGTTGAAAAATGTATTGAGCATCTTTGAAGGCAGAAGTTTCCAACACCACTGCTAGAGAGAAAGARGAAAAAGATTAAAATGGAATTAAAAAATTAAGTTTGTCATTTCAGTAACTGTGTTTTGTCATTCAGTATAGAATAAAGCAAAACAGTTTGTTTATGCAGTGATGAGGAAAATTTGAGAGAGAAACTAAGTCATCACCTGTCCCTTGAGAGATCARGTCCAGAAATCAAGACTGGTATTTTAAAACTTAGCTTTTCCTAGGCAAAAAAAAAAAAAGTTTTAACATGCAAGTGCTATTTGGTAGCATTGTCTAAAACCAGAATTATATTTGCATCTTCATATAGGTGTGCGTGTTGGAAATTCAATAGCAATGAAATTGAGTTGAAGAAAACCACACTGCATAAAAACCCTACCTGGAGTTACACACTGACTAAGAGAGAAAGGGTGGAAGTTTTCATTTACCTACTGAGCTGCGTATGGAGCCTATTCTGTAACTATTCTGTGACTACTAGAAAGCAGGCAGAACTACGACTAGACTGATTAGCAGTTATCTGACCAGACGTAACTGGTCTGAAAAGGAAACAAGCAGCTTAGCACATAATAAATCATTTCATCCTTTTTCCTATGAACAGTTAGGAAGTTACATTTTCCTCTCTTCCATTCGGCGAGCAACAACCCTGATTAAATTAAGAGGAAACTGAATCTACAGCCATCTTAACCAGGCAGATATTTAGAAGGACACCATTAACTCAAGTGTCACCATCATCACATATTCACTTAAATCGTAAACGCAGTAGTTTCTTCCACTTCATCGATGTAGAAATGTTCCTCAGAAAGGAATTACAATGCAGAAACAAATATCCATCCAGATGGACTTGATGTTCTAATACTGACAGCCTACTGACAGCCATAATGAAATAGCAAAGATGCTCCACAATTACAAGTATGGCACAGCAGCCAGTGGAGTGAAACAAGAGCCCTTCCAAATCTGAGCTAGCACGGGAAAAAAATTACTTGCTTTAAAAGTTTTTGTAACAGTGAGTATACCTTGCAGTAAATATACTCTTGCATCTGGCTACCATATTTATTAAGATCCATCATTTTCACATGAAGTTCCTTAAAGAAGTAGATACTATCACTAAACAATAGTTTTGTTCCGGCAGTATCTGATGATTAAATGACTGAGCTTTATACATGTCATTGTGCATAATTAGGCTACAGTAATCAAATTCTTTCTGGAAAACCCTACCACTAACATGACAACACCAAAGCACGCAGGCATTGCAGGCTCAAATCTCTTTGACACACGTATAACACCTGTTCACAATGACAGAACAGCACGTACGCTTCCAGAAATACCTTCCTATCTAACCCCATTCCATCACACTTGGGGTTTCCTGGCTTTTGCCAATGAAGTTACTTCCATGTCCATGCACATAAACTTTATGAACGTTGAATGTACTTTCGTGGAGAGAAAAATACTAAAATTTACACACATCCTAGATTGACACTTGCTCCTTTTATAAGTAGGCATATAAATCTGCTTTGGGTGAATTAATTTAATAGGAACATTTTAATTTGTTCCTGAAACTCCTGACCAAACTTAATCATCTTTGGTCCCTCACCCTAAWAACAACTTCCCATTCATCAAGCCAACAGATGTTAGAGCTACAAATGTGCAAAAGACTTCTAAAACATYGGCTTCGTTTGTGAAAAGACTATTTCAAAGTAAGTGTAATCTATAATAAGTGCAATCTTCCTTTCTGGAAAGCTAGCTACTGCCATGCCATGGTAGCCTGACAGGCAGGTCAGAACCAGGGGTAAACCTAGACCCTTGCAGTGGAACCCAGTGCCAAACCCAGAACCTGGCTTAAATGCTGTATTTAGACCTTGACCATAAGTCACAGTATTACCATCACATCAGAAAGGGGTCTAAATACAGTTGCACCTCAAGCTCAACATTCTTATCAGTAAGAATAATTGAGTAAATCTATACTGACCAAGTGAGTTAATTTTGGTAAAAAAGTGCCTGCCTTTACTGACTACACTTCACAGGCTAAACTATCTGGCTAGCCACAGATTCTGCTTTCTATTTCTCCTGTGCGTTTTCTTTTTTGCCCTACAAGTTATCTGAAAATTAAAAGCAACACAAGAAATGCATACACACAGGGTACACTTTCAGAAATCCTTTCGTTTCTGCCCACTAGAATATAACTGGAATAACTGACATGTCTTGACATCTGCTTAGGAGCACTTGTGACAGGTAAAATATTATCTATAGGTATCCTATCCAGCAACTTTCTTCCTAGTCATCACTACTTGTGAAGTGCGCTGTTGCTAAATGAGCTATTTACAAATGTAAACTATGTAATTAAAGTTTTAAAATAAATAGACAACCTTCACGTTAGGTAGCAACTTGACAACAAGGTAATAGATCATCCAATTACATCTTTCAAACAAAATGATCTCTGTATGCTGCTCAAATTTTTTTTTAATGAAGAAAATCCTTGGCTCACAATCTATTCTGCAAGAACTTCCTTGGTTTTCTTCCTTTACGCTGGATAATTGTGTAAAAACTCCTTAAGTTTTGTTGGATAGTCTGTCATCACTCCAGTTGCTCCCAGATCAAATGCCCTCTTATATTCTTGYTCTTCATTCAGTACCCAAATGTACACCTATGAGATGGGATAGAGAGACAAATTATTACAGGAAATACTCACACTAAAAAAATAAGGTGACTTTTGACCTAAATTGTTTCATGTGAGAGAGGTGATGCAGCATATATTTAAAATGATAAATGATTTCACTCTGAAACCAAAGAYATGCATACAAACATATCCAACTTCTTTCCCCTTGGCCTCTAAAAGGGGACATTTTCTAGTGGTGACTTAAGTCCCTTTCATTACCTGAGACTTCAGATATTTCCAAAAGTCAAAATATTATTTTGTGAAAAGCCCTAAATAGGCAAGCAGTTTAGCAGATTTTGTAGGCTTATGTTTGAAGTGGGGAAAAAAATAATCTTAAAGGGATTTAAATTAAAGACWCTCTTTCCAAGCATACAACTCTTCCTTTGCAACTACAGAACTGCAAATMTAACAGCATAAGCTATTGCTCAGGAACCAAAAAGCAACTTAAAATCCTAGCAACACAACAGAACGCGCTGGGGAGAACATGAACCCATCTTAAGGCCATATCTGGCTGGTTCAAATTCTTACTAGGTTAAAAGCACATTTCCTTTAGCTTTGCCACACTGTACCTGAATGCCCCGAGCAGTGAGGTGGTCAAAAAGTGCTTTCCGCATTAGCAATCTGCAGAAAGGAGAAAGATATTATTTAAGAACTTGAAGTATGTATGAAATTTTCAATGTCTGCTGATGTTCTGTAATAAATTTTCCACAGAGCATTTAGATTCAATGTTTTCCACATGAAAACATTTCCATTAGAAACCTAATTATAGAAAACTTTTAGTTCAAGCAATTCAAGACTGGTTAACGCAGATACTCAGAAATTCGCATTAGCTATGGATATTTCTATCAACTCTTCCGAAGATCAAATCCAGCAGATTCCTCCTTCATCGTMGAGCTACCCTGTCCGATGAATCTGGACATGTCCGATGAATCAATCCCTTTGCGTTCAGAAGAGATTTTATCCTTCACACCAGAAGACATGAAAACTCTACTGGCAACTCAAAAAGTCGGACTAACAGATGTCAGACACAGAAGCAAGAGCCAGAAGACACTTACTGCAATCACCTTCAAGCTCTGAAAGCATATGACTAASTTTCCTCTGAAGCACAGATATTCTTAAAATGCAAAGTGTTCCATGTAAGGCAAACAGTATCTCCTCTGACAACATTATGAAACAGTCACAATCCCATGAAACATGAAAGTCGCTTTCTGAATCTGCTTGTATGCTAATTAAYTGAACACACTTAACGACAGAAACTAAATAGACTAAATCAGAATAATGCCCACTGTTACTGCACCTCAGTATGTTTCAGTGTATGAAAAATAAAAGCGTACAGGAACACCTCTGTAAGATTTGAATATTATTTACGCTGYACTGACAATAAAGCTAGAAGAAACTGAAAAAAATTACAACATAACAAGTAGCTATAGCAATAGCTAGTCTTAGTTGCTTGAGCCAACTGCTACTATATAGGCAAAATATAAATAAAAATTTAAGAAGATTAAAGTCTTACGCGTCAGCTAGCCAGATAATAAATTTCTGGCTTCTTGTCATCTTCTGTGGTTCTTTCAGCCTGTTGAGGAAGAGGAAAAAGAAGATTACCAGAGCACAGATTAAAATATTATTTGAGATGTTCCTGCAAAAGGAACATGAAGAATTAATCTTGCAGTTTCTCAAATTAGAGCAGTAATTTCACTGTGTAAGACAGTGACTTAGAATTGGGTTACACAAGARAAATGTGCTACATAAGAGAAGCAGCAGAGATGGTTATTCAGCAGCATTTTGAGGAAAGAGCATGTGACATCTCATAGCCACCCTATTACTGACTTGCTTCTTGGCCTTATGCAGACTAATTTGTTCTCAAGAAAAGAGGGAGAAAAGGGCAAGAATTAGTTATTTGTACAGTACTSCTACATATTACTATCTAGATGGGATCAGCAGCTTGTTGTAAAGGCAGCTGCATGAAGGCAGTATTTACAGGAGATGCTGTAAACAGGAAACACTGAAATACACAGGCACTCCACACTAACAACTGAGTAGCTCAGAGCTGGCTAGAGACAGGTTAAATACAGAGGAGCAGAAGATTTGCACAGCTTTCTCTTAGGAATAGACAAAAGTGCCTAAATTAACAGAACAGTATCCTCAGCCCAAGGATACTTACTAAACCAGTGCTCAAGCTGGCATTATCATTCACTTGTTTTACTATCATTTCAGTGCAGCACCCACCGACGGACTCTAACTCACTTGAGGATGATTGAAGGCATGGGAATTTCGAAGAATTCTTCCTTGAAAGGAATGAATGGCAGCAGACCAGTGTAGAACAGGCCAAGAAGCAGGAGGACACGTTGCAAACAGAAGATGATGGGAATGTCAGCATTCTGCAGGAACCAGGGAAGATAGATTCTGAATTATCTTGGTAGATTGTTCGGTCTGTTGCAATTAAATTTACTCATCAATGCATGTTTAAAGTTTAGCACTTGCACCTAAAGATTAGCCTGCCAACTGTTCACGATATGCCTGCCACTAAATTTAAATTACTCTTTCTTGTAGCTTGYAATCCAAGCAAAAGTTTTACACAATTTGAAGGGGCATTGGGACCTGAAAAGGTCAAGTTTCACAAGTCGCAGTACTGCTTTTGTTACCTGCCTTCATCATCTTTCCAGACTACATGACACTATGCAGCATTTTGTCTTAGACTAGTATTACCACAAAGAACAAGCTGTGCTTTAGCACAGGAGT
The DNA here is from genome assembly GCA_030449065.1 of Oceanodroma leucorhoa. NCBI lineage: Eukaryota > Metazoa > Chordata > Aves > Procellariiformes > Oceanodroma > Oceanodroma leucorhoa. The sequence continues at coordinate 1,647,603 of JASVER010000089.1, read as the reverse complement.
TACAGTTTGATATCACATCAACTCACTTCACAACGTATTTTTAAAGATGCTGGTTTATGAACCAAAATATTTGGGCACTGATGCTATGAAAATGAACAAATATAACTGCTGTCCAGGTAGGAAATAGTGTGCTGTCCTGCACAGATAAATCAGAACAGTATCTGTACTCCCAACTAGATCAATTTCACTCAGGTGCATAACTCCCTCGGACTAAGCAGAGTTTTAATTTAATTCTAAATTGTACAATTCCTCAGCACAAAAAGGAACAGAATCTATACCTGTAAAACAGCTTTATACCAATATAACTGTGTCAACTAGCAGCCACATCCATTATTTTCATAAAAAGAAACACACAATAAACAATCCTTAGAAAAACTGCTTTTTTACCAGATGAATGATGCGCAAAACAGGCTCTAAGAGTTCCTGACATAAAATCCTAACACTCTATATGTTATAGGACAAGAATAAAACATGATTAAGCTTAATTCCTCAAGTATTTTATTGCAGAGTATATGGGTGTTAACTGTACTTGATTTATTGTAACAGTGTAGTAAGTAGAACACAATCTAAGTGCAAAATTTCTCATCACATCTGAAAGTCTGGCATAGCTGGCTAGATCTTGATTTACAGGGTGTTTTTCTGTACATTTTGTCACCACACAGTAACAAGCAGGCAAGAATGAAGCTTAGCTGGACCCATTCTTACCTCCTTAAAACACTTTGATACAACCTCATAACTGACATTCCCCCAGACCGTCAAATGCTCTCGCTTATACTGACTCACCAGCTCTGAAACCTGCAATATAAAAAAGCAGAACTCTAACATGTATTCACTGAAAATTATGTGCAGATTTAACTGCAACTCTACTTGTTACTTTTCAACTACTTAAGTCATTACAGAAAAGAAATTTCTTCTATGCTCTCTCCCGTCTTAAGATGATTGTGCTGCTTTGACTGGAGAGAAACAGGTGTTCAGGTCAACAGATCTCTCAAAAAGAGAGATCATTGTACCTACAAAAAAMCCTAGAGAATTTAAGAAAATGAGATGGCAACATAGTATCTGACAGAAAGCAGATTTCCTTTTCTGTAATGAACACTTATCTTTACACTGACATCATGTTTTTATGATGCTTTGGTAGGCAACAGTCTATAAGATGACCCTTCATATGAAGTATAAACCAAACGTGCCTAGCAGCGTAGCATCAGTTTCATGTCAAGATAAAGGGTCAGTAAAGAGCTGTTTGCTGAATATCTTGCACAAGATCACTTCTCTGTCTTCTGTATTACCTCGTACATGGAGCAAGATCTAACATGTGAAGGATGAAGCTGTCCAGGAACACAGATTTTAGTGTCACAGACTGCTAGCAACTCCAAGGAACTTTTCTTCTGGAATTTCAACATCATTACATGACATTCAGTCTCAGTTCAGCATAGATTTTCATGTACCTTTTTGATCAACACATTGTTGTTCACTTTGATGTCAATGTTGACAGGAGTTTGGGGAAATGCTTCAAACACCTCTTTCAGGAGTGGAATACGGTTGTCTTTTCCCTCGGAGTGACATTCTGGGGAAAYAAGTTGTTACTCTTGTGACCATTTTTAATACACCACAGATAAAAGCCAAGAGGTCAGAGCACTTGTTATATTAAAATTTAGAAAAAGAAAAAATACAGTTCCTAGAACTAGCACATTTTTAAACTGGGGAAAAAAAAAAATTACTTCACTTGGATAGTTGAAGTCAATTATGACAAGCTCACTTCCATAATGAAAATGTCCTGAGCATATTGCACATTTAGGTTTGAACTTCATTAAATTCAGTCATTATTTAGCAACAGGAGTGCAGGCATTGTTAAAATCCTGAAATAGCAAACACGGGCTCAGTTACCACATACCAAATGCAGTGAGATTAACATGAAACAAGACCAAATGAGAAAAACTTCTTCTTCTAGGAAAATTTACTGGAGAAGCATAATGCGTAAAGGGAACAGAAGGCAAACCCCACAAATGTTATTGTCTGAAACTGCTTGTGGCTCCAGGGAATTAACTGAAGGCTCTTGCCATCTCTTTGTATTACCATACATAAACAAAAGATATATACATGTGAAAATAACATGTCATGGATCTCATCTTGCTGCATTTTAAGTATTTTGCAATTTTGAACAGAAATGTTTAACAAAATTTGCTTGGTGGGCAACTCAAATATGGAAAGGCTACACAAGATAGTCACAAAGCCCCTCAAGCATGCAAACACATCTGATAACATCTCTGGTAGCCTTTTCTAGCTGGAAGCGCTCTCAATTGTAGCCTGTATGCTTTATTCAAATTATAGTCCCACAAACCACAGTTTTCACAAGAAAACAGGTTAATCTTTTTCTAATCTCTCTTGCAACAATATTGATACTGAACTTTAAGTCATACATACAAGAACTACTACTCTTTCCATTCACCCTCTGAAAATGTCTATATTATCTGACATCTCGTAATACTTCAAGCCCAGAGTGCACCAGCACAACGGCATCCGAGTTGTAAAGAAACTCTCTTCTGCCTTCTCTTCGTTTTTCAGAACAACAAGTTTKCAATCAGCACCCTCTGAATATCTCACACAGGAACTGGAAAGCAGTTGCAAGAAGCAGACAAGCAAACAATTGAAATGTTTACTTGGAAAAATAGTCTTATATCTTAAACTTAATCACTGCCARCTGGTATAAAAAAAAATATATTTTGGTTTCTAAAGCTAGGATTGTATTTTCCTTTTAAAACTTCTCTTATCAAGATACTGACAGAAGCAAACCCGCTTTCCTACTCCCTTTGCCAGAATAAGAAATTACCGCACTRCAATAATGGAAAACTAGCTACTGGTACTGTAAATTGAAACAGCAGAAGACAAAAACTTACCTTTCTGAAATGTGACATCCAACTTGCAGAGGTATGGTGGAAGTTCCTTAAAAATAAAGGGAAATGGAACATTAATTCAAATGCAGGTACATAATCATGACTTTTCTTGAAAAAGACAAAAAAATTATAATTCATAAGCCATGTTATCTTTAAAGACAAATTTTTTTTTTTTTATTTTAAAATCTTCTTGCCCAAAAAGTGATTTAGAAGCACTGTGTTCATTCTTACTTGAACTATTTGGCATTCTTAGATTTTGTGTTACCTGTAGCTCAGTAAGGCAAGACATTTCCAGACACCAGTCTGAAAATTCTGAGAATTCCACTTAAATATCAGATGGAAAGACAGCCTGTGAAACAGGCTTTTAAAACTGTCAATGCAGGTGGGATTCATCTACCGGTTTTCCCATTAAAAAGCTGGTCATACGAGAAGGAGCTTGTTGACTAAGCCTCCTTTGTCATCAGTATGGCAAAACAGGCCCACCTCCACAAAGCTATTCATCCAGCCTACTATTGGACAGAGTTAATTGCCCTCTGGAAATGTGCTGGTTTTTCTCCCTTGACTACTCAGGGAGCCTAGTTAACTTTTTATTTTTGTTTAGCAAGACAAGATGAATGCTCTCCTTAGATTTTGGATACTAGACATACACACACATGCACACAACCTTCCTGCCCACCCCAGCCACTCTACAAAAGCATTTTTAAACATGATCTAGCACTAACATTTTTTCTTCAACTTACAGAGTATTTGAGGTCAGATATGTTGACATCAACTCCTGTTGATCTCTTCAGGTTCTCATCATGGGACACAACCACYTGCTCATCTTTCGTCAGGTGACAATCTAGCTCCAACATGTCTGTTCCTATATTAACCGCACTGGAAGCAAAGAAGTCTGCCTTGAAACACACGTGTATTTCGCACAGGTCCAAACCTAACACATACATGTTATTCAATTAAACTAATCTCAGTGGAGGTACTTTAGATGCTTTATGATGCAATGAATCCTCATGATGTTACTGCAAAGCAAGACGCAAATAACTCTGCTGCAGTGGGAAAGCTGATGCAAGAATAAACAATGTCTCATGAATCAGAGATGGAATTTGAACTCAGGAGTTTTGGCTCCATCTTCCACAGAAATCAAGTAGCACGCCTGTCGATTGCAGCCTGCCACCTCAGTATTGAGAAACCTAAAGTATTGTTTCAGAATTTTGAGTGTGATGTTTATCAGCATCAGCACATTTACCACTGGAAGAAGCGAGCTCTCTTAAAAGAAGTAATCCATTTTGCGGTAAGCATAAACAACAAATGACAGGGATGTGAAAGTTTTTTTTTTCCTAACTTGATTCAAATTAATCAGGAGTGGATTAGGATCAGGAAATTAGCAATGGTGCTTTCAGGCTTTTGGCTTTTTGGCTAGCAAAACTACATTTACAAAAAATTATTATTTTTTTAATGAAAAAGTTTTAAAATTAAATTTAACAAAAATAAACCACCAAAACACCCAGTCATATTTTTCAAAGAAAAATAGYTATTCCTGTTCCAATCCACTGCTTTGAAAAGTTCTAATCCAATCCCAAATCCACTCTATAGAAACTTAGCTCATAGAAGGAGTAAAGAAAGCAGAAAGTACTAATAATACTGATGAAAATAAGTACAAGAAACCTCACACCACAACAGAAAAACTAAGCTTTATTCCAAGGAGAAGTGAATTGCTCGTTTCATTAGAAAAGATACTCAGAAGGTATCATTCCAGCAGATAGCTAAAAGTCCCAGCTGAAGTCTGAACACTTCCTTCAAAACACTGGGCTGTTCTTTTTATCCACCTACAAACAGATGTATATCATCTGTGAGTACAGTCTACACTGGACCCAAAGCTCTGTGACTTCAGAAACAGCCTTTTCCTTAAGAAAAGGGCTTTATTGACTGCTGAAGTACAGACATGCCATAAACATTCACAAATGCAGTAACAGAACAACAAAAATCAGAACATACTCCCATAAGTGTTTAACACAATTTCTGGTCCAGCTGGGATAATGTTCAAGCAGGGGGTTGTCAAATTAAACCCAATTTGTTAACTGTTTTCCAGTGCCGCTAATTAAGAATTAAGAGAGGAACAAAATCCTGTTACACATGGAAGATACACAGCCTGTTCTGTGTAATTTTTCCTCCTGAGGAAAAGCATCTCCAAGTATGCTCCAGGAGATTTGCCAAATTTGTRGAAGACGTTCCCATCTAGTACCACGTTATCATTTAACCAGCAAAGTTTATTAGAAATCTTACTGCTTAAGAAATTCAGGACTGATGCTGCATGGAAAAAGGAGAACAACAACTTGCCTTGTTAACAGATTTGAGAATTTGCCAGGCTCTTACTAGCAGCTTGCTGCTAAATAAGCTTCCTTAAAGTGCTGCATTTTTCCAGCTGGAAATCAGTTTGTTCTGCAGCTCTGTAATAATACGTCAAATCTACATTGCTCCAGAGAAGACTCCAGATGTTCTCCAGATTCAGAAGAACGTGTTGGATGCAGATCCAACTGCTCCAGAACTCAAGCTGTGAAGCAGACTCACATTTGCAAATTAGGTTGACAGAGCTCTTTGCTTGTGTGTAACTCCCAACTGTTTTCAAGTAAAAGGCCATACCAGGAAATATATAAGAAAAGCCTTACCTTGGAAACTGAATTCCATTAGGCAAGGCCTAATGTAGYACAATGTATAGAGTTTATAAATACTAAGTTGACCACGTACTTTTATTGCTGTAACTACAGTGTTTAAAGCTTTCTCTCTAAACCAAGCATGTTCATAAAAGAAAAGGAAATACAATGAGAAAAATATCTGCAGAGTTTACTTAGCAGCTTCCTGTCAAGACAATGCTAAAGTACATGGCTGTATTAGGGACAACTAAACTCGTAACTAAGTTCTTATGACATCTTTTATGCCAGATCCCCAAATACTTTAAGACACTGCAAGTATCTATTTCAGCTTAAAATCAATTATTTTAAAAACTAGAACCACCACAGAAGCATTCAAATACAGTATAACATGATTACAGCCCAAACAATCTATTAGGTATTTTAGCATGCAAACAAAAAAATACTGTCTTTGGTACAAAAAGCTTATAATTGCTTTCCAGAATATTTGTAAGTTAAGCTAGTATAGAACTTGAAATTACCAATAAGGCCTTCCCCCCGCCATACACTTTATGTATTACGAGAATAATTTCTTCATTATCATGCAACAGTATTAAATATTCTCCAATCACTGTTAAAGTGTAAATAGCATAAATAAAACTATTTGCTTGTCAATACTTAGGTTACTGTCAACAAAGCAAGAACAAGGAATTAGTCTTACGTCGCAGACAAGCATTCTCTTTCGCATTCACCTACATCAATGGTCAAATATGCCTGCTTGTCCAAACCTGCAGAAACAGCTCTTGCAGGCACGCCCTGTTTGGCTTCAGGCAAAATCTGATGGACTGTAAATTGATTAGCTCACACCAGCCATCTGAGCCAATCTAGATGATTTTTCACCACCCAGATCACCAGTTTTCTACCCAATTCCTTTTGCTAGCTTACCAGTGGAGATGGGAATGAGTGGATGAGAAGGACAAAGCCTTTATCCCTCCACAGAGGAAGCCAGAAGACTTTCTACTGCCTAATGCAGAGTAATTGCTCTGACWCTGCTTTCTGCAGAAGTAACATGCCTTTATTATTCAGCCAAGAAAATTTCAAAACACGTGACTGAACTTTGCTATTGGCAGTTGTGATGAGTTCAAAAAGTAGACCTCAAMACATTTGTTACACTATAGTTGTAAAGTAATTAAAGTGGTCAGAAGAGAGTCAGACAAATGTCTGTATTATCACAAAACATTATTTGACTCCTAGCACAGTCTTTAAGTACTACAGCTTACTTCTGGGAATACATACAAATAGGTTATGGTATAACTTTGTTTGTAAGAGCCCTATACATATAAAACCAGTACGATACTAAATAAAAATTAAGAAATTGTTGGGGAAAAAAAAAAAAGCACCACTTTCCAAAAAAACTGTGGTAGCAGACTTGAAAAAAGGCAGGCCAGCAGGAAAAAAAACCCCACAAAACTATGCTAAGCTTCCATGGAGATAGAAAATACTGCACTACTTTCAATAGCACTGTTTGGTTGGGAAAGCTGGCACTCCTCAGTCTGCAAGGAAATGTGCAAACTGATGAGGCTACTTAGCACAAAGCAAACTAAAAAACCCAACCAAAACAAAGAGAAGCCTACATAATTTGGTCACTGCTCATTGGCAGCTGGAGTTTTAGATATGCTTCTTTTTCAAATGCCTTTTAGAATTTTGTTAGAATTCACTACTTAAATGCTGGGGGCTTAAAAGTCTTTCAAGTACCAACTCCATTTTAAACCCCTAGATAAGAGGYTTTCATACATCGTGCCTCTTATGAGGCATACACAAATGAAATATGTGTATGAAGGGAAAAAACATAACACAAACATTTGTAATAGCTTTACAGATGGTATATTAAAAGTTCATTAACATTAGGATTTCAGTCACAATAATTCTAGGAGACAAATTATTAACCTTCTATATAGAGGAGCGAACTGAATACCATGAAACTGTGSAATATCTAAGAGAATTGCTTACAGCCATAATAGTAGTCAACAGATTCAGACTTCCTGAAATCCAGCCTTGTATGCTAATTAGCATATTGGTATRGGCTGTGATCTGAAATACCTTTTGAGAAACATCAATGTATCTAGAAAAAACAGTGTATGATATTAGTTACAAAAAATAGCTTTATAACGATAAATAAATTAATGGAAGCAATCACCATTAAACATGGAAACAGTATTCTTTCACATTTTATTAGCTAGCACAGGAGGAATTAGGCCTCAGGAGTTTTATTTCCAATTGCCAGTCTACCACGTTACTGTGTACAAATCATAGTTTGTGGTATCCCAATTCCTTCTTGTTGAAATTGGAGTAATGTTTAGCAATCCACTGAAGTCATCTAAAGGAGAGATGACTTTCAGAAATAGGACACTGTACCCCAAACAGCTGATGGAAGTCCTATCTTTCTTGATTGTTTCACTCACTAAAGACAATAAGAACACCACTGATGGAGGCATTATTGGTTCCATTCGTACTCACTGGTGAAAGGCTGCCATCGTGTTTTCCAGGTTCTCTCCAGCACCTACAAAAATAACAAAAACTAAAACATGTACAAAGCCATTTTCCTCCCCCCAATCCCAGTGGAAATAAATAAAAAATAACAGATTTTAAAACGTACATATTTTGAGGAAATATTTGGAGGAATGAGTCAGAAATCCCTGTTGCCGCTAACCTACTGGGGAGACCCAAGAGACGGGACTTTCTCAAGATAAAACAATTAAAAAAAAAAAAAAAGGAAAAAAAATTAGAAGGCTGTTATCTTGGATTTGTGTAACACTTTGAATACCAAACAAAGTGTTTCTTTTACCRGAGGTTGGGTGCCCTATTTTTTCTTACAGGTGCTGTATTTGGCTACGACAATATACTCCACTGGCATARGAACAGTACAGGCAAAAAGTCTATTTCAGAGTTAGAGGAGTAATAAGAGGAAAGGTGACAAGAGGAAAAACAAACAAACAAAAAAAGCAGAAAAAAAAAGCACCCAAGACTCTAAACTTGATACTCCCTAAACGCATAACCCAGTTGATGTTCAAAGAGGTGACAACCTCTTTTTTCAGTGCAAGGATACTTCCTGAAACAGCACAAATCTGTCAATAAAGGTTTATGCTGCTGGCAGAGAGAGGTCTCATACACAAGGAATGAAACACACATCAACTCTGGTTAAGAAATGAAAGGACAAGCAAATTAAATTTTCTTTCAGGCAGGAGTAAACTCTGCAACTCTTAAGCCATCATTCTCTGCATAAAAATCTTTGAAAATCAGCCTGGTTAGGGAGTGGAAAAGGTTGTGCTTTCTCCCTCCCTCAGAAAATAGGCAATATTATATACTGAAGAACAAAACAACTTCAGGAAGATACATGTACTGATGAGGATATCTATGCAAATTTTAACTACTCTTTGACAGTGATGAATGACAGACTTTGTAAACAACAATTATAAAAGCCTCAATTAAGGCCTTGCCTATTAACAAGACCTTACCAGTGCATACTTATCTAAGTCTGTGTTCAGTTACTTAATGAAAGCAACGCAATTCTATGCACACATAACCAGCAATTTAAAATTGTTGTTATCAGGTTAGCTTGCATTGGTAAGTCTACAAAATGAAAGACTTAACTGACTTCGAATCATATGACAAAATCTGCAYGGTTTAACACAAACCAATACAGTAAGTCCACAGCGGCTTCTGTGATTAGACATTCACTAGTATTTTATGGAATTTGATTGCAGCACTAGGAATAGGCTGAGTGACAAAAGTGACCGAGGGATCAYGAGAATCTCATCTTGTACTTCTGGTGATTGCCTAACAGATAGGAAAAATTTGCATAGGACCCAGATGATTAGTTCTAAGTTAACTGCAATAAAAATTGAGATTTTAGATAACTTATCAACTGTGACAATACAACCCATACATCCTGAACAGTAAGAGCAGGGAAAAAACTGAGTCAGTCTTCAATTTGTGAACAAAACAACAGTATCCTAACATTCCTGGGCAGAAATTTCCAAAAATAAAACTTTAAATGACTGACCTAACAAGTCACATGTTAGGGAGGCAGGTATGGCGAGTCAAACCAGTTGGTAACAAAATGCCTGACTTGCAGCATTTTGGGAAAATAAGGAAAAAAGTTGAGAGATCAGCTGAAACAGGAATTCTAAATCAGCAACGTGACTTTCACAAACCACACTCAGAAAAGGGAACTACGACAAGCAAGTGATTTGATGTATTAAATCATTTTCCCTCCTTAAAAATGAAAAGGCTGGGCTGACTGAAGGGCTTCTGACATCTACGTAAATGCACCTCTGGATTCACGTATTGTCCATTTGTGTTGCAAACTACATGCATTTCCCATGCAGAAATTACCTTCCCCAGCATACTTTAGCATCCTGTGAGCCAAAATGRCCACACCCAAACATTATTATTGCATACTCTAACTTTGAAAGCACTACCATGGGACAAGGAGGAGTCAATGTCAAGCACTGGCTCAAGGAGATGACCCTTAGAAGTTTTGTTGTTTTGGGTTTTCCCCCCCCGTGTGAGCAAAGAAGCGCGTTAGGAAGAATGTTGCCAGCAGGTCAAGGGAGGTGATTGTTCCCCTCTACTCAGCACTGGTGAAACCACATCTGGAGCGCTGTCCAGTTCTGGGTTCCAAAGTGCAAGAAAGACATGGATCTATTGGAACAAGTCCACAGAAGGGCTGTGAAAATTAAGGGATGAGAGATTCTTGCATACAATGAGAGGCTAAGGGTGCTAGAATTGTTTAGCCTGGAGAAGAGAGGCTCAGGAGGATCTTACCAACATGTATAAATACTAGATGGGAAGGAGTAAAGACGACTGAGACAGACTTTTCGCACTGGTGCCCAGGGAGAGGACAAGAGGCAATGGGAACAAATGGAAATACAGGAAATTCAGTTTATAAACATTAAAAAAACCCCTTTTTTTTATTGTAAGAGTGATCAAACTCTGGAACAGGCTGCCCAGAGAGGTTGTGGAGCCTCCATCCTTGGATGTATTCAAAACCTAACTGGACAAGGACCTGATCAACCTGCTTTAGTTGTCCCTGCTCTGGTCAGATGCGATGATCTCCAGAGGTCCCTTCCGATCTCAACTATTCTGTGATTCTGTAAAAATCATCGTGCTACCCTGTCTCAAATACCCTGCAATCCAGTCCATGCAGCTGGCATTAATAGAGGACTCTAAGATAGAATATCAAGACTTAATTACTGATCTCAGAAATGACCATTTTTAAAATTAAGCAGAAGTGAAGAAATAATTCGGGGATGCTTCCACTGATGAGCTATAAACCAAGMTAAGGAAATTCTTGCACGAAGAAAGAAGCGAAATCAAAACCCACAGACTTAAAACTTCACATACAAGGCTTCATCTCAGAGAGCAAAAAGCCAAACAAGTTAAGTGTTACCTTGATCTCCGAAGTTAATAGGAGTAACGCAATAGGAAACTTGACATTGCGTCTAAAGCTACAGCATGACTAAAGCCTGATSAGAACTTAAGTCCCACAGGAATTCAAGTTACAAGGTAAATACTACAGAGAGTAGAGAGTAAGTGATCTTCAGTCTCCTAGTACCCGATGAGCAAAAAGCTGCTGGGATGTTAAGGGTCGTACTTCTACTATAGGYGTATTTCACAGTATATATGTTGACACAGAACAATTCGAAGACCGTGGACTTTGTCTCTGAATGCCTAATGAATAATCCTCCCACTGAGCAAGGCTTTCCTGTTGTTCTAACGTTGCTCAGTGCAACTGGCCAAAACACTTRCATTCTAGGCTTAGGGCTGTATATCTTAGCCAAGGTCGTTGCAAAGAAGTGAGAACAAAAGAAGATTAAGGAGATCATACCAAGTTCCAACAAAGTCATCCGCAAGTTTTTAATAGCTTGCAAATTAACAAACAAACAGGTAACAATCAAAATTGAGAACCTTTGTTCGTTGAATGAAAATACATACCTACCAGGAAACGGCTAATATACGCATTCCAAACCAAAAGGTGCATTTTATGCTGTACTTAAGACTATAGTTATAAAGAAACTTAATCTGTCGTWTTAACTAAATGAAAGAAATGCAAGTAATAAAATCTATAAGAGATCAGCTCTAGTTTTTGTATTTTAATAATTCAAGGTGGTAGCAGCAGGTAGTTAAGGACCATTGGCTAGAACTGCGATCACACACTGCATAAACTGGCACTAGATATGAGATTAAAAACTGTTTMAACTCAGCATCTGACATATCTCCCACTGAATTTCGGGAAAAATATTTACTAGAAAACCAACTGACTATTTTCACAAACTGAACGAGGCAGCAGGGAAAAGCACAGAACTGATCTTCACAGAACAGGAAAATACAATTTGATGTATTTTTTTTCCTCCCAATGCTTTGGAAAAGGTAGAAGAAACTTTAAAAACATTTTTTAGCTATTTTAGATAGAAGCAACCAGCCTACCCACAAGGCCTTAGCACAAGGTGTACGGAGGGGACAAGACTCTCAAAATGGGATCGCTTTTACCACAGCACTGAACCACTGACTGTCTCCAAGAGCAAGGGGAGCAAGAACAGAGTCACAGCAAACTGCATTTCTTCTGAAACCAGAAAGCAACGCAAATAGGCAGTCAGAGGCAAGAAGACTGGTCGTTTGTACCTGATCTAAGCAACAGTCAGCCGCCTCTCTCATTAGGAAGAGAAATACCGTAACACCGAATCATGAAGAAGAAAAAATATATACGTTTGAGAGGGAAACCATCACGATCGGAACGCACATAAAACAAGCCGATTTCGGCTGACGCGTTTTGAGTTCGGAGATTAATTCAGCTTTGAAATCAAGCACTGGTCAGCAGGTGGCACCTAAAATTAGGTTGCGGGAGGAAGGTTTAAAGGGAGCCGGCTGCGAGCGACGGGCACCGCGCAGCAACCCCTCAAGACCCTCCCGACAGGGCTCTGGCAGCGCCCGCCCGCACCAGGCGTCAGGGAGAGAAGCGTCCTGAGGAAGCGGGGAGGCATCGTCCCCCGGGGACGGCCGCGGGGGCCAGGGGAGCCCCTCAGCGCCCGGAGCCGGGGAGGGCTACAGCCCTCAGGGCGCGGCGGGCGGCCGCAGCCTTCGCCCGCCTGAGGGGAAGGCGGGAAGCGGCGCCCCCCCCCGCGCCCCCTCACTCACCGCCGCGGTGGGAGATGTGCCGGCAGCGGAAGCGCTGCCGCTTGGGCCGGTGGAGCAGCCCCGGACACTTGAGGAGAAGCGCCGAGGTGAGGACGTATCCGCCCAGCGTGGAGAGCAGGTACAGCGTCGCCGACATCCTGTGCCTCTCGCCGGCTAACCCCACTCCCCGCCCGGCCTCGCCCGTCCTGTCCCACCCCTCGCCCGGCCCAGCCCGCAGCCGCCTCCCAGCGAGGCGGCAGCGCTGCGGGAGCCGCTGCCACTGCGACGGCGCAGCCGCACCGCCTCCCCTCCGCCCCCGAGCCGGGGAGGAGGTGTCAGTGCGCAGGCGCGGGGGACCCCCGCCCTTCCCGCCAAGGGCTCGGCCGTGAGGCGCTCTCCCCTCAGAGCGGCTCGGCCGCCTCATCCGTTGGCCGGGCTCTAGAACCTCCGGGCGCCTGTCACGGCTCGCGCGTTTTTTAAGTAGTTAACAAATACTGTGAGCGATTTCCAATTCAACGCTTTTATTTCCCATTTTGCTTTCCCCACTGCCTGTAGCACGGCCGCATCTCACAGAAACAACTGTTCTCTGTGGTGCTTTTCATTTTATTGATTGCGCTCGGCAATCTCTAAGTGCTTGGTAAATATAAATTCATTAAGGCGTGCAGAGGGAGATAGCGTCTTCTTCRCAGAGGGAGGTGTTTTCCACACCCAGCTCAGCAGAGATGTACGCCGAACAGAAACCAGGTCTCAACTCTGGTCATGCGGTATAATTACTGTATTATAACAAATTGGCAAATTAAATTTTGTATGCATGCTAATTAAAAACAAATATTCTAGAAATTAAATTAGGTCTCAGCATACAGCCACAATCGACAAAAAGTTAGAAGTTGATTTACTGTGACTAATTTTTTGGCACCGACAGTCACTTGTGAAGCTCAAAGGACTTACACTACCTTTCATTACATCATGTAGCACATCTTTTGGGAAGTGTAGCATAATTACCCAAACTCCCTCAATTTGAGATTCAAACTAGGCCAAAACCATCCTTTTAGCGACCAAAAGTCTGTTTAATCACTACAAGTCAARCTATACTGACAATTAAGCTGCAGTTGCTTATAATGAACAAGCTTATACAGCTCTACATTTTCCACAAATTTACCAGGTTTAGTTTCCAAAGAGATCTGTAATTCCAAAATATGAAATTAAGTTGGCCTTGTAATAAAATCTGATCTATGAATACAAATACAGTAAAATATTTCAACTTGATATAGGTAAGCCCAGATTCTGGCTATGGTGTTAACACAGATCAGAACTGCAATGCCTTTTTTTTTTTTTAAAGACAAGATCAAAGACAAATGATTTCTCACACCACCACATTAAAAGCATCTATTGTTTACATACAAATAGCTTGTTTAGCAAAAGAGAAAAGATTCTGCCCATCATTGCCTCAATATGGCAAAGGAAACTCTTGATTTCAGGCAATGCTAATTTTTAAATATTCCTAAATACATACGTAGAAAGATAGGATGGGGTTTTCCCATCATCAAAACATCATCAAAACATCTAGTAATACAGGCCCAGTATATGATAATAACCAGCTTTTATTTTTTACATATGAAAATTTAATAAACAGGAAATTTACATGTCTCCTGGATTCCTTTATTCACTTTGATATCAGACCTTATTTTCAATCTGACTGTGTTCCAGTGAAATACAGTGGGCTTCACCAGATCGCAGTGATAGCTGTTGGGTAACAGACATGAATCAAAACCCATTATTTGGATCGAAGATAGTCTTTTTAAACTCAAATCAATCTACCAGAATAATTCTTATTGTGTAATTGCTTTCAGTATTCCTCGGAGAACTTTGTAACTCATTAACTGCTGGCTTTCTTTGGGAGGAAAGCAGGGTCCACGCTCTGTCACGTATGCATAAGGAAATCTAAGCACCCACAGTCCATCAGATGGAAGGGTTATTTCCTGCTTCTCAGGGTAAAATACAGGACAAGGTGGTGGTCCTGGTTGAACCTGAAACCAAAAGGAAATATGAGTAGATAATCAAATATCCTTAGAATAAAAAAACCCAAAACTTAAAAGSAAACCGAATCCAAGGAAGTCTATTAAAGTCTTGCCTACAACCAGGTTCTTATCCACTTGAGCAAACTCCAGGAAACCGCTGTGCCATTATTGTGAGACATCCGCGCATTTCCAATTTTATCACAGTGAAGATGCTGAATTTCAGGCTGCAGATTAGGTCCGACCAAGGAGCTCCACAATACAAACACAAGTCATTCACCTCTTGGGCAGTAGTAAAYGTTGTGCTAACAGTGGATTTCAATACTGTAACACAGATATCCCTGAGCTGTTACCTCTCTCTAAACCAATGTGAATTTTCAAGGATTTCAGCAACATTCAATATGGCTCTTGTCCAATTCGTATTAAAACATTCAGAAAGTCTTATTCACACGAGGAACTGATGCGTGGAACCCACAACACAAAGCATAATGGATTTTCCAAATAAAACCACACCCTTAGGAGTCAAAAGCTGCGATACAGATGTAAGCTGGGAATGAAGAGCAAAATAAGTATCAGCACAGACTGAACCTTCAATTCAAACAATAACATGATAAATTGCGAACCACRTTGAAGTTTTGGTGTTGGTGTCAGGTTTTAGGCAGTATTCTTCTGGCCTCTAAAACAAGGCAGGTTCATATCTGAGTAGTTGAAGGTGTCCCATAAAAGAAGCCAACTCCATTGTCTTGTGACTCAGTATTAAGGATCTTGTGGCACTTCTCGAAGGGTTACAGAATGTCCCAAATCCGCCTCCCCCCACCCCTCATACAGATGCGTTTTGTGCTGACTTGTTATTCAGTGACATACTATACAATGAACACCAATTTTCTTGCCATAGACTGACAAATAGTAAGCACTTACATGCACACAGTGTTTCATGTAGCAGTAACTGAAGGAAGAGACACTTGTTCATATTTTACTACCTTAAAAAGTAAGAAAGTGTAAATGGAGCTTTTTCTCCATTTCTTTAATACTCATTTGAAAATGGGAAAAAATCTCCACCTAAAAAACCCAACACCTTTTCACCTCCTAAATTCAAAGGGTAACTAATAATAATTAATCTCAGCAATGAGTCACTGCTTTTCTCGATGACATTTAAAGTGATAAATTCATTCTTACACAGTCATTACTCACCTGTTATCTCTTTGAAAAGAAGCAATCATTACAGTATGGAATGCTATTAATTCATCCTTGATAAATTATTTTTCAAAACTTACTTTATACAAAGTATAAAGCTGGCATAAGCCAACCTTTAAGTTTAAAAAAAAAAATCCTGTTTATAAAACAGATACTTTTGGCAACTACTGCCTTAGAGAACTTAACTGAAGTTAGCTTGAGTTGGAAAGAGTTTCTTGTAGCATCCCTCCAACACCTTTGGCCTATCACCCTTGTGCCTTCCAGTCCTGCAATTAACGTTGCAACAACCAACCCCGTCTCTGCAGTTATCATATTCCCTCTTCCATTTCTTACCTGAGGCGTTAATGTGATCTGCAGCGGAGCATCAGGAACCACCACAAACAGCCTCATGAACTGAGCATAGTGTGGCTTGAGTCCTCGTCCCTGAGTCGACGACAGGATGTACAGCGGCATGTCAGAATTGAGGGCTTTGATGGCRGATTCCTTTGGCCCCCCTCCCATCACTTTCATGACCTTATCAGGCCCTGAACACATGAACCTCCTACCACGTGCGTCTTCATATTCAAATCCTACAAAAGCTCGAGCTATGTCATCTCGCCGTCTTCCTCTTCCCATCACAACCGCGCTTCTTTTTCCAGGAACAGCCTTGTTAGGTGCAGGCCAGGAATTGGTATCTAAGTCTCCTTCATCTTCAGTTCTCGTCCTGATGACAATGTCCCAAGGCATTAAATAGTTTGTTCCTGGGATAAAGCCTTGTTGATCTAAGCCTGTGTGGAAGTTATAAGCCTTAGCAGGCCCCAGCTTAACCAGTGACCAACTGGAGAATTTGGGCAAAAGGCCTTTGGGGCAATTAGAATGGAGCATCCCAGGGAGGTACTCGACAGTGGATGCCTGGCGATCTACCAGGCTTGGCCTTTTCTCACTTTTGGAGTCCCCACTCTGCCCATGACTTTCTGCATTGTCCCCTCCRCCCTGGGTGTCGGGTGGGTAAGTGCCCAAGCTGCCCGTCGACTGACCCAGGCTGAGGGCTAAGCTCAGGCCTGTGCTTTCTCCCTGAGTCTGAGGTTCTTTTTCTTTAAGTTTCTCAATCTCGCCTTCCGGAGGGGCAGGCGATGACTCATCCCGAGCAGGTGCCGGATCAGGTGTGCTTGGCTGAAATATGGGAAAGTTGATATGCTCCAGTTTCCCACAGCATTTTTCTTCCAGCAGCTATGAGAAAGAAAACGTGATTAACTTTCCATCTTCCACCTCGGAGATAAGGAAGTTCAGAGTCATAACATTCAGCAGCTACAATTACGATTCAAGAGGTTTGCACTACATAAGAACCAAATCAGCCATGGGAATACAGCCCACAGACATGATGGATTTAAAATTCACATGAACCAACACACCTGAAGTGTAAATAGATGCTCCTGTGTGCATGCACTGGTGAAAACTGGAACTGCCCGCTCTGGGCAGCCCATCGTACAAACAATTTCTGCTCCCAGAAATATCTCCCCCAAGCAACATTTACAAGTTGATAAGGTTAAGAGGAAACTTACTTGTAGTCACTTCAGAATACAGACTTTGTTGATGAAGCAAAAGCACTGCTTGAAGCAAAAATAGAGATCTAATAGTTACCTGGTAAAAGTCATAATTAGCTGCTTTGATATCAAAGGGGTCATCCCGAGGAGCTTGTTTCCTTCCACAGTTACAGGCACCAGTGGAACGAGCCCGGCTGTTGTGGTATAGAACTGGAGGGTTTCTGTCTGCTTCTGGCTTTTCCCCTGAAAGTAAAATCAATCAAACCCTAGATAAATTGACACAATTTGTAGAGATTCTTTAATTCCCTTCATCCACTGCTTTCTCCTTGCTATATACATATGCAAAATTATTTGCCAGCAATACCAGTTTGTCAAGCAACTCCCTCCCTTTCCCACTTTTAATGCAAAGTTCCAGTGTAGGTTATACCACTGAACTGAATCTTCTCTGTTTTTACAACCTCCCCCTAAAAGGCACAAATAGTTCTTCTGCCTGCAATAAACATTATCTCAGTTTCTGTTCCTTGATTGACATCAATCAAGATATTTAAAAAAAAAAGGRGGGGGGTCACTTATTCTTCCTAGAGAACTTTTGTTCTCTTACACATCTCATGCTAGCAGGACTCCAGTGTAATGTCTCCAATTAGCAAGGCGGAATCAAAGTTATTACTAAAATCGAAGTTAGTACTAACAGTGCACTCGCTCCTGAACATTACTCAACATAAAGGAAACCTGCACAACAGCTCTGCTATAATTAATCCCACTGTACAAAGATGAAGCTTTAAAGCTGCCAAGCTTTCATCTTCCATAAACGTGCAAGAGCCGGTGTTTTCAGCCTAAGACAAGACATTTTAAAGCAGATGATACAAAATTAAACCATGATACCYAATTACAATGAGCTTCTTTACCTGCTTTTGGGAGCAGATGAAACTTATGCACGCAGTGCTGGTCAGTTAAACTTCGCTCTTCGCAAAGCTGATGCCCATTGCTCCAGAACTTGTAACAGTCCTCGTTAAGCTGCATGGCGTACTTATGAAAGGCTGGGCCGCGGGCATGCTGACTGTACACACGCAAGGCCTGCGCCAACTGGTTCTTATGGACCGTCATGGTGTAA
This sequence comes from Oceanodroma leucorhoa, assembly GCA_030449065.1. Classification (NCBI taxonomy): domain Eukaryota; kingdom Metazoa; phylum Chordata; class Aves; order Procellariiformes; genus Oceanodroma; species Oceanodroma leucorhoa. The sequence continues at coordinate 1,629,069 of JASVER010000089.1, read as the reverse complement.
TTGTGGGGCAGGTTGGATTGATAGGCGCTGTGGGCCATGGGGAGAGCTTTCTGGCAACGGTTTTCGGAGAACTTGGTGTCTATATCTAAATAGCCTTCCAAGACTTTGATGCTGCCCATGATTTTTGAGCTCAGTTCCCCAGTGAGAGAGGTTGGGTCATCGTCTTTGCCTTCAATGGTCACTTCATACAGTTTTAAAGCTGCAGCAACCCACTTCTGGTAGGTTGGGAGCTCGAAGTGAGAGGGCTGCGGGTTCCTCCCCACGCTGTCATCGAAGCCCTTCTTGCTGAGCACCAGCTCCACGTGCTGCCACAAGAACTCCTTGAGGGTGCAGTCCACAAGCTGTCCAGAGGAGCTGGAGCTGCTGCTGCTGCTCTCTGCATGGAAGGACAGCTGCTGCCTGCCATGCCGCATCATCTGATACCTCCTGGGTCCCGACAGCGTGGGAGCCAGCAGCGAGTCAGTCTCTCTCATGGTGCAGTTGCTCCTGAGCTGGTCAAGAAGCATGGCCACCGGATCATCTCCGTCTTGGGCCCCACCAGCCACAATGTACACGAAAGCCTGGTTAGCAGGCACGGTGAACAGGCAGTTGATGCTCTGGTTGGTTAGCACCCTGCTCTTGCGGAAGATGCGGTAGATCTGATCCTCCAGAGCATGCTGCARCCTCCTCTTGGGAGAGTGCTTCTTGGGGGGTGGCTTTTCCAGGTGACCGCAGGGGTCCTGGCCCCTGCCTGGGAGGGGATCCACCTTCAGGGCCCCATTGAGCTGGAAGAGGAAGAGAAGACGTGGAGGACACGGCCTGCAGTTGAGCTTCCACTCCTTGCCGACCGGGCAGTCTTTGATGGCAGCCTTCAGAGAGGGCAGGACCTTCTGCCGCAGCCCATCCAGCGCCCTGAAGACGCGGTCGTAGGTGATGTCGAAGGAGCAGGTGGGGTGCACCAGCAGCAGGATATGGCAGACGGAAAAGAGGTAGAGGAGGCTCAGGCAGTGCAGCTTCTCCTGGTGCTTCCAGAACTCGTGGGCCTCGGCGTGAGGCAGCGGGCCGGGGCCGCCGGAGGGGTGACCAGACCCGGTCTCCCTGTTCTCAGCCGCCGCCAGGTCCCCGCAGGCCCGCAGGAGCTGCGGCGTGTCGCAGATGGAGGTGAGCACCAGGTACAGCACCCGGCTCTCCTGGCTGTAGTAGGCCTGCAGCTGGTTGTAATCCTTGGCCGCCAGGTCGCTCTCCTGCCCCGGGGCGCCGTCCGTCAGCTCGGGGTCCTCCTGCTCGAAGAGGGGGAAGACCTGCCGGTCGCAGACGGTGCTCACCAGRGCCGCCTTCTCCGAGCACAGCTGCAGCGCCGTCTTCCCGAAGATACCCACCACGCACACCTCCTCATCGCCGGCCGCCGCGCCCGGCCCCGCCGCCCCACCGCCCCCCTCGGTGGCAGCCGTGGCGGCCAACAGCAGCTCCCGCAGGCTGACGGGCCCCACCGCCGTCCCCATGGCTCCCACCGCCCCACCGGGCAGCCCGACCGGCGGCGGCATGGCCCTGCTCCGCGCCCGCACGGAAGCGGCGGCACTCCCGGCCCCACGCGCATGCGCAGCCCCGCCTCCGGGGGGAAGCAGCGCGGGGCGGACGGGGCTGCGATCGCGGGGGTGCGGCCGGTGCCGGGGGCTGCGGGGCCAGAGCCGGCGGGGCCGCCCCGCGGCAACGCTTTGCTGTAAGGCAGGAGCAGTGGGACAGGGTAGTAGCTGGGTGTCAGACAGCACGCCGTCAGTCGTGGGAATCCCAGGTCTCCGGACAGCCCGGGCGTTCAGTGCGGTTCCACCGTGATTCCCCGGGGCAGGCGGAGGGCGGCGGGCCCACGGACGGTGCCAGGGTGCCGGGTCATTGCCGCRCCACGAGGACTCGCGCTCTATCGTCATCTCTCTGGAAAGCGGCTTCGGCGGCTGGCGAGAGCCGGTCCCTGTCCCCGGGGCACGGGCACATCGTTGGTCCACCGCGGCGGCTCTCGGTGAACCTGACTACGCTCGCGGAGACTTTCCGTTACGCGTCTTTGAGCAGCGCGGTGTTTTAACGTGATGGGTGATCTGATCCCAGCCAAACGCAATACAATTGCTTCGTATATTCTTACCCGCATAATTGAATTGTTTGTGGAAACTTGCAGCCTTTCACTTCAATGACATTAGCGTGCTCAACTGCTGCTTTTCTTTGAATCTGTATAATTACCGTCAAAATCTTTCTTGTTAAAAAAAAAAAATGTAAAAGCAATACTGAATTTCAGCAAACAGACATATTTATATTACAAGGAGCACCAGTGCTGGGAACATAAGAGTCCCTGCTTCAGCAGCAGACAGGTATCAAAAGACTCGGGAAATTTCTTTTTTTTTTTTTCCATTAAGAAAGAAGATGTGACCAGATTGAGACACATTAGAAAGATGCTGCCTCTAAAAAGCAGAAATCCACTAAAGGGGTTTCATAATGCCCCGTTCTTGTATGCACTAGATGTACTTACAAATACATATGCCTGAGTGAAATAAAAATGGGATTCAAGTGGCTTCCTGACCACAAATGAAAAATACATTGTTCCATAAACCTACTTTTGTTCATCAAAGCTGTTTGCAGCACTTAACCGGGCAGGCGAGGGACTCTTTGGATGAGCCATCTGTCAAAATAAGAAAAGRGTCAGATCTTGGAATATGAAGTTGTAATTGATACTAACAGAGATAAAATATAGTGCAATTCTTAACTGACACCATAAAAGAAGACAGACACAGCAAATCCTTAAAATAAAAGACATTATTAACCCTCAGATTTTGTTCTCCTGCAAACTGGAACTATGAAGTTAGAGATCTCATTGAGGCACTAGAATGGCCATCAAAAAAGCAACTTTTCCTTTTAGCATTGTCAAATAACCTGCTGAAAGACAGGCAACGGCATTTCCATTCTGCAGTTTCCTTACCATTAAAATGGGAATCAGTAAAACAAGYGCCCTTATTTGTGGGTACTTAAGGCTTTTGGAGGAGAATCGTGGAGAGACTAACTTATAAAATACATACCAATGGCACTGCACTGTAGGGAAAAAAATCAGTGTGAACTTCTGTGGATTTTAAAGCCAGTTTATCGTTCCAAAAAGAGACATGTCATGACTTGCCTGAAATTTGCGCCGTAGTGCCTGGGTCATTATTGGTGTCAACCCAGACCCACATTCAATGTTTTCTTTACTATTTAGTGGAGTGCCACCAGGACTTCTGAAAAGATTGGAAACAAGGGGAATTATGATTAGTTCTCTATTTTTTCTAGAAAAACAAAACAAGAGAACAGAAAGGAACTTACCTTTGTATATTGACTTTCTTCAGATGTTTTCGAAGATCTAACTGATTTTTAGGAGGGGTACTAAAAGAAAAAAGCAAATTGTTAAAATAAAATATTTTCCACTCTGTAAATAGAGCTCATCACTGTTTGGAACTGAAAAATCTAATATCAAAGAAAGGAAGAAAACGTCTTACATTAAGGAATTTGTAACGTGAGCTGATGGCTTGGATTTAGGTCTCAGATTAACACTCTGTAAATCTGAGACTGTAATTAATGTCCTGCGTGTCTTCGCTGGTGATTCTGCCTAAAGTGAGAAAAGAAATGTTACCACAGATAAAACTTTGGAAGGCTTCACTGACCTTAAATCTATTTAATATTTATATTCTGAAAGACTTCTGTGGTTTATGGCTTTTATGAATCGTTAAGATTTTAATGTGCCTTGGACAAAAATAGATTTATTAAAAAAACCTTCTGCAAACAAAATTTCAGCCGGGCAAAAGAAAGCCCAAAATCTATTGATAACACACAGACGTAAAGCTACATGAAAGATACTGGCTTTCTCTAAAATTAGGAGAACTGTCCTGCATGCCAGCTGAGATTGGAGTTAGACAATTTCTTACTTCAAATGCCCACACGCAGAATTAGAAGGATTACTTAAAGCTGATCACTGGGTTTTTTTGAAGAGAAGAATTAGTTTCTKGAAAAAATTCTATGAAGGGCTAAGACAAGCCCCTTTTGCAGGAAACTGCAGGAAATACACCAGTTCCAGCGTGGRGTTTGCCCCAACACACTATCATCCATTTATCCACATGTCCTCCGGTTTACCTTGTCCATTCTCAGGTTCCTGTCCATCTTCTTCAGTTTAACATTCAGGAGATCTTTGAGAGTGATCTGCATTGGGCCATCTTTTTTCAGTGATGGTTCCTGAAAACAAAGGTGGTTGGAAGGGGAAATTAGGATCAGCAAGTGACTGAGCATTCACAAAGACACACATTCCTGATGAAACCAGGTCCGAAGAACCCAGCCATAAGTGAAGAAATAGAAGAACCTTCTTACTCCCTACCAGAAGTGCTTTAGAGCCGCTGCCCCGTTTGAGGAGGAGAGGTGCTGGAGGCAGTTTTGGTGGTGGCAGCGGTGGTGGTGGTGGCGGCGGCGGAGGAGGAAGAGGTGGAGGGGGTGCAGATASAGGCTGCAGCTGTATTGCAGAAGGCCCAGTTGCTGATGACGGCAGGCCCTTCTGCATTTGTAGAGGAGCACCCAGAACTGGTTTATTACACCTTTGACAAAGAGAACTTTCTGAAGACAAAGCTGCGATTCCATTCATCTGAAAACAATATAAATAAACAAGAGAATACTAAATCCACTGGCAAAAGTAGATAGAATTTCAGAGAATAGAGGTTCTGGCTTCAGTTGATCCAAAAAACCCTAAAAAGCCTCTAATGAGACTCACGAGCAAACCAGTTCCCTCTAGCTATGAAGTAACCACAGTTCAGTAATGCTGAATGCAAAGAAGAGGTGAAACAACACCCAATGAGAAGCTCTTCAGATTTCAGTTAATCTGCACTGACCACAGTTGCGTACATGCTTACACAAGCAAACATTACCCTGCCCCATTGTGATTGAGACTGACCTGGAGCGTTTCTTGTAGCTTGGAAAACTCAGTTTCCAACTTTTCCAGCTGCTCTCTGAATGTATTTAGCTCCATTAAGTAGATTTGTGATGGAAATATGATGTCTCTAACCACCTTAAAACTCTAAGCATAAAAAGAAACCAGATAAGCGTTTTCACCACCAAGTTGTTTCCAGAGACAGGGCTGTGATTATTACTGGAAGTTCTATCGCAAGGTCTTCTCATCATAATCAAAGGAAAGGCACAACAAGAAGATAAAAAATTTCACCTAATATTTCCTTGGCAGGAACCCAAGGAGTTACTTTCTCCAAAAAAACTTTAAATTCATCTCAAATTCTAAAGTATAATTCACATTTGACCTGAAAAATTCATACAATCATTTCTGCTATGAAAGAAAGACTGCACCCTTTGTCACTGCAAATCCTCCTGATACTGCAGTAAAACCCTACAATTTCGCGTATGCATTTAATGTTTACAGTTGCCTTGACACTATTCTCATACTTACTCCTTCAACGGTAAACACAATATACACTTTAGATGTTTCAACAGASATAACTAAATTTACAGCTTAGTTCTCAAATCTGACTGTATATCCTGCATCTGAGCGCCAAGAGCAACCTCACACATTGGCAAAAATAGAGAAGTAGGAAACTTACCTGTACAACCATGTTCTGGCACCAACAATACAAAAATGATGCTGCTGTTGTAAAGGGTTTTACCACATTTTTTACACTGGGCAAGGCTAATGACCAGAGTGAGGACAGATGGCTTCGGACAGATGATGTGTTYGGAGGAAGATCATCTGCTGACCTGGGACAGAACATTTCAGAATGAGGCCATAATTATATTTATCATTTCAGCCTTTAAAAAAAGTTAACTGTGACCAATCACCTAGAAATTGCAAGTACCAGCAACAACAGGTGACAACAGAGTAAATGTGAGCACAGAGACCAGGAAATACCAAGATATATTTCAATAAAGAAAGGAAAAAAAAAATCATATTTGCAATACGTTTTTATTCAAACTGTTTTCCTGCACATTAAAGTTAATGATAGATACAGTGCTAGAAGAGATACAAGATGAAACAATTCTACAGCATCCATGCCAGGATGTGGATAGGCTCCAAACCATGAACCGTTGTGAGCAAACAGTGGACCCAGAAATTGAGTTAAAAGGAAAAGTTCCAACTGAGGCTCTTACCGTGGAGAAGGACAACCTGAGCCCTGGGGGTTACCAGCATCTCCTTTTTTTTCCAGTAGGAATTTTGCTCTGGCTCTCTGTTTTCGTCGGCGTTTCTTATACTTTGCCATTACTTTTAAAAAAGACACATTTAAAATTAATGCATAGAAATATACCCACTTTCACGTGGGGACAGAGCTACCAAATAGGTCGGGAAGAACAGGCACTGCATCTCAAAAATCCAGTCAGAAGTTATTCACAGTTGTCTTCTTAGAAGCATCACATGCAACTGATAAGAAATACATCCTTAAGTACCTTCGGTCTGCTGAGATGTATTTGTACACGAGAGCGAGGAGTGAACAACGCAGAAAGTACCATTTTATATGGGCTTTTGTTGACAGTTTTTCTTTATCCTGAAGTGACAAATACTGCATTTTGGGAAAATTACGTTTGCGGAGAACGTACGCAAAAGGCACGAAGAAACCACAGAAAAAAGGGCCCCGGACTTCCCTGACGCGCCACCCCCACCGCGCCCAGGCAGCCTCCCCGCTCCTGCCTGGGGCCAGCCCCGCTCGTCGGGGGAGCCCGCGCCGAGGAGCGGCCGGTTCCTCACACACAACTGCCCCAGCTGGGGCGGGGGGGGCGGTGGGGGGGTGTCACGGGTGACCGAGGACACGGGGCCGCCCTGCCCCCCCCCGCGCCCCCTCAGCCGCCACTCACCTCCCCGCCCGGCGCCGCCGATTCAAACCGCTCCCCGCGCCGCGCGCAGCCAATGGGAGCGCCGCTCTCTGCCGTTTCCCCCTCTCCCCTCCCGCCGCCCGTGCTAACCGCCCGCTGATTGGTCGCTAGACGGACGCGGGCCCGAGCTGCTCCGCCCCGTCCTGGGGCGCACTGAGGAGATCCGCTACGCCATTGGATAAAGGTTTTTCAGCCCCGCCAATCAGCTGCGGGACACCGGTCGGCTGGGAAAGGCCAATCGAGTTGAAAGGTGGGGGAGCACCAGCCCGCCGGAGGGAATTGGAGGCGGTGACCAGCGCTCCCCCGCCCCGACGGAGACCGACRGCAGCTAATCGACCGCTCCCCTTCCCGCCAATTGCGGCGCTGCGCTCCCTACTCCAGCCAATCACCGCTAGATTCCACTCTGGACCAATAGCGGCTCGCGGCGCTCCCCCACCCAGCCAATCACTGGCTGCAGTTTTTCTACCAACCAATGGGCTCCCCCCTAGCTCGGAGAGGGTTTACATTCTTCCCTACCCAATGGCGAGCGCCCTCTRTCAGCGGCCACCCAATGGGAGACGAGCGGCGAGTGACAGCTGCCCAATGGGGGCCTCCGACTCTCCCATCCTGCGGAGCGGGGGGTGTATATCTCCCCGCCGCCGCCTGAGGAATGTCAACTATTCAACATGGAGACGGCGGTTACCAGGTTCGAGGCCATGGTGAGTCCGGGCGGCGGCCGGGCTGAGGAGCGGCCGGGCCGGGAGGCGGCGGCGGGAGCGCTTCGGAGGGCACAGGGCTTGAGGAGGGAAAGGAAGGCGCGGGCGCGGCTGGGGGCGCGAAGGGAGAGCGGCCGCTCTCCCTTCGCGCCCCCAGCCGCGCCCGCGCCCCATCCGGGCCCTGAGCAGAGCCCGCGCGGCCCTCGACGGGGCGACCGCCGCTCGGGTCAGGCGAGTTCGGCCGGTCCGGTCCATTCCGCTACCCCCCCACACCCCCCCGGCTTCTCCGCGAGGTGGGCGGGGCTTGATGGTGCCGCTCCATTCACCCCCTCAGCGCGGGGGCAGGGCCCGGCCATTTCCCTCTCACCTGGGGGGGGGGGCTTGTGGGGGGGCGGTCCCGGGCGCGTTTATTGCCCGCCGTGGCGCGGGAAACGGGGCCGTTGAGGGGTGCGGCCGGTCCGGTCCGGGCCGTTTTATTTCCCCGTCGCGATGGGGGGGGGAGGGGGGAGCGCGGCGTAGAACAGAGCAGAGCGCTCTCGGACTAGTCCATTTTGTCTCAGCGGGGGGTGAGGGTGGAGCTCTCACCTGGGCTGGCCCATTTTCCCCTGTGGGGGTGCGTGGGGAGGAGAGGCCGGCTGGGCTGTTTCATTCGCGCCGGCCGCGGGGGGGAAAGGGGGGAGCGGGGCGATGGGGCGGGATGGCTTCCCGCCGGGATGGCTTCCCGCCGGGGGTTGCGGCAGCCCCGCGCCTCGGACTCCGCTTCTCCTCTGCCCGGGCGGAGGGGGGCAGGTAGAGCGGGGCAGGTTCGGGGAGCTGGCAGCGGGAGAGGAGCCGGGGAGCTTCCCCCATCGCCTCGCCGCGGGCGGGCGCTGCGGGGCCGGGCCGCTCGCCCTGAGGAGAGGGGTGTGGGGGGGCCGGGCCGCCCGCCCGCCGGCGCCTCAGGAGGCGTGTACCGGCCCTTTCAGTGCTCCTTTCCTCGCGGGGTCGGGGATGGAGCCCGTCCCGAGGAGGGGGTGGCTTTTCCTTCGGCCGATCGAGTTCGTGTAGTTCTTCACGGCGTTTAACTTCGTTTCAGCGCTCTTTGAGCCAGSCCCTGAGGGCGAGACTTGAGCTACCTCGTGTAATAGTCGCCTTTCTGCCTGCCCCGCTCATGGAAAGTGAAAAAAAAAACCAACCACCAACCAACTCTATGCTGTGCTTTCACAYATTTAGAGGCACTGGAAAACTGTCTCTTTAACAGCCAAGTTCCTTGTGGCATCCTTCAAATCTTGATCTTTATTTTCGCTTCTGTATAATGTAATCTTGTTTATAGTTTTTTAGTTAAAATGCCTTGGAAATATTTTATGCATCCAAATGCTTAATAGATAATACAACTTCTATCGCTAAATCCTTACATAAATTAAAATGCTCATACTGACATAGTTCTCCAAAACAYGACGCTCCTTTGGGTTTTGCTTGAAAGCTTCCAGAATTTTTTTGTAATTTTAATTGTTCTAGCAGCAGTGTTAGGTAACTTAATTGATAAACTACAGGTGTCAYGGAGAAAAAGTACATTATTCAATAGAGACAAATCATACAATAGATTTGTCTTTGCTTTTTTTTCTCCTCTGGCAATCTTGGTTTCAAGTTCTAATCAAGAAATAAGTAAAATGAGTTTAATAGTCTCCTAGTTCTTATCTATACACAGTAATATCACCRAAGTGCAATATTCAAGAGAAATTAAGAATAGAAGGAACACTGGGAGAACATGGTGGGGAATACTGTATATTCACATTATCCCTTAACCTAATGAGTGCTAGACTTTCACTTCAATACACAAATTGGTGTGCTGCTTAATGCCCTGTGTTKAAACTTGTTTAGTTTACTTTTACTTACTTTATTGCTCCTTCAGTCACTTTTCTCCTGCACCAGCATAAAGCATTAGGAACAGTGGGCAAGTAAGTGTTTGTTGTCTGAAAAACAACTGGCTGAAAGTTATCTATGTGAGTTTGTTCTGCTAACATGCCTTTGTCACCTCATTGAGTGACCTGCACGTCATTGCAATAGTAAGACACTTCTGAATGAATATTTTAAGCTATAATACTATTTCTKTTAAGAAATAAAAAGTAACAATTTGAATAAATGCCAAAATACCTGCATTAGTTGAAAGATCAGAGAATTCAAACTATCCAACCTAATTCTCCATTTTACTGTGCTTTAAAAAGGACGTGTGTTTTGTTTTGGCTTTTTCTTTGAAGAAACCATGCTTTTGAGGAAGTGGGGGTTATTTTTGCTCTCCTTTAGCTACTGAACTGCAGTCATCATTCTGAATACTTAGAGTGGTAATAATATACAGTATTTTAATTCAGTGACATACCACATCCTTGTCAGAGCTCTGAAGTTGTTCTAATTTCAAATTCAAAACCTCAGCCCTGCCCATAGTGTAAGCTTGGTCTCCCCATATCTTTTGTTAGAATTTTTTTATTTTAAAGCCTAGCTTAGAAGTAATAATTTAGAAATCTGTTTAGACATACCTARGTTAGATGTTGATATTTATTTAATATTATGGTTTATGTGTTTTATTGGAAGTCTTACTTTCAAGTGATTCTCATTTTAGGACATGTAAATAGTCAGAGAGGTATTTTGGCCCCCTTAAGGTTAACGGGGGCTTTTATATATGGCAGTGAAAGAAGACAGTAATGGGTCACTGCCTTATGATCTGCTTTACGAGTAGACCAAAATGATCACTGCACAAATAATTTCAAGGTGGAGAGCTCGTTTGGGTCAATTACCTGCACAGACGTACATAATAACTTCCAAAGGTTTTGAGATTATAGCTTGGTCTTTCACCCTGTTCTAATTACGCCAAATGGGTAATCCATTTGAAAACCGAATTGATTTTGATTTCACCGTTAGTCTTAACCGAATTGATTTTGATTTCACCCTGCTAGTCTTACATTTTTCTGTTTGATTCTTCTGTTAATTTCTTCTAGCAGAAGATGGAAGATGGTATGCCTGGCTGCCTTCTTCCATTAAAACTGCTGGATGGCACAAGGCAGTTGCATCTTGACCTGTTTCTTTTGCAGACTCTTTTTTTGAAGAAAAGGGTGATTTCTTAAATATACCTCAAACAATTTMACTTATTAATTTCCTCTATCCAAACCTCATTCACAAGTGCAATATTTTTCTTTGTCATTGTATATGTTAATCAGAACATGTACATTGGCATCTATGTCTCACATACTGCAGCTTTGTGTCTCTTGCTTTTCCTTCTGCTCATTGTTTCTTCTTCCTGGATTTCCTGTGAAGTCAGCYCTCTCCACAGAAGTGTGATAAAATAACACTTCTTATTTCCCCAGAGGTTTTGACATGCATTTCATGGAAAGCTTCATTTCAGTCTYATGGAACCAGGGATAAACTAATTTGTAGGAGCTTAAAAAGAACAATGTGTATGAAAATACCAGGTAATTGATGGTTATTTGAGACTATTGCTCAAAGYACAATAACAAGAAGAGCTGAATGAACCATAACATCTACAATATAAGATGAGATTCGTTATGCAAARGATTGTAAAGCTGACTTATTAACAATTCAAATAAGAATACCGGGTGCTGTAGTTTAGGACTTAGGCACCTGAGACTGTGCTGCACAAGCATTCATTGAAGTCAGCTGGGACTGGAGATCTTTCCAACAGCTTCAACAGACAGAGTCAGGCCTCTACTGAAAATAGAGTACATGGTAGTTACTGGTGATAAATGTATCCTTCTGTACAACAACCATTTCATTAACTTTCAATGCTCAGGACTTMACATACTGAGCTAGTGCCTTCCAGTATGCACTTCAGCACTCTGCACTGAAAGAAATGTTGTGGACATCCATTTAGTAAAATTTGGTAACAAAAGGATACTCTGTCAGATGAGCTGAGTGTGCTTCATTCAGAGCAATTTACTTAATTTCTGTCACCGTATTTTTGGTATAGTGGACCTACTTTTTTCTTTGAGTGGTGTCTGTCCAGTGCCCTTTTTATGTTGTACTACTAGTGATCATGCACAAAAAGCAGTGCAATGTTAAAAGGGCATTGGCCAGCAATACTATCTACATTACTCATTCTTCTTGTTATTATTATAGTCACAAGTCAAAAGTCACTATTGTATGTCTGAAACCACAAGGTGATTTGAAAAACACTGTAAAATGGGATTGCCACTAATTTATTTTTTTGCACTCRTCTTCTAGTTATTTGCCAAGGAGAAATGTTAACTGGTCTTCTAATGACAAATACCATCAACTCTGTGCGTTTCCTTAGAAATAAGTGCCCTACAAAGAGGAAAACCCTATATAGCATTCTTATTTCCTACARTGTGTTCTAGAGAAATGCAACAGGTATGGAGTTGACTCAGGTTGTTGCCCTGTGTGCATTAGCAATCATCCATCTCTCTCCACTCCATTCCTCCGTTTCTTTGCATTTTGTTGTCAAGAATCTTAGCACATTCAAACCCAAAAGTTCTCAAAGTTTTTATATGAAGTTACTGTTTTTGTTAAAAAGAAACACATTTTTGAGATTTATGAAATACACCCCTAGTTTGATGGTGCTCTAACATCCATGTGGTAACCCCAGTGATAACGTACATGAYAATGTTGGGAAATGAGTGTGTGTTTAAGTGCATTTTAAAGTGATTCAATACCTGCAAATAAGAAGAATAAACTCTAGTGTCCAGAAAATGTTCCCTGTAATGCAGTTTAAGAACATCTGTCTGATAACAGTTTAGAATCTTTGCTTGCTACAAGGCAAATCTAAGAAGTAAGTAAATTTGAAAATGTAGTTTCCAGTTAAGAGCACCAAATTTCTTGAAATTGAATTTCTGACAGATCTGTTGAGCGTTTTGTTGGGTGTTTTTGTCCTTTTTTTTTCCCCCCTCTTGGTCAGTGGAATGACAGGGATTATGAATAATAACAACTTCTTCAAATATGTGAGTTCTTGTGTGTCTGTATYAGGACTTGGTGAACATTAACCTTATCCAATTCTCCATGATCCACAGAAACCACTATCATCTGACTCGACCTGTTTTTTCCAATACATATTTTGAGTGTATTGATTACTTGTACAGAATTCTTCCTGCTAACGAATGCTCTGACTTTATTGCACTACTGTACTTTACAGCTAGCAGTGCAATAGTATTGTCAAAGCATCTGAAAGCAGAGTGTGCAGCAATGGCTTGAGTCTGGCCTCACGGTTTCTAACACTTTCTTCTAAGCCTGTGAGTAAATKACAAGTTTGTGTTTCACAAACTGCATTTTCTGTATGATTGTTGTACAATACTCATCATATGAGTGGTCCTAACCTATACATTAAGGGGAGATTTTTGCAGGTGCGTGTTTCTTGAAATACAGCAAGAAACAAATTTTTATAAAACAATGGAAAAATGGATCATAATGGAGGAATATAAGGCAGTGCTTACAAACATGCTTTGAAATTGCAGATAATAAATTTTGTTTCTCTTAAGAGTTAGCATACTTTCAGGAGAAAGCAGTGATACTGAACCGTGTTAATATTTTCATTAAGCACAAATCTTAAAATTATAGCCACATGATGGATAAGCATTCAGCTTCACATTCAGTTTTTAATGTCTTGAATCATAGTAGTAGCATGATATTAGTGGCTTACTGTCATTCTGTAAATCTCAAATTAATCAATATTGAATATTGCAGGAACAGAGCTTCATGGATTTTTTTTGAAAGCCACCCATATGCGTTGTCTGCTTTCCCAAAAAATAATAATCAAATGGAGGAGTTGGAGAAAAGCAAAAAATGATCTTTTTGGGGTGCCTGCTTCTAGAAATGAAAACCTAAAAATGTTCGCTAGTGGAGGAGAAGAGAAATGATTCAGCAGTTAAGAAAAATCACTCGTGAACTCTTTAAAAATACATAGTGTAATAAAAAGTATTTTATTCTCGCCTTTTATCATGACTGGTTTCTGGGGTAGATGTGGGAAGGAGTTTTCTTGGGCAGATGGTAAGTTATGGGAGTAACGGGTGAAAGCTTTCCCTTTGATTTATAGATGCTCAAGGTCTTTACTAGATTTATTTCCCGTTTCTTAAGCTATTACTTGAAAATTTGCTGAAGGTGTGTATATATATATGAAAGATCATACATTTTCCTGCATCAGAAAGGGGATTTTACTTGTAGAATATCTTGGATCGAACACTATTCCTTTAGGCTATCTGAAGTTCCAGATCCTCAAAGGTATTAATGGCAGTTCCTGAAGGCTGATGTTTAAAACATAAACATCCTTTTGGTATCCAGGCCTGACTACAGGCTACATCCAAAGACTACTGAAGTTTGTCACTTTAGCTACCATTGCAGCACTGCCACTTAGTACTTTGGGATACAGTTAACATACAGCCTTATTTTGATCCTTTAAAAAGTTGTAATGATTACTTCAGGGTTAATCTCAGTATTAATAGTGAAAACCACACTGAGTTAAGTAAGTTACAAGCATTTTTAACTTGCTTTCATCATAGTCTCTTCTGTGACTGTAAAATCCCCAAATCATTACGTTAAGAAATTAATGATTTTTTTGTGAACTGGGAAAACTGCCTTTCTTTAAAGCAGAAGTCCTTAATAGATATTAAAATTGCAGACTAAAATTAATTAAGTAATAATGCTATCAGACTGTTTTACAAAGCAATTAGATAATTCTCTGGTGGCTTATTTATCCGAAGGAAAGAAATGTGATGTCGTCAATTTTATTATCTATTTGTCAGTCTGGTTTATTGGGGAAATAATAAAATGTATTATGGGTATTATAACCATCTGAGAGAATGCATTCCTAATATAATTAATAATAAAATCTCTGTTGATGTGCTTGGATCCTGAACACTTACTAATAATCTCTGCTGTGTAAATAACTTGAGTATTGCAGTTTTGCTAACAGAACTGTTAATGTTTGAGAAGAAAAGCAACTAGCCAAGAAAAAGCTTTAAAAATTGATGGAAAATATGTTAATATCTCAGAAGAAAAAAAAAAATCAAACCTCCTGCATCAAGCGAGGATCAGTTTAAAAAAGATGCATGTTCTTTTCTATTGATATAACTTACCTCTTTGGTGTACTTCTCAAACTTCATCTTGAGAGGTTTGGCATTGCAAGGGAGATGGAAGATAATATAGTAAGAGGTGGAAATGTTTTCATGCATTTTGGGGAGCTGCATGAAAAAGGGACTAATGGCAAGATGCAAAGAGAACAATTGGGTAATTTGCGTTAGACATGGAAAGAGGATAAAATTAATAGAAGTATGTGTGTGTACGCACACATTTAATTCTTACGTGTGAGAGGAAAATTATTATATTAAGTCTGAAAGTTTATTGCTTTATATTTTTCTGGCTAGAAGTGTGTCAGCATAATTGGCAAACTTTAGCTAATGGCATAGATCGGAGGAATAGAAACTKAGTTTTATAGTACATGAACCTTTAAAACAGAGGCATCTGGCTTCTGCTTTCCTGAAATATAGGAAAGGCGAATGGTTGGGTTTTGTCTGCAATTTTGGCTGATCTTAAATGTTTTAGTTCCAGAAGGCAGAATCTGATCTGGATTATATTCAACACAGACTGGAGTTTGAAATAATGAAAAGTCTTCCCGATGATGCAGCAGCAGAGGTAGTATTTTCAGATGAAATTAATAGATTTTATTGCATTTTGCATAAAGTTGGTAATAAATGGGTAATTTTCTTTAATCCTAAAATATATGTGGCTGTTCTTTTATCTAGTTGTTAGTTGTTTGTTTGTTGTTGCTGTTATTATTATTATTAAAATATTTCTTGCATCATATATCAAAATAACTGGCCTAATATGAATTCAGTGCAGAAACCAACAAAACTTCCTTGATTTCTTGGTACAGTGAAATTCTCCCATGTTTTGCTTTCAGAAATGAGTAGTAGTGTTAACACRTAAATTTAAGAGACAGATTCCAATCTGAGCTAAAACACACCCTTGCTCTGAGATCAAAGATAAACTTGCTGGTAAGCAATGACTAAATTCAGATTTGGAGCAGAGATGAGAAGAGGAGGAAAACAAAAAATGGCAGCATGTAAAGGGTTTTATAAAAAAGTCCTTGTCTCCATGAATATTGTGACATATAGTGGAAAAATAATCTTTTTAGTTAGAAGTCCCTAATTTATTCCAATGCAGAAAAGCCATTGAAATTCACCAACACAAGAAATTCATCCTCCTGCATTTGTTGTGGAACCACGGAGTTGTASTGTTTTATTAACACTATCTATCATTTTTGCTTATGAAAAATTAAATGTATAGACGAACCATGCTCACAGCTACACTTTGCATTGTAAAGGGTCATTTCATGTTATATTTTAGTGGCTCTAATGCTGAYGCTTTTAATTGGTATGTGGCCACATTCATTTTCTCTTCTTAAACAGTTTAAATGTACTTTTAATTTCTACATAGGAAAATCCAGCTGCTCTCTTGGAAGAACTCTCAGTGGTGAAATCTCGTTATAAAACATTATGTATGCAGATGGAAAAAATTTCCATAGAGCAGAAAGAATGCATGAAGGGCATCCGTGCTGCTCTGAAGAACTCAATGAAGATGGTTCAGGAATTACAGCAACATGCTGATCTTGAGGTAGTAYTTTCATTTTAATCACTCAGGTCTCACTCGTGTACATGAACATGTATTTGTGTAACTTTTACGGAGATGTGAGTAGTTCCATTGGAAACTGTTACATGTGCACACTCTTAAAAGACTCTTGGAAGATAAGACTGTTTACCTGAAGAAATATTTGCAAGATTGGAGCCCTTTTTGTAAATCACAAGCCTGATTCATCATTCAACAGTTAAGYGAGTGGTATTCAGTTTTGGAGTTGAAGTAATACCATAATAGTGTGGCTAGTGTGACATACGTTTGAATAGTTYCATAGAAATTGATGCCTCTGTGCACAGCTGTGTCACAGTTCTATACTTTTTTTTTAAAGTAGCTACCTTAAAGAAATTAGAACGTGAAACCAAATTTAAAGGCAAAAAAGCTTTTAAATGGCAAATGTATTTCACTGTCTAAAGTGAGTAAGTTAAAACCAACGCATTGTTACGTACRTGGTGGAATTGCKGATAGTGCAAATAAGTGTTTTTCTCAGTATGATAATGCTAATATCTATCTGTTAAAAAAAMCAACAACAAACAACACATTTTTCTAAGTGGTCTTCAGACACTGCTTCGTGACAGTTTTSAAGAGGTTGTGAAAGCATTAATTTTGTCTCTTTACAAATAAGGTGATTTAGATCAAAAAAGCTAATTGATAGTCTCGTGGCAAAGACAGAACTGGTGTGACTAAAACATATTCCCAGATCTCAGCTCTCACTTCAGTGTTCTAATGACAGTGCCCCGAGATTGTGTTTAATCTGTCAACAGCTCTAGACAAGTTACTGGTAAGTCCTTATAGATAAAATGTACTGTATAATGATTTAAAAGACAGTAGTTATATGTCACAGAAAAGAAAAAATATTTTCTCTCCCTGTGTTCCAAGGATATGCTGCCAAGAATAATTTCATATTTGGATTTTGTTAAAGTGGAAGACTCCTGTCTCTTGAGTTACATTTAGACTTTTTAGATAAAAGATTTTCTCGTACTTTGTATATTTCCTAAACCAAAGATGGATTAAACTGTTAYGGAGAAATGTAAGTCTTTAAGTGAAATACTTATTTTATTGAATAATTTATCTTCTTTCTGATGAATCATTTATGGTATTGATGTTAAAGGAATATTATGGTTGGATTTTTCAGAAATACTTAGCTTGTAAATTTGCTTTTCATCTRAAGGAAAGTAGGAGTCTACTATTAGTTTCCATGAGAAAAGGGCTACACAAACATTGAGTTCTTCTGTAAATATCATCACCTAGGAACTGAAAGTATCAGAGTTCTCTGTTTTTTTTTTCTCTAGTGCTTACCTCTGTCAGAAGAAGAACAGGCTGCAGCACAGCAGTTAACCTGCCAAACTGCTAAAGAAATGGAATTGCTAGTGGAAGAGGTAATTAGGCCACGGAGTGTCAGTATTCCAGAAACCATTAATCCTCAGTAGCTCAACTGAAGTCAGAAGGGCTGTTTTTGTGACTTAATACCTCTCAAATGAATGGAAATTTTCAGAAATGGGATTAAAGTTTCTAACAAACCTTTTCGTTTTTATTGTATACTGATTAAGTTTATTATTTGTTCCAATTAAATTGTCCACAAAGGAAAGATTTGCTTTGACGAAAGACTTTGTTCCCCTTGTTGTTTAATTGGGTTATGTTTATGTTCGTTTTCAGAGATGCAGTTGGTTGCTCTTGTCGATCCTATTGTTCTGTTAACGCATTATGTAAGMAGCCTTTGGGTGGGAGTGAAGAATGTAATTGATTGAAACCAATGTATATCAAAATGCAGAGACATWTAATTTCCTGTAAAATATTAAATACATTTTGGAATATGAGTAACAATAAGTATATTCTAACTGTAATGCAGAACATAGATCTAAACTACTATTTGTTAAAAAGTCAGATATTCTCCCATAGCTACTCAAAGCACAAACTTTGCAAAGATTTGGTCTGGGTCTCATATTAAAATCAAAATATTAAAGAAGGTTAATACGGTGTAATTATCTTATTGACCTTATCTCTTTCTTCATGTCTTCTCACTGCCCACTACTCTTCTGTCAAAGGATGCCTCGCTTTCTGTCCCTTTATTGCCACGGTTCGTTTGCATGAAAGCTGTCCAGTATCCTGCAGCTTCGTTCACTCTTTGTTTGCAACTGTCTTCTACCTTGATAAATGCTCTCAATTTCTGTCTTTCCATTATTTAATTCTAAAGCACTTAGGATACAGCTGGCATAAACCAGGCCCAATGCAAAATGTATCTATATCTTACAGCTACTGAGGCCAGTTTAATTGGTATCAGTCCCTATGTTGTCATTGAGTGTGTCTCTGAAAGGCAGAAAGAATGGAAAGATGTCACAAAGGCCCTGGGATTTTTTCGTCAGTGCTGTGTTTCTGGCTGAGGGGAGTTAGATACAGCTACCTTCAGCTTGTCAGAACTGTCAGCCTCTGAAGATTGCTTGAGAATAGGAAAGCCGCCTTTTTCCTTTGCTGCATGTGCAGTGCTTTCGGCTAGATCCATGCCAGAATGCAAAGGAGAAAGCTGAACAGGCTCATCTGACTTGTGTAAAAATCTTTCTGTATCTGTTTTAAAGTTATTTTTATTTGAAACCAGGGTTTGTTTAATGCCTAAGATTTTGCTGTTGACTTCAGTGGCTGCAAGATCCTTGGTTATCAGATAGTAAAATGTAATTACTAATGCAGAAATGAAATAGCAAAAAATAATTTTGAAACAAAATTCCAACAAATCCTGACATTCTCTTGTTTATTTTTAGCCATTTTCTTCAGGATCTACAGTCCCTGGCTCAACTGAAAGTAAGTGCTGAAAGAATAATCTTCCCTCTGTTTTCTCCTCGCCCCCTCGGCCCTGACTGATCTCCTATACACACCCCCAGCCCCAGTAAGTAAGCTTTGTGACTAGTATCAATCTCTCAATCTCTAATACTGAACTCTAACAGTTCTGTACTATTTAAACATATCAAGTTACTATCTAGAATTCAGGGAGTAATGAATTAAACTGTTTTACTTTCACAAAAAGGCAAATATTGTAAGTAACTTCCGTTGACAAATAAGGACTRTTTTACCCCTAGTACAATAGGGGCAAATCTCACAGTAAGTAGGAATAGGCTGAGACCTAGGTATGGTTTCTGAGCTCTTTTATTTAAAAAACATAGAGCCTATGATGCACAGTAAATTCACTGTTTTCACTCTCAAGCACTAGTAACTACTGCTTTTATGTGAAGTGAAAAATTTAGACTTTAATGTAAGCAAGTGAGCCCTTAGTTATATTCTTCATATAGTTCCCATGTCTCTGGGAGTTTTTCTTGCTTTTGATGGTATTGAAGTGGATAGTGTTGTGTTTATGGTCTGGGAGAAATGATGTACTAGTCTTACCGTAGAAATAGCTTTTCTTTAATCCATTTATCCCTACTTATAGAAAGGAATTTTCCTAGTTCTTTTTTTAAAAAAAAAAAAAAAATCCACCAAGAAAAAAACTTAGTCACTGACAGACCAAATTTATTAATCCCCATCAGATCTCAAATTAAATGATTTTTCACTGGGTCTGCAGGTACAATGATAGTTTGGAGGGAGTATCTTCCGTCTTTCCTTCCTCCTGCTGGAAAATCTTCCTTTAGACCCATTTMGGGGGTTTCTTAAAAACTAATGAAAGTACTTTCTACCTTTGGCCTAATTTCTGAAGAAACAAATATCGTCTATTTCCAATTTTTTAGAATCGCAATTCAAACCATTGACTGAGGAAATACTTATGACTGTACCAAGGAGTATCAGAAGTACTATTAAACTAGCAGACTTGAACAATTTGTACAGGGAGTTACTTAACCACTTCATTGTAAATAAGAACAAGTAAGACTTAAAGCCATTCATTAGTAAGAATTGTATAAGCTGTAACGAAATTCAGCCTTTTCAAATTAAACAAAAACAGCTAGTTAACCATTTGCTGCTATATTAYAACTTCATAATTTGATTTTACTCCCCTAAACTCTTCTTGGTTAGGTACATACCCCAAAGTGTTAGGCCATCATACAAAACCCTCTAAATTTGTATGAAAATGGCTTGTAGGATTTGATAATTTTCAAAACTGTATGTCAGGTTCTTCAGAAACAGATTTTTTCACTGTACAGATGTCCAAAACTGGGTCTATTCAGGAAGGTTTTGCTGACACAGTCATACCGCCAAACCCTTTTAGCTTTCGGAATCTGCATCCAGGCTGGAAAAGCAAAGCCCTAATGCTAAACCATGAGCCCTGAACCCTGCCCTCCCCACACCAAGCCCTTCGGCCTCCCCGAGCCCTGACCCCTGTCTGGGATGTGTGCTGCGGATTTCTTGCAGTCTGATATTAAAAATGAGGAAGTTTTTAACTCAGGAATTCTGTCTCTTTAACCCTAAGGTGGGATTAGCAAATGACTGTTCTCAGTTTGAAGTAGCACAGAAAAGTTGATGACAATCTGAGTAAGCATGAGAATTACAGAGCACTCGCAAAAGTCATTCATTAAACAGTACGCAGTTTTTAGCCTTTTTCTGCCAGACATGATGTTTGATACCCTGTTTTGCTAAGTAGCTTGCTTTTGTCTTGCAGAGCAGCATTGAGTGTTTTGCAGATGAACAAGGTGAATATGAAAGCCACTGACTCAAGAATACGAATCTTGAAAGAACTTCTTGTTGTGGAACTTGACAAACAAGGAAATGTTAAATTGGTTGTGTAAATGAAAGCTCAGTCCTTTCTCATTTGACACACAAACATCTTGGTYATAGCTCCTGGATTATTAACAAGCAAGTATTTCTCTGTTGTCTAGGAGTTAAAGTACACTGTTGGAAAGCTGTTGAAGTTTCTGTACACAGATTRTATTTATAGTCCTTAAAATTGGAGAGTTAAAAAACATTGAGGGTGGTATTTTATCTTGGATATTTATAGGACTATAGTMGATGCATTTTTGAAGAGTATTGTTAGCCATGTGACACTTCCATATCCTTGCTTACATTCCTGAGTGGGTTTTTCAGCCACTTAATTGTACTTACATTCCTGAATAAATGATGAAAGCTAAGGAGACAAGGCCATAGATTTATTCTGCTTTTGTTTACATGACTCCTGACCCTGAGCCCTGCCCTAACCCCTGAACCTGGTCCCTGACCCTTTTAATTTTCCTTTGATGTGAATGGTCTTGGTTTTTTTTACAGTCCAGCAAAATTGCAGACTTGCAGAATAGCTGAGGTGGGAAGGGACCTCTGGAGATTGTCCAGTCCAAGCCCCTCCTCAGAGCAGGGCCAACTACAGCAGGTTGCTCAGGGCGGTGTCTTGAAAAACTCCAAGGATAAGGACTTCACCACCTTTCTGGGCAACCTGTTGCAGTCTTTGACCACCCTCACAGTAAAAAAAAAAAAGGCTTTTTTTTTTTCTTGTGTTTAATGTTTTTAAATTTATTTCAGCCTAATTTGAGAGAATAAGATACCTGAAGCTTATTAAGTTCCTACAGTTTTYGTGAAAAATGATGGCTGTCAAAAAAAGAGAAATTTAAATTAGCGCCCTTAGGAAGGGAAAGGCTGATTTCTGCACCCATCAGTGAACTGGTTGGTCTATTTAGTTTGCTGGGRAGAGGAACAGGTTGTGTATCAAAGAAGAAAGGGGAGGAAAGGACGGGGATACCTTGATTTTATGACGTCTGCTGCCGAGTGTGCCCTTTTACCTAMAAAGTTGCTATCACTTCACAAAGCGATTTAATATTTAAGCATCATATTGATCCATTTTCAATACAGGACTCAATCCTTACTCTCACTACCCTCAACAGTGTTAAAGATTTAATTTATTAGTGAAGTCTGGCTAAAATAATTAAAGCTACCTGCTAGTGGGAAAACAACTGCATCTAAGATTGTGCTGAGTGTAATTTAACTGCAGCTGCAGTCCTGAGGACAGTTACCTTGTCTGTTCCCATGTGAGACGTGGAAATCCATCCCTGCAGCTACATTGTGTTCAGCGCTGCCTTGCTTGCGCTTACTYCTGAGATCTGTCACCAGCGCTGAGAAACTGAGCGCCGAGCTTTTCGTCTTGAAACCCAACAGTTGCAAATTCCTCTGAGAGCGCAGCAGCGTCTCTCACGTTACTCTCTCCTCAGCGGTGCGGTGCCGCAGCTGCTGCAACAGCGGCGGGGAGAGCCGTGCCTCGGCTGCCGGCCGCACCTGCCACCGAGCGGAGGCCGCTGCGCCGCCAGCTCGGCASCTCTCGCCTGCTTTCCGGCCCGGGAGCGCGGTGAGCCTCCAGGGCCACGCTGAGGGCCCGCGGTTCCCCCTGAGCAGCGGCCGGACCGGGCCCCGCCGCTGCGGGAGCCCCCACGGGCTCCGGGGTCGGTGGCTGCTGCCGGGCGGGAAGCGCCGCCCCGGCCCCTGAGGGGGCGGTCGGCCGCGTCACGCGTGCGCAGTGCGGCGCGGCGGTTAAGCCCCGCCTCCCCTCAGCGGCCGCAGCGCGGGCTGGCGGAGGGAGGAGCTGCCCCGCTSCCCGCGGACATGGCCGGGCGGGTGCGGCGGAGTGAGGCGCAGCCTCTGCCCGGCAGCTCCTAAACCCCCGGCGCCTTCGCCTTTCACCCCCGGGCGGTGCGGTAGGGAGAAGGGTCGGGGGGAGCCTTCCCCCCCCCTCCCGCCGTTAGAGCCGCGGCCATGGACGAACAGAGCGTGGAGGTGAGCGGTTGGGCGGCCGTTGCGCTCGCGCTCCCCTCAGGGAGGCGGGAAGGGCGGTGCGGGGGAAGCGCTGCCTCCCCCGGCGGCGCGTCTCCGAGGCCGCGGGGCGCCTGCACCTTCTCCTCCGCGGGGGATGGCGAGCGGCGGGGCCGGGCYGGGCCTCTCCGGCGGTTGTCTGGGGCAGGCCGGCCTGACCTATTTACGGGTCAGGGGAGGGCTGGCGAGCGGCGCCGGGGCCGCAGAGCCCTCGGCGGGTCCCCCTCCCTTGTGTGAGGGGAAAGAGGCCAAGCGGCACCGAGCTATGGGCGGCCTGAGAGGCGGAAAACAGATTGCAGCTCTGCGGTGGGCAGGGATGCGCGCAGCACGGAGCTTGGCTCGTATGTGCACTGATGAGCTGGGTAGAAGGGAAGCRGGGTGTAAAGAGGTGGCTTTTCTAGGCGACACGCAGCGATTTTTACATAGTCACGGTTAGAAAATAAACTGATGGAGCATCAGAGGTGCCTGTTCTGGAGGTGGATGGAGACCTGGCGCTGACAGAASCCGTCCTGGCATGCGTGAAGGCACAATACTCAGCGGTGTCTGTCTGTAACCTGGGCAGCTTGCACGCATTGCTGTAATCCGTATTAATAGCAGCCAAACAGAATTTAAAAGACCTTGTGTGATAATTTCCTGTAAGTGCACGTATTGTATTTTAATGGTTTGCAACCATTAAAGAAGACGCTAATCTGTGGGAGATATTGTGGTATCTGTAAATTGAAGATATGCTTCACTTTTGTGCTGAGTTATAATTTCAACTCTGTGGGGAAAAAATTAGCCCATCTAAAGAATCTTTGAAAGTTCCATAGTTAAAGCCAGAAGATCTCTAACTCCTGTACAAGACAGAGTGTAAAAGTTCTTCATCAGTGAAAAATCTATCAATATGGAAAGCAAACATCGCTTGGCATTTCAAAATACCTGTCTCATTTTGGGAATGGAGAGACATGAGGTGATGGTATTCTAGAACAAAATGCTTCTCTCTTCAMATGGGTATAGTAAAACAATATGCTAAATTATGTTTTTATTGCCCAAGATTAATTAAATGGGGTATGGGGGGGTGTAGAAATTGTGGAGCCAGTGCTAACGGTAGACCTTAAAAGAATGTAAGTCTTATAAAAGTAAAAAAAAAAATGCCCCAACCAACTCAACGCCTCTCGTTAGCATTCTGTATAATACATACATGCACTTACCATGCTTTTGAATTAGTTTAGTGCCAGTACATTGAAACTCGTCAGTTCAGAATCTGCAGGTACAGCACAGTTTCTTCTGGCAACTGTTCAATCCCATGTGAACACAAGTAGGAATAATATCTTGGTTACAGAAAGGCCCTCTTGGAGAAAGCTAAACCAAACAAAGAAACTATTCCTTGAAGAAGAAGAATAGTGTTATAAAACGGGTGCTGAGAGCTGGTGTATTGTAGGAGAAGGTGGGGAGGAGAGCCATGGTGTTTGACTTAGTATCTTGCTCTGAGATGCGCTATCCATAGCTGTTTGGATTGGGACTACATTTATGAAACCTGGCACTCTGCCTGGAAAATAAATGCAACTCTGATATGTTTGAAGTATGTGGCTTAACAATAGCGATAATCTACCCTTTGCAGAGCATTGCTGAAGTATTCCGATGTTTTATTTGTATGGAGAAATTGCGTGATGCACGTCTGTGTCCTCATTGCTCCAAGCTGTGCTGTTTCAGTTGTATTCGGGTGAGTTTGCTTATTATAGTTTATTCTTGCAAATGTATGAACTTAAAAACTACTGATCTTATGAACACATTCTTACTTCTTTCTTGCCCCTTTTCCTGGAGTTCCAACGATTACTTTCTCCTGCTCTGTGCTCTTTAGTTTCCCTTTCAAAATCTTTTAYGACACCCTGAGGAAAAACTAGGCAGGCTGTGCATTGCATTCAGTAGTGCTAATTATAGGGACTATCTGGAATAATTRCTTTTAAGAAACACACATGTAATGATGCCTTCTTTAGCATCTTTTGAGAGTCAGTGATGCCTGTGTGGAAGACAGAMGTTGGAACAGGAATCAAATGCTGACTTTGCATCTGTCAGTATAGAACACTGGAAGGTCATAACATCACCTCTTGTCATCTTGGAGATGTTTTTAAATGCTTGCCAAACTAGTATGATATGATCAGATACAGACTAAATCTTTCTTGAGGGAGTCTGGTATAGCAGGCTGAAGCAGTATCTGAAGTTCCTCAATTCATTTATTAAGGTCATGGTTACCAACGTATAACACTTCAGTTCCAAGTGCACAYGCTATTACATGTTAGTGTAGTGGGAGAGGGTTCAGCTGAGGTTTTCAGACTTCCGGTAGTATTTCCAGAAATCGGAATTTCCAGAATTCGCTTTGAAAGCTCTGAAAGAATTATAGGTGAAGGATTTGTGTTACATATTAAGAATGTTAGATGACATATTGTTGCTGGGTGGTGCGAGATTATTCATGAGAATCTTTAAATGTAGTAGTGAGCTGACAAATATAAGCCCTTCAACTGCTGAGCTTTTACACTTTTAAGTTGTAGTGGGCAGGTGAAGTTCTTTCCTCCGCTACTTGTCTTTGGAGCTTTCTGGAAGAGAAGCATTCAAAGAGTCCTTGTGGATTTGATCATTGAACTGCAGCTATCTAACTTGCGTATAAATAGCTCAAGAGGAAGAAATAAGTTACCTTGAAGACTAGTAATTTAGACTCAAAAAAATATGCTTGTTGTATCTTTTGCTTTCTTTTGTTGAAACATGCTCTTTAGTCTATGACTATGGGAGTCTGCGCCAGGTGTGTGGTTTGTAATGGAATATTTGGTACCTCAAAATTCTCTGTATTATTTTAATTGAAGTGTCTTTGAGTCTAAAGAAAAGTGGTTGCTTTGTTACTAAGATACAAATAGCAGCTGCTTCTGTGACTAAGTGGTTGAACAGTTAAATTACAAATCTGTAAAAAAAGGAAAAAATATAGGAAGACTGTAATAAAAAGAAGTAACTCCTAAGTAACGATAGAATGTGCTTAGTTTCAGTTCTTTTCTTACAGTCTCTTTAAAAATGTTTTTCCTTCATAGCGTTGGCTGACTGAACAAAGAGCTCAGTGCCCTCATTGTAGGTAAGGTTTTTTTAATATCAGAAATAAATCATCAGGAATTGGGTGTACTGTCCTGTTATGATCGATCTTTTTTCAATGCAGGTTGCACTAAATYTGTAAGCTTGATTTTTGAGGCCTGCCTGCTGTTACTATAAAAATTTACCGTGGTATAATACTTATTCTAAAATATGTTCTAGTTTTGTGACAAGCTAAGCAAGATCTTTGTTCCTCCCCTATTACACTGCTGTTTTCAGTGCATGTAGTTGGTGTARTAAGAGTAACTAGATGGTATTCCCCTGAGAACTCTTTATATTCTTCTTCCAAGAGTCAGAGACCAGAAACTTCAGTTTTCAGACTGAAATGTGTACTTTTTTTATACTTATAATGTGTGACACTTACCTTATGTGTTGCAGATTTGTCTGAGAGGTAGCTACAATGTGTTGTTTATTTTGTTTTTTTTTTTAATGCAATGCCCCACCCCGTCCCCCCAAGCCCTGGCACCCCTTAGCGCTTCTAGTTCTTGAGTACCTAGCAATTCTAGCTCTTGATAGACCAAAAATTGGAAGGTAGCATATTTTTTCCCCTAAGGGAAGGGAGTTATTTAAAAATAACTAACGAACCATTTCTGCAGGACTTTTTTAATACTCAGCTTTTAAAGTATTTGATCAATAGCTCTAAAATGCTTGTAAGAAGGTAAATATATCTACATTTTACAAAGGGGATAATTGAAGGACTGCAGTGGGGATAGTTGAATAATGGGAGAAATTGAAGAAGCGCTGAGAAATGAAATTATTTGGCCAGCGTTATGCAGGAGCCTATAAAGAAATCTGGAAATAGTTCTTGGGTTTCCCATGTCGCTATTCTGTATGTCATTGTGGGGTGGTTTGTTGTGGTTCCCACAGCCCGCAAATGAGCAAATCAACTTAAAACGTTACATTTCTTGGTTTTCTGGGGGGTTTTTTGTTTGTTTTTTCCTGAAATAACTAGTACAGCTTCAGCTTTTTGCCTGTGACTTTTCCAATAGCATAGAATTGATGAACTGAATTCACTTCAATGCTTCTCTTTTAGCTCCTGGAGCTGAGTTCTTGCTCTAACTCTAGCAATGCTTTTTGCAGAGCCCCGCTACAGCTACGAGAGCTCGTAAACTGTCGTTGGGCAGAAGAGGTCACACAACAGCTTGATACACTCCAACTGTGCAATCTCACAAAGCATGAAGAAAATGAAAAAGACAAGTAAATGGAGCATTATTCACATAAAGTGTTTTGCCGTTTGCCTTATATGAGCAGGCTTTTAATTTCAGCTCATTATTAAAATCAGGGAACAAACTGGTAACTTTTACTTACTTAAAAGCCGAATTCTGCTCACTCTGACTGAAAGTTGGAGTTCATTTCTGTCATACTTAATGGAACGAGAAAAGCTCTTCAGTGACTTTGCCTAGAAAACTATTTCTAGTTTGACTCARTATAGTTAAAATGAGAGGTAAGGGAGACATGAAGGGTAGTAATACTTCTTAAGGCTTTTAGCCCTTCCTAGTGACCATACATCTGAAATAAAAGTCTTCTCTCAATGGCTTGCTCGTTTGGCAGTCCCATTAAGACTGTGGGTGCTGCACATAAAAGCAGAGAAGCTGTTCTGAGAAGATGTCTGCTGGTCCCTGGCRAAAATGTAATTGATAAACCCAGTTTGAGATCAAAGAAAATATATAAAGTCSCACAGAAAGCACCACTGTTGCTATATCTGTCATGTTACTGCTGTTCATTCTCCTTCCTTGTCTTCAGAGCCTCCTGTATTTTCTGTTGTATTCTCTTCCTAGTAGCAACTATCAGTACTTTCTCAGCATGCTTTTCTCCTGGTTTTATCRCATTACCAGTGCTATTAAGTGCTTTAAGATATATTCTGGAGATTTGGAGGAGAAAAGTRTGAGAAGAAGCATTGAAAAATGGACAGGGACTAATTATGTGTTCTATACCTGCCTCCTCCCCAAGTTCCTGGATGCTAATGGAGGGGGAAGGGAGAGGCATGTATTTTAGGTCTGGCCTGGTCTGTGCTCGGTTTCCTGATTGATGCTGTTCCTGAAATTTTAAGAAATGACAAACATTTTGTCCAAAAAGCTTATGAGCCATTGCTCTGTGGTTGCGTTAGGTTGCATATGATTAGGATTTTAATAATGTGAAGTATTCTAGAATTCTGAGCTTGATTCACTGGTGATATCCTTTATCTGCTGGTTAGAAATCCAATTTTAGTAATGTACTTTCTCTCTGTCTCTGTGAAATAACTTCCTGAGAGAATACTAAGAGCAACATTTATTTTACAAAAGGTTTTTACTGAATATAGGTATTCTTCTTGCAAAACTGTGCTGATGTTTTGTGCTTTACTGTCAGTATTGGGTWGCAAAACAAGTGAAAATGTTAAATTGAGTTTGCAGAAAATTCATAGCTATTTTCTGTTGATGATATGTGTATTTTTTGTTTAAGGTGTGAAAATCATCATGAAAAGCTTAGTGTTTTCTGCTGGACCTGTAAGAAGTGTATCTGCCACCAGTGTGCGCTTTGGGGAGGAATGGTAAGAAGAGACAGACTTGCTTGCTTATATGCACGTGGTRTGTGTTGTGGATGGCGTGAGAGTGCGCTTCACTCCTAAGAGGGACGCAAAAATACATARYGCTCAAYGGGCCCTGGGCTGTCCACTATTTATGGAGMAAGAGGATTGACTTAYAGTCATATTTGCAGCAAGACAGCCGRTGGCTSCTGYGTTGCCATCCGTCCCCAAAGCATAAGCTGGGAGCAGCCATCACGACCCCCACTGGTGGTTATTGCTTACGTGGGGCGGGGGGAGCGCACCGCCACGCTCCACCCCATGACTGTAGTCARTTCATCTTACCTTCAGAGTGGTGGTACAGTCACCTCCCGCCTCTGTGCCATAAATAGTGTATTGAGTTTGTGCGCTTAGAGATCCACGGTAAGTAGGTAGTGAAGCACTGCTATTTGTTATGTGTTAATTTGTAGGGTTTGGGTGGTTGAAGTTGGGTTGTTTATCATGTACCAAACCTTTATATACAATATAATTATAAGCAATAGACATATTGAAGTTAGAGTTAGTGAAATCACAACTGGGTGAAGCATAAGATTAAACACTCCCATTGCTGTTGGTGACCATCCAAGAAGAGTTTCCCACCAATGGTGTTCTCCATCCTTCTTCACTCTTTCCAAGACGTGGTGTAGCTCTTCATGCTCTTAGCATACTATTTTCTGATAGTGAGTTTTTGTGCAACTCTTTCTGGGGGAGCAGTCCCCTGTAGCATTGCTTCTAGTAAATTAAATGGTCCTCTAGTTTGCACAGGTTTTCCCTGATGTATTTTCTCAACTTGTTTAACTGCTTAGACTAAAGATGAAAGTCCCTTTTCCCATTCAGAGTATCATYGTTCTGTTTCTTTAAATGCRGTTGAGCTAAACAGTAAAGGTCTTTTTGGCCCATTTGGGGCCAGTTTGGAACAGATTACAGTAAGTGGCRTGTTCGGCAAAACCCCACTCAGCTATAATAGGGTCGTGGGGGTGTACTGGTCCCAGTGACTGATATGTTTTTAATTCTTCAGTTAGAGTTTTGACCACCTCTTTATGTTCTAATTTCCACGCCCAGGGTTTRCCTTTCCATAAGAGTGAGTATAATGGAYGGGAAATGATAGAAAATCCAGRTACATGCTTCCTCCAATATCCTRAAGTTAATTGTTGTAACTCCTTCCTTCTTTGGGGCATTTGCAGYTCTTCGATTTTTCTTCAGGTATCTGGAGGAATCACTGCACTGCCTGCTATCCACGAAGTACCTAAAAAATTTTGCTTCTTTACTTGGTCCCTGACATTTTCTGGATGGAATCTCAATTTCTGTTTTATTTAGTGCTTGCTATACTGCTGCTGCTGCTTCGCCCACCTTCTCGGGGGAAGTTCCTCCAATCAGAATATCGTCTGTATATTGGTGCAGTTTCACTTCTTGGGGGAGTGAGACTGTCTGTAAAAGTTAAGCAAGTGCGGCATGAGCAATTGTGGGTGAATGTTTATACCTCTGTGGGAGTCTGTTAAAGGTATATTGTATTYCCTCCCAAGYGAAAGAAAACTTCTCTTTGTCCCCCTCCTTTAAGGGAACCRTAAAGAACATACCTTTTACATCTAGTGCCGCCATCCATGGGTGTGCAGCTGCTTGCAAAGYAGCTGTTAAGTTTGCAATGTTTGGTACAGCAGCTGTTAGCAAGGCTGTATTAGCATTGAGGCACCAATAATCAATTGTTAAACACCACCTCCCATCTGGTTTCCGAACTGGCCAGACAGGTGAGTTATATGGGCAGTGGGTTCTGGAGATAATTTGTTGTTTCTCCAAATCAGGTGTGACTTCAGAAATTCCATTTCRTGCCGCAGCACAAATTGGATATTGCGGTATGTTAGTAATTTTTGACTCAGGGAGGGCAGGGGCTGTGTGAAGTGCATGCACTGTAGCCTCCTGGTTTCTACCGGGGTTGGGATCGATRTTTGAGCCGAAAGACCACACGCTGCCATTCAGCAGGCGCTAGGTTTGTCCGTTGGAAACATCGAAACCTAAAATGTTTTCATGATTATCTTTAATTGCAAAGTGAGTAGTCAATGTGCGCTTCTTACCCGGGAGCCATAAATTGACCTTGGAAGTTTGGCACACAAACACTCGCTCCATTTGCACCGGTAATCTTAACTCTTTGCCTCAGGACCGCACGCCCAGCTTCTTGACATCTTGTTGTGTTAGTATTGAAATTTGTGCTCCCGTATCTATTAAAAACTTCACCAATTGTCCTTGAGGACCAACTGGAATTAAAATATACAAGCCATCATCACTTACCCACTAATAAGCCTCCACTTTCCGGACAGGCAGGCCCAATTGCCTTCCGGACACTATTTGKTTTTTGGCTTCATGCCCTGCAATTCCTCCCTAAGGGGGMGGAAGGGGTTGTCTCCCTTTCTTGGGACTGGCCCCGGMGGAGTTGAATTACCCTCCTTCTTTTCACGGTTATCTGGTTTCTAGAATACTTCARTCAGACTCAAGATAATGCCAGTAGATTGGCTTAGCATCGCGGCTCTGGGAATGCCTAGGGCTAACGCRTTTCTCCATACCTTTAGGTGCTCTTCAACGGCTTCTCAAGTATGCCAGTTGTCAYGAGCCCATTCTTCTGAGAAGYTGGGACTCAGATTCACTCCATGCCTTTGTAAATAATYGGTGATACTGCTTGCCATCCTGTCGACTACGCGAGTCTGTCGCGGATGGAGTGAGAATGCACTTCACTCATAAGAGAGAAGCAAAAATATACTTTATTTATATAAAATAGTGAGTTAACAAAGTTCAATGGTAAATGCAACAGTGATTTAACAAGATTCGATGGCAAGGTACACTTGATTATTTACTGCATGGAGGTCAGGGTCAGACAAAAGTGTCAGGGAGACCCTCCCCTTGAGTCATGAGGTTCAGAAGGGACCCCCTTTCTTTCTAAACTCCTTCTCAGAGAGGAGTCTAGTGCAGCTGGATCCGATCCTAGTACCAGACTTGGTCAACAGTTTATGTCTAAAGGATTATATATGCGCAATCAATCCTTTATGTCACTTAGCTAATATTTTGAAGTTTAGCATGCTGCTRGTCACTTACCGAGGATCTGTTGGGGCAAGGAATCTCTCAACCTGGAGGAATAACCTTGAGAGGCGTCCCTAGTCGAGGGAGATCCTGGCGAGCCACCCGCTGCCGTGCAGGAGAGCTCAGCGGACCCTGGGCTGTGTGCTATTTATGGAGTAAGAGGATTGACTTTTAGTCATATTTGCTTACCAGCAAGACGTGTGGGTCACTGCTCCAGGCAGCCGATGGCCGCTGTGTTGCCATCCGTCCCCAAAGTCCAGCACAAGCTGGATGCAGCCATCACGACCCCCACAGGTGGTTATTGCTTACGTGGGTGGGGGGGAGCACAATTAGAGACTGCAAGCATYATGTTTGACGGCAGTTTGAAGAAATAGAAATGCTATGAAACTGTTGTAATGGCTGTCAAATTGCCATGCAAATACTGTAGTTGTATGTGTATTTATAATTTAACGTGAACGTTGGTTGTGAAAGGTGATCCCTTCTATTTATAATTAGAGAAGCAAATTGAATTTTTGCCGAAAGGAGGTCAGAATTACCTTCCRTGTTATAAAGTTCATGATGTCTTGTACAAACTGTAGATGGTGCTGAGAATTTTATGGGCAAAGGAAGAAGTCTTTCACAGAGAATATAGATAACACTTATGTTATTTAAATGTCCTGGCCTATAATCTTGAATATCTTCAAAGCTGTATTAGTAGCACAATTCACCACACTGTTTATTATCCTTTCATTTGAGTATTTCAAGGAGAGACTGCTGTCATTGTTTGGAGTATAAGTGGTTAACAGTGTGCTGTCTTTGTTTGGGAAGGGTGTTTTAATAATAATAAAAATAAGATAACCCTTCTTGTAGTTACTTGATTTGTTAGAGAATTGCACAGTGAATGAAGCAGTTTATTTTTGGAGGACTGTTGAGACTCCAAATAACTCTTGACAGGAAGCTTTGATGGTACGAAAGCCAAATTCATGACTTATGAAGGGAAGTGAAAGACAGGCTTCCTACATACAATCTGCTTTGGAACTTTTCCAAAATGAGTGATACACTAGGAGGCTTTCTTCCCCTCTCTTTCAGTAATTTAATAGGAGTGGAATAAAGTTAAAATGGGATGCTCTATTATTTCTTGCCCCCCCCTCTCCCCTTTCTTTTTTAACAGCATGGAGGACATACTTTTAAGCCACTGGCAGAAATCTATGAGCAACATGTCACAAAAGTAAATGAAGAAGTGGCAAAGCTTAGGAGAAGACTCATGGAATTGATCAGTTTGGTGCAAGAAGTGGTAAGAAATTGATCCAAGATAATGTTAAGTTTTCCTGATTTGAAGTTGTGTACCTCCTTTTGCTTCCCCATAGGGGTAAATGTGTTAGACATCCAAATATTGACGCATTCAGCTTTGGCAGTTTCAGTGGGAATTCCAACAATTCAATACAGTTTCTTGTATTCTAGGAAGGATTATTTTTGTGTTCTGCTGAATGCTGTTACATTTATTGTGTAGTCTTTGTGCAAATAAAATAAGTTTTTTTAAACAAATTTATGTATGGTTTTTGCCTATGCTATTATTCAGGTAGTTGTTTGCCACATGCAGTGGTAGGTTAGCTCTGCTTCAGCTCAGATGTGACTGTTGTATCACCAGGTGGGCTATTTGTAAGTATTTGTAAAATGTTGAGAGGATTGCGGCCTTCACCTTCCGGGGTGAAGGACCCAACTTTTATGAAATTACTCTTATTACCAAGAAGGTAACTTTTCTGTGCTGCTTAAGTTACAGAAGAGAAGCTGGCAGTTGTGTTTACAAATTTTGATACTAAAGAATCTCCATATGACAAATCTCTGTGTAATGAGAAAATGTTGCTCAACTTTACTGTTAACCTTTGGTCACCCACCAGAGGGCACGCTTAGGTGTTCAGTAAAAGTCAGAGGATATTTACAGGCTATTCCTGTTGCCAGTTGTAATACAGCTCATCTAAAAACACATTCCTGTTTTCTTATTCTAAACATGCAAGCTTCATCAAGACCAGGATTTTTTTTTTTCCTCATAGAAAAATAGGGCCGGAGGGGACTCTAGGGAGGCCTAGGCATTTCTGGGATCTGAGGGAGTGGAGTCAACGTGTAAATGGGTGAAATAGGCAAAAGTGTGAAGGTTTTCTTTTTGTGCATGTTTTTTCCTGAACCCTGTTTTAGGAGAGGAATGTGGAGGCAGTGCGTAGTGCAAAGGATGAACGAGTTCGGGAAATCAGGAATGCAGTGGAGATGATGATTGCCCGGTTAGACACTCAGCTGAAGAATAAGCTTATAACATTAATGGGTAAGTATTTGCCTGATCTGAGTAGGAGCAATATATTAATGAAGTGTAAATCTGTTGAGAAACTTTCTTCCCTGGGAGTATGACTCCTTATACACTTTACGRTGTTGAGCAAGGTAACTGCTGACGGAAAACTCCTACCTACAGCAAAGACTTTAGCTAATTATGTAGTTACTGTGATACAGTTCTAAGTTGTTAGACATAACCTGGTTATGTTCTGTTACAAACTCCTGTATAATAACTTGGAGAACATTTCCAACTAATTAAAAGATGTTTAGTACCTTTCACCTAAAGTGTTTCTACACCATCATTTGTATTAGTCAAGAAGTCCATCTTTGTAATTTGACGTCTTTGTAATATATACTCCTTTTAATGTAATATTAAAAAATCAGAAGCCTATATGAGATGTCTGGTGAGCAACAGTTCAGATCCATACATACAGGCATTCTTGTCTGCAAATGAAGAACATGGCATCTGGAATCAGAGCCCCTAGTTTGGTTCCTGACACTTTTGCTAACCGGACACTGGTCACTTAGCTCTTCTTTGGTATAAATAGAGGTGAGAGGACAGGTGGTACACTTACAGGTATTGAAGCTTACAGAAGCAACACTACTAAAAATTAAACATAGCTTTCAACAAGAAGGTCGATGTTCCTCAGTTGGCTATAACTCTGTACATGCTTTGCTCAACTAATTTTGCCTTGTTTTTTCCATGTGCACTTTCATTTGCGTAAGTGCATGATAGGAGCATGTACTAAAGGTGACATCTTCTTGGGATATCTCTTTCTTTAGACACTCTTGAAATGTTATACYTACGACCTTAGTTTTGCAAGGTACACGACCAATAGATCAAAGTACACAGACAAATAGRTCTTTGACCTTGTATCTATGTACTTGTCTCAGAAATAAAAGTAAGGCAATACAATAGCTGTGCTGAAAATGTATTTCTGATGCTTGAAATCTTCACACACAGAGACACATACACCCCTTTTCCCCGCTACCCACTCAAAGAARACCTGAAATGCTCATGCTTGGAAAATGTCCTTAGCTTTGATAACGCTTGCGTTTATTCTCCTAATTCATTTCCATTCAAAACAAAACAACATAATGAAYGTATATTAGCCATGTTTCAAGTTCCTCTTCAAATTCATGTCAGTACTTTAAAATGTTTGCTTTACATTAAATCCRGGTTTCGTACATTCATATATATTTTGTGCCTATATCAAATACAGTAATCAGTAACAAGATTTGTTTTAATGTGTACTGATTAAAGATCAGTTTTAAAGCTGTGGTAGCAYGTCTTAATTATTTGTATGTACAGGTTAAGATTTTGTCCGTGGTCCATTTTGTCCATGTGTCCATTTTGTCTAACACCTTTTTTCTAACAACTCCCCAACACTCGTCAGGTATGTAATGTGTGATACCTGGAGACAAAGTAAATCCCCATGATAGAAAACAGACGAATGTGACTTAGGTTTTTATTCTTTCTCTTCATGGTGTTCATGCTAGTTGAAACGCACGAACACATTTAAACATTGTTTGTTCTTTTTTATAAGGAAAACACTTAAACATCAAAATCAAGAGAAATGGTGGCTTTTAGGAGAAAAGTGTCAGCTAATATAAGAGAGAGGCTTGTCTGGATGAGAGCGAATTCAGTGAAGTGAAACTTGCTTTTTTTGGTCAAAAAAAGCACCCCAAAACAACAAACCTGCCATTTCTGGGACACAGAGTGTTTCATTACTGTCTTAACCTCAAGTGATTTCTTCACTACAGCTCTAATTAAAAACGTAGGCTTGCTTTTAAAACGCTTTCTCAATCAACCTTGGTATATTTAGAAATCCTTTACCTTAGTAAGTTCTGGGGCATCTTCCAGGTGAAAAAACCCAAGAAGCTCAGTCTCTTAAAATCCAGTGAGTACGTCTTTTTTTCTTTAAATGCGTCTTCTTTTCTTTAAACAGGTCAAAAGACATCGCTTACTCAAGAAACGGAACTTCTAGAATCCCTGCTTCAAGAAGTAGAACATCAGGTGATAATGAAAAGAGCTGAAATGTTGTGTTACATAGATCTGTCCTCAGTTGGCTTTTCTTATTATTTTATTTATTTTTAAACTATTAATTGATGGATATTTCTTGAGGGTATCTTTTCATTTAAGTGGCCTTAGGTTGCACAATTTCTTCTTAAAAACAAGTATGTCTTCTAGAAATAATGAAAGGTGTTCTCTTCTGTTGCTTGAAAAGCTAGTACAGGGATTAATAGCAATATCATATAAAACTACACAGTTATGTGTTTGTTTGGGGTAACTTAGCATTTAGACGGTGTGGGTAGATTCTGTTAGTTCTGCCACTGCCAACTGCGTATGAATAGTGGTGGCTATAAATGGAGAATAAACAAAAATGTTCTGTTTCTCTTTGTGCTTTTGAGGAAAACTGAACTGGTTCTAGTTCTTCTATTCCTGTCCACCTGTCTTTCCCAGAAGATGACATGGTATCACTTTTTTCATCTTGCTTCTAGCTATACAAGTTCCGCTTTTGTAAATGAAATATTCAGGTTCTGCAGAGCTTGATTGTACTTGCCCTGAACAATTTCTGCTTGCTCTGAGGAGGTGGAAGGGTTTTCCTCCTTYGAGCACTACTGCATCCAGTAATTATCTTTCAGCAGAGTTTGACATTTTAGGTTGGGGGGATGGGGATGAGGGCTAAGCTGCTTTGTGAGTGATGCCTCTTGTCCTGTATTCCTTTTTCATTCCCTGCACTGCTTTTGATTCAGTAAGAATGCTGAGCTGGCTTTATCGTCTGATCAGCCATTATCATGTTCTCCTTGCACTTAAGAATGTCTTAGTTGAAGAATCGATGACATCAGGAGGATGAGTGCTCCTGCATACCACACATCAGCATATTCTTTTTGTCTGTTTGTTGAAAGCTCTCTGAGTATAGATCAGTCAGAAATTACTGTGTTGCAACGCAAATGAGGACCTTCTAAATCCTGAATTGCAGTGCGTATGCAACTCTGGAGATCAGCTTCTCTTTTGCAGAAAAAAAAACATTAAAATAATAACAAATTGATGCTGGTGAAACATGAYCTCTTCTCCCTCCAAAATAGGAGGAAAAGCTTACTAACTAAAAAAATTGTGAGAAGATGCAGACATCTGGCAACTGTGTAGGTCTCCGCTGCTTGTTTAAAGTCATCATATATGTCTTTGTCAAGAGAGGCTTTGAATTTCGTATTCTTTTTGTGGAAGTAATAGAATTATTTGGAGAACTCACAGCAAAAATGTGACGTTTTAAAATGTACGTATTAGTCTCACTTAAGTCTGACAGAAAGTTTGAAATGTAAGTCTAAGATATGTTTTTCTGGTGTTTAAAGTATAAATAAGAAGCAAAGTAAATTTCTGTCCTTTAGTAAAGAAGTTTAGAAAATATAGTACTAGCTATTCAAGGAACATGTAAGATTAGATTCCCTCCCTCCTCTCCCCCGATTTTGAAAGACCTTTGTTATTATACTGGATTTGTAAGATATCTTGAATGAAGTGGATTGAAGTGGTTTTTTTGGCCTGCTATTTAAGATAATATAGACTTTGTTTTGTTCAAATTTGGATGAACAAAAAAAAAGTACAGTGCTTGGCAATACAGCAGTAAAGGAATAACTAAAACGTAAMAGAACTATCTAATGTCACAGGAGCTTGTATTGCTGTGTTGTGATGTATTTGAGCAAATTAACCCAATATCTAATTAAGTGTCCTTTACAGATTGATTTGTTATTGTTGTGTAAACACAGTAATAGATGTGACTTAGTATTAATCAGACATCTTATATATAAATAAGTTTAACCTAAGTGAAGTACATAGTCGCTGCTGTAACTTTCATTGTAGAATTTGACAGTCTTAAATATTCAGGACTTCCCAAATGGGTTGCACAAACTTTGGAGTGAGACAGAATTAGAATATCTATTTTAATTTCGTAACAAATTTTAGAACACATGACCATTGGCTATCATAGGCAAATTCTTAGTCTTAAGAGCTGACAGTTTCAAGGGAAGTAAAACCCAAACAAATGGAAAAAAACCCCAACCCATACAACCTCCAAGCTTCATTTGACATTGCATTGTGGGTAATCTTTCTGAAGCTGTGACAGACATGCAATTTATTTGTTTAAAATCAAAAGTGGTCAAAATCTATGGTTTCTACTGATGACATAAGGATTTTTTTTTTCCTTTCTTGTTTTTTTCCCATATAGTTACGATCGTGCAGTAAGAGTGAGTTGATATCCAAAAGTTCAGAGATCCTGATGATGTTCCAGCAGGTTCATCGGAAACCTATGGCCTCGTTTGTCACTACTCCTGTCCCCCCAGACTTCACAAGGTAAGCCTTGCACTTCCTTTCTGTTGTAGTTTGAACTTGAAAGCCATCTTATGAAGGTTTGTTTTGCCTGTTAAAAAATGTTTAAAGTAACTTAGAGGAGAGTATCTATTTCCCATTTTACAGTACGACTGTATGGAGGAGGATGTTCCAGTGAGTCTGGGAGGTTTACCTCATGTTCTTATGTGTGTCAGCCTTTTGTAGAACTAGGACAGGAGAGTACCACCGTGTTTGAACGTGCGGGTTTGAAAGAGTGGATGATAGGCGGCTGGTGGTAGGTTGCTGGGGAGCTTGCCTGATACTCGCCTGTAGCGAAGGGGAGTCATACTTCTCAGCTGTATGAGCAATTGCAGTGGTGATCTGTGGGGTAACATGATTCTGACCATTTCTGTGTTAAACTTGGTATCTCTGGCTGAATTTATTATCGTTTATATCCACGTTTAATATCCACGTTTATACACTGAAACTGATAAACTGCTTAACTTCTCTTAGTAACCTATGCCACAAGTAGGCTTTTCTGTTCCAGCAGGGCTTATTTTATGTCTGTAGTCCTTGCTGGGGAGTCAGGACAGCRGGTTCCAGGTGACAGTTTTTTTTCTTTTTTACACTTAGTTTACTGATTTGTCCTTTTTCTCTTATTATTGGGTCATTCGGTATATAATTGCAAGGCTCTCATGAGATGCCTCTGCAGGTCACCTTAATTCAGAACATATAGCCAAAATCACTTTATAACACAATTCTTCATAAAGAGAGTGCTGCTAGTGCTGGGTTCTGAGGAAGTCTATTGAGAGTTTAGGCTAGCTGGCTGAAAAGCGTCTCCAAAAAATTGAAAGTGGAAGTCGTCTTAGAAAAATTCCTCAAATCATTTTGTGTTCTCTAGCAAGAATCCRTTTGGCTTGCTTTTAAATGCAATCTCAAAACTATTGTCCTGACCTGTTTTCTGAAAAGAATAATAAAATGAACCTCTGAGGAGAGTTTAAATCTGAATATTCATTTTCATTTCTTTGRGGGGGAAATGCACCACCACACAATGGCGGTAARGTATCTCCTGCTCTGAAACACAAACCATTCAAGCTTTGTACTTTCAGCCATGAAATGGTTTCTTCCTTTCTAGAACTACCAAGGAGTCTTATGTTAAAAATTCACCATATTAAGAGATTATTAGCCATCACAGGTAAAAGGGAAAATCCTCTTAAATACTCCTGGTTGCTGTTCCCTTCAKAACATAAAATATTTGTTTTATTGTGTGATATCGCATGGAGAGGTACTGGGGGGAAGGCTTATAAATGGTATTTTCAGAAGTACTGAAATAACCCAGTGTAGTCCTAGTGATTTCAGTGGCTCTGGTGACCTAAATCATCTTAAGTGCTTCTAAAGATTCCGGAAGTTGGGATTTTTAATGTCGTGTTACTCAACTCTAATTTTTTTTTCCCGGCCCCTCCCCAGTGAATTGGTTCCAGCCTATGACTCAACTACGTTTGTCTTGGAAAACTTCAGGTAGGAATGTATCTTAAATTACTGTGACTATTGGGAAGCTTTTTCTGTTTCTTCTGTACATGGGTAGTATTCTTTAAAACGCAGAATAGTCTCTACAGAAAATTGTTAGATATGAACTAAGCTGTACGAATTAAATCAAAAATCTCTTGTTTACTAGATGAACAACAATTAACCCTAGCTAAACTGTTAGCTAAAAAGATTTTCCATGATAAAGGCAAACTACTTATTTTTCTTTTTAAAAAAGATTGAATAATTTTGTAAGGAATACATATATTTGTATGGACGCTTAACATTTTGCACGGGCCTCATATGCTGCTACATGCTCTGTGCAGCAAGGGTGGTTCTAGAGTRTAAGAGTGCAAGTGTATATGCGGCTTACTGTTTCATGGAGGGTTTTGCTTTGTCCCAATAGCAAATGTTTTTTCTCCTTTCTCGATAGTACGTTGCGTCAGCGAGCAGATCCTGTTTACAGTCCACCTCTTCAAGTATCAGGA
This sequence comes from Oceanodroma leucorhoa, assembly GCA_030449065.1. Lineage (NCBI taxonomy): Eukaryota > Metazoa > Chordata > Aves > Procellariiformes > Oceanodroma > Oceanodroma leucorhoa. The sequence goes on along the minus strand of JASVER010000089.1, from coordinate 1,588,851 downwards.
CTTTGCTGGAGGTTAAAAGTTTATCCAGTGAGTTATATTTTCAACTAGAGTTGTTACCCCATCCAGAACACTTAACCAGCATTCATATGCTTCTCTTGTAAGGAAACATCAGTTAGTTTCTTCTCATGTTATATATAAAAAACTGTATGAAAAGAACGTAATAAGATTGCAGAGTTGATCACCAGCCGTTGGCGTATTCCCTCTCTGCCTCCAGATAACCAGCATGAACATTCTCACTATRGTTAATCTGGGTAATTTAAAAGCAATTAAAAATGGGTCTTACAAATATACCCTAGGAACTTTAATAGCTATTTTTACCTTTTTTGAGTGGTTTTTGCAGATGTTTCTTGCAGAACTGTCGTCTAGAAACTTAGCATATTTATGTTTAKGAATAATCCTTATTTGGGAAGTTGGGAGGAGGACAAGGTATTAGTTGAAAGGCAGTCTGTTTTACTGTGTGTCCAGTTCTCAAATGCTGACATCAAAACGTGTGTATTGTACTAATGTCCCTTCAGTGRGCTGAATATTCAGGTTTCAGAAACAATGTCAGTGTTGGAATGTTAACCCACAAGGTGTGATCTTTTTACAGTCCACTAGTCTGGTCAGTGCTTCCAGGAAGCTCTGGCTGCTGCTATAGCTGTGTTTGGAGAAATACGTGTTTAGTGGTGGAGTACAAGTTCTGTTTGTTAGTGATTTACGTGGCATCTTCAGAGAACTGGATTAATCTGTTAAGCCCATGTCTGCACAGAATTGTATTCTTGCAATACAGAGGCGGACCCCTGTGTAAGTTTTCAGAGTATTGTAAAGTCAGGATTGACTACGTAAGGTGTGCTGTCAGAAGGCATTAAAATTTATTTTTTAAATGGTAAGTTGAAATGTTTCTTCAACCTAGAGGATTCAAGTTGAGCCATTCTTCATCCTTGTTTAAGGTGAGTGTGGTGGAGGTTTTGCCATATTTTTTCTTGATTTCTAGTGATTTCTGGTGATTCTAATATTGTTCCTCAGTTAACTGACCTAACTTTTTCACGTTGCATGTTTTTTCTAAAGAAATTGCTTTTCTTTCAAAAATTAAGTGGCTTTGAAGTGCAGCTGTATGTAAAATATTTCAGAACTAATGTTTAACCTGAGCTGTTTTCACGCTGAGAGTTTGAGAAGAATAGGACTGTAATAAACAGATGAGTAGATTTTACGAGCTTTTTTATTGCTTTTTCTGTATGTTAAAGAAATGTTTTTCCAATACATTGACAAGTGTTTGTCTACTCAGTCTTCCACTTAACTGAACTCCTAAAATGCTAATAGAGTAACTAGAGCTCTGTTTTGAGATTTATATCCGAGATACCAATACCAGAGTGCGTACGTGCTTCCAGATGCAAACTCTATGTTGATTCAAGTTACAGTAAGAGTTCTAGGTCGGAGAAGACTAAAAATCAAAACYGTAGCATACAAAGTAGACTACTGCTGCAAATTCTGTATTGATTGAAGCTGTTTTTTAAACTTCAAGGGTATATTGAGGTGTTTTGCTGTTGGTTTTTTTTCCCCTGGTTTTTGTTTTCTTTTTTTAATTAATTTATCTCTATTTTGTTTGTTTCAAGGATGGAAATGGAGTAGTACGGGGCTACTATCTGTCTGTGTTCTTGGAGCTGTCAGCTGGATTGCCGGAGACATCCAAGTAAGCAAACCTCTAGTAAGAGCAGCCGTTCTTTTTTCTGTCGGCAAAGCACCTGGAGAGGTTTGCAGAGAATGACCTCGAGTTCTCTAGTGTTGCTAGGGACTGATGCAGAGCACTCTTGAAAAGAATAGTGAGACTTCTGTTGTCCACTGAGCTTTGACTTGTGCCCAAAGATAATATTTTAAAGTTGTTACTCAGTGGCTTTCTCGAGATAAAAAGCAAGCTGGCAAAACAACCGGTAAGAGTATTTGTCTCCTAGCATTCAATCCYAGAGCTGGTTTACCACTCTGTTCCCTGTTACTACTTTCTTCCCCCTTGTACTGTTTATATAAGTGTTCAGGAAAATTTTAAGACTGAATCACCTCTTCAGCTGGGRTGCAAGCCTGCCAGGAGGTGCAGTTCTGTTAAACGTGACGCATTCAGCAATTCTGACGTCTTTGTTTTGGTATCAATACCTGTGATCTTCCCCTGCGTAGGTATGAGTACCGTGTAGAAATGGTTCACCAGTCCACCAACGATCCCACTAAAAACATAATTCGAGAGTTTGCCTCCGATTTTGAAGTTGGAGAATGCTGGGGTTACAACAGATTCTTTCGTTTAGACTTGCTAGCCAATGAAGGCTATTTAAACAGGCAAAATGACACTGTGATCCTAAGGTAAGGAGGACAACTTGGTGGGGCTCTTCTCTGCTATCATTTCACAAAGTGTCACACCTACTACTGAAATAGGAAATAATGAAGCAGTTGAATTTAAAATGATTGTGACATGTTTTGTCATAAATGGATTTCACTGTCATAAGCTTTAAAGAAGAAAATGTGCTGAAGGGAGTTGTGGAAACTTTAAGTATGTCTCTTTCTTTGAGAAGTAGCTATGCTTGACGCTAATAAGCCTGGGTTAGTGTTGATTTGTGAAGATACCCACCTCTCGTCTAACTGCCTCTCCTACGTAAAACTSACTGTTGCCATTCAGTGCATTCAGGATACTGAGTACAGAAGTACGTGTTGTCTGTTAAGTTTATTTCATCRCTAGATTTCAGGTTGTCTGATGTTCTTACGCAGGGCTTTTTGGATTGGGGGGTGGGGAGGGGGAATGACAAAAAAAAAAAACAAAACCCACCAAAAAAACCCCTTTTGAAATGTTCCTTTGAAGGTTCCAAGTGCGCTCACCAACCTTCTTCCAAAAGTGCCGGGATCAACACTGGTACATTGCTCAAYTGGAAGCAGCTCAGACAAGTTATATCCAACAAATAAATAACCTTAAAGAAGTAAGTGGGATGTGTCTTAATGTAAAATCACCTTTTACTGACCAGTAATTACCTGTTTTAGGTTACCGTGTTCATGTTTGACAATTTGTGCTTGGGTTGCTATTGGTAGTTTGCTGTTGGCATTACTAAAATAGTATATATGCAAGTCAACAAACTTACGTGATTTGATGATGATGCTCCATTGTCCTCTTCTATGTATACTTTTGTGTATCCTTCTAACATTTAAGAGGCTTGCGATTGAACTTTCCCGGACTCAGAAATCACGAGGCATTTCACCTCCAGACACTCATCTTAGTCCCCAGAATGATGATGGTCCAGAAACAAGATCAAAGAAATCGGGACAAAGCACTGAAATACTACTGGAGAATGTTGCTGCTCCAGGATTAGTGCGAGATAGCAAGGAAGAGGAGGAGGAGAAGATCCAGCATGAAGACTTTAATGTAGGAATTGTCTTTTTCCTGCCTCTTTGTTTATGTGTAGCTTTTTATGATAGGATAGCAGTAGAAACACAAGTGAACTTCTGAATTGTAAATTAGATTTATTATCTTCTGTGTGGAAATAGGAGATAACACACTCGGGAGCTAGCAGCGAGAGATGACACTAGAGAGATGTTCCAGAACAGAGCTAATAGATCCCACCATAAAAAAGTTTCCAAGTTGTAGCTGAAAAATCCAACTTCTCTGTTTGTTACCAGCTTTTATTGTGCTTTGAGACCCTCCTAACTCCTGTATGATAGTGTGACACTCTGGGGAGAKAGAGTTTCTCTTCATAGCTTTTGGTGAATGCATCAAAGTGCAACTGAAATGTTGCTTCTTTATAAAGACCTGTTCTGTTTTTCCTACAGCACGAGCTCTCTGATGGTGACTTGGATATAGATCTTGCTGGAGAAGAYGAGGTGAACCACCTTGATGGTAGCAGCTCTTCAGCTAGTTCRACAGCAACTAGTAACACTGAAGAAAATGATATTGATGAAGAAACTATGTAAGTAACTTAAAATGCCTTTGAGATCATCACCTTGTCTGCCAGGGTAATCATCCTTATTCCAATGGAAACCGATTCATTTGCTATATCACAATTATGATGTGTGGAAGGTTCCAGTGCAATGTGAGGGGTGATTCCTGTACTGGAAACAACATGAACTGATATAGTTAACGCTAAACATTTGAATTTTTGGTCAGCTAGTTACTATCTTTCTGATTTCTTCATTTATTTTAGTGTTGTATTCTGTCTTTGATAAGTGATAGTCTGTGAAGGTTCTTTCCCAAAACACTATTAAGATGTCTGTTTCTACACCGTTACAAACGAGAGGTTTGGTATTAGGAAGTGTAGTAGTAGGAGAGTGATAATAAAGACAGTTACTGAAACTAGAGAATTTAAGCTCCTTAGCTGAGACGATAATGTCAAATCCTAGAATCTTCATTAAAACATGAGAATGTGTTGTAACACGTATAAATATAGAAGTTTGCAGAATCAGATTTTGCAATCTAGATACGTATGACAATTTTGGGCTCTTGGTTAGTGAGTCAGTCATCTAATTAACACACTTTGATTTGTTCAGTTTGTGTAGTTTGGAATGCAGAAAATACTATTTACAGTGCTTCATGTTGTTTTCAAGGTATGTGCCATGATGTTTAACAAGAGCTGACAGAAGCTAATAATTGTATTCTCCTTTTGCCACCCCAATCATCCCCTAAGGTCTGGAGAAAATGACGTGGAATATAGCAGTAATATGGAGTTGGAAGAAGGAGATCTCATGGAGGAAGCAGCAGCCGCTGCTACTCCTGGAGCATCAGGTATGAAAAACAGCCTTCAGAATTCCCATATACGCGAAACGCTGCTGGATTCCTTCCCCTGTTCTTCTTGGAAGCAACACCAAGCTGTGTGTTCTGCAGGCATTTCTATTTTTGGAAATGCTGCATCATGTGGTTTGTACTGATTATTGCAGTGTAGCAGAAACAGTTCATTGGTTCAATAAAAAAAAAAGGGGATAATCTGGATGTGCTTGTTTAAAAAATGGTACATAAGTTTGGAGAGAGGCTTTTCTGCCTCTTTGAAGCCCCTTCCATTCAGATTGAAAGTAGACTGACAAGAAATTTTTACTGATGTCTGTGTGGCCTCTGAATGCGTGACACATTCACTTAGGTTTTAGTGCACTGTAAAAACTGAAGTATGTGGAGGGAATGGAGTAAAGAATCCTTACAAGTTAAGCAGAAATATATTTTAAATGCAATAATGAAAAGGAGCTCTAAGATTTCTTGCAGCCTAGAGATGATTATAGCCCAATGAGCCATAGGTTAATAAGCTGCTGAAAGAAATATATGTATATTGAATATAAGTGTATTTATTTGTGGCAAAGATACCAGAAGTAGCATTCACTGGAAGTGGTATTTATGCTGCTGTGGAAGTCTGCTAGTGCTTGAAAGACAGAATTCCTTAACTGTCCTGCTTTTAGCTGCCGTTTCAAAACTTCTTGAAAATATTTTGTGAGATAGGAAGTTGAGGGACATGTCTGTTTCCTCCTGAAAGGACAGCCTTTGGAGTAGGAGGACAGTAGCTGTAGAAACAGCATTTATTTAGGAGCTTTTAGAAAGTAATTTTTAACCGCATTTGTAAAAGCTGACACAATCTCTTCACTTGAGCTTCTTTGATTTACCTGCTTGCACTGTTTTCCAGTCTGAACGTTGGTAGTGTCACCTGTCTGTGGTGGAAGAGAGACCTACTAAACTGTACAATTTTAATCTCGCAGATGTAACTATTTTCTCTGAAGACTCTCTTCATCTTTTGAGTGCCTTRGCCACTGTGGAATGGGAACATGATAACACAGAGCAGAACTCAAGTGAAGATCCCCTCCCCCTTAATCTAGTTGGTGGGGGGAACCTAGAAACTTTATGTGCATTTCTTCAGAATAAATGCTCTTTGTATTGATTTGTTTACCAATCTATTTATTAAGAGAATTACATAAAAGATATGAAGTGAAACCCTTTTTTTTTTTTTTTTTTTTCTTCTTTTTTTTTTCCCTCTGGTGCTCTTCAGCTTAAACTTCTAGTTAGAAGTACAACTGACTGCTTTCAGAATCCATAAATCCATGAAATAATACTGATGTCTTGTTAAGTTTCTTGGAATGTTTTCATTCCTAATCTGCTTGTAGAACTCTTGTCTTTTTGTTTTTTACAGGGAATAACGCACGACCTGTGTCACGTATATGCACACTCTCTCTGTAACTCTTCCTTAGGTACTAGCCACGGCTACACCAGCGCAAGTGGAAGACCTTCACGGCGGGGAGGAAGTGCCCTCGGCTCAACAGCCGGTAGCAGTTTACTAGATATAGATCCCTTAATTTTAATCCACTTGTTGGATCTGAAAGAGAGAAATGGTATGGAAAACCTTTGGGGCCTTCAGCCACGTCCACCTGCCTCTCTGCTGCAGAACAGAGGTAACTGTACATCACATACCAAATTATTTAATTCCAACCTGGAAATGCCGCTGCAGTCGCAGAGTTAGAAGCAGATCTGAGGAGGGGAGGGTGAAAGGAGGATGACAAGCGTCCTTTTCATTGGTAGCTACACTTCCATGTCCTCCTCTGTGCTCATCAGTATGCTGCATCTTACCGCCTGCTCTAACACATGCTTTGTCTTAATGGTTGACCTCAGCTTGAGAACGCCAGATGACTCARCTAAAAACAGAAGTGTGTATCAAGGAGGGTCTTCTCGTCTTTTCTTGGGGGATGTGACGGAACTGGCTGGCTGTTTTGTGTAGCAATATTGTAGAGATACAGTTAATGCAGTTGCTTTGACTACAACTGTGGGAGACGAATGAAAGGCCCTTTTCTGTAAGGGGTTAGCACTGGAAGACAAAACAACGCAGAACAGCTATCTGCTGAGAAAGCAGTTATACCTCTCGCTTCACACAGTTTGTACACTTAGTGGTTGGGAGTACTAGGAGCGCAGTGTATACTAACAAGAAACTAAATCTTGGAATTTACTTTTGTATGAAAAAGGCATTTAAAACAGAACTAGAAAAATGTGTGTAGTAGTAAGCCTGGAAAAGCACATGTAAGCACTTGTGGAAGAAAAATGAATTGAAATGTCAGGAGCCAAAAATAGTGATGGTATTTAAATAACTGAAGACTTCGAAGAGTATTTGTGTTTCAGTTAGGACCCTTCAACCGAAAACAGCAATTAACTTCGTGTGCAGCAAAAGCAAGATAGCTGGCAATTCTGTCACCCATGGCTATTACTGAAGGTTGCTCATTTCTCTTGTTTTGTTAGTGAAGAATTAAAATTAAATCAAACCTCAATAATACATTTGTCATGATTAACACTTATTTGGAGCTAGCTGGCCCGCTACCGCAACATCTTATTTCAGGTCAATCTGAAACAACCATTTGGTGACTTAATAGACCRGAAGAGAAATAATGTTCCATTTGCTACAAAGAAGTGCTTGCTATCTAAAAGCCAGCTCAAACTATTTGTTCCTTTGTGATGAGCTTTTTAAATGTAGTTACATAAACAGTCAGATGAATTTTCAGCTGAATGCAGTCCGTATTTCCAAAAATGGAAGTCACTTCCTTAAGTACGAAAAGGGGAGGCAGCACGTGAACTGTAGGTCTGAGCTCTGTTTTGCCTGGAAAAAGCCCTAGACAAAAGGACCTTAGGAGAGGGCATTGCCCTTTGCGCTGTACTGCTTGAGCAAGRTTAAGCTCTCCTGTTGTGTCGAATGGCTTCCTGGTCATCTTTAGCTGAAATTGCCTGGTTTGCTGAGGTTCCCTTAAGGTTTGACTGTTCGCGGAGCTTATTCAAGTCAGTCRGCTAAGAGAAAGCTGCCGTTACATTTGGAGTTTGCCAGACTTCACCTCCTAAGGTGAAGGTTTCTAAGAGCCACTTGGCTTTATGGTTTTGAACAGCTGAATTTGCAGTGAAGCACTTACAGAATTTATAACGCTTCAAGTAGACATCAAAGTTGATCTAATTCTGGCTGAGCAGCGTGTAGGCTTATTCAGGTATTAGCCCCTCGACCTGATCTTCTGGTGTTAGGTGCTTAAGGGAATTCCTTCCCTAGTTTCCGATTTCTTTGAGTTCTGTATGTTAAGATGATAATGAGTTGGTGGTGTGAGAATCTTATACACACACTCAACAAATTTTATAAAAACATGTAACAAATTTGACATAAACTGGCAACCAGGCTTGTGAACTCAAGCTTGCCTGGCAATGTAGAATGGTAGCTCAGTTGTCATCAGAATTCATGCAGTAGCTTTGGGAGCCTTGGTTCTTCCGGTGAGCAAGTTTTGGGGCCTTTTTCTATGGCAGGCAGGGAGTGACAATCTGCTGTCCCCATGGCTGTGCAGTGCTTGCAACCTAAATATTACGGTGCCATACAAGTACAGAAGAATGTCTCTCTAGCCCTCATTTTTGTAGTAGGGCAAAAGGTAGAATTCTTAAAGCTGTTAAAAATAGATGTCTGTTTTTGTTTGAGAACAGTTTTGCTTACCTGTGGTGTTCTTTAACTTTTCCTTTTGGTAAAGCGTCATCCTATTCTCTAAAAGATCGAGACCAGCGGAGACACCAGGCAATGTGGCGCGTGCCACCTGACTTGAAGATGCTGAAAAGACTTAAAACTCAGATGGCTGAAGTTCGAAGCAAAATGTCTGATGTAAAAAACCAACTGTCAGAAGTGAGAAGCAGCAATGCCGGCTCATGCGATGGACAGCCCAGCTTCTTCTCCATTGAGCAAGGTGCTTTAGCTGCCTGTGGAACGGAAAGCTGCAGCAAGCTGCAAGAAATAGGAATGGAACTACTGACGAAGTCTTCAGTTACCAGTTGTTACATCAGGAATTGTAAGTGGTTTTTAATACCGCCTCTTTCCTTAGCAAATGCCTCATCCCTCAAAGGTTACTAAGGCACTGGGCAGTCACTTCGTTCTGCATCAGAACAAGAGGAACAGGCTGTGTAAAACAGGAGCAATCTTCTGACTTGCATTGAAGCCTAGCTCCCCCACCTTTACGGGGTGTGGTGACAGCAGAACTTGGTGTGTTGCTGTTCCGGTTACCACTCCTCCGCTCTTCTACCTAGAGGAGTTTCTGTAGCAGGATCCACACTGACACGTGCTCAGAGAATGGTTGGTTTGGCAAGTGGTAAACAGTGTGAGCCCCATAACCTGCCTTTCACTCTTGCTTTCGAGGTCCTTTGTTACGTTGGACTTTGAATTTAAGAGCCGAAGGAATGRTTTTTGCTATCCTTATCCTTTATAYTTTAATGATGGCTGAAGCAATCACTGATGATGGTTTCCTGAAGGATGTCTTCGTGTAAGGCAAGTGAACATGACGTGTAGTCTTGGCCACATCCATAGTAAGCTAAACTTCCCTCTAGCCCACATCTTTGACAGGAAGGGTGTGGAAGGAGTTTTGTGCAGGATTGGGAGTTAGTGAGACTAATATGGAGCTCAACTTCACTTAAAACAAGCRTAAAGACAGAACACTGCAGCAGTTTGAACACTTGTCACATCTTAAAATATTTTTGCAGCTGCAAGTAAGAAGAGTAATTCACCCAAACCTATTCGCTCTGGAGCAGCAGGKAGTCTGTCTTTACGAAGAGCTATGGACTGTGTGGATAGTAATCTTCGTTTAAAGGGAGACGGTCAAACTTCTGAAGGTAAACAAGATCATCTTTACTTGTGTGATGTGATGAATCTGTTGTACAAAAGCTTTTCAAGAAGTCTTTTGCTTGGCAACTGAAGTTTCCCTGAAACTTGACTGGATCCTGTCTCAGATCTGGTTAACATTATTGTACCTGTGCAGACCTTTRCTAGCTGATCTGCTGTGAAACAGTGCCACCTAAATGTGTGTTACGTGTTACTTCTGGTCTCTCTGAAGATGTTGCAGGAGCTAACTTTATAGTGAAAATCATAAATCAAAAAGTACTGACCTAGGCTTAAATTGTGATYTGACTTAAAGGCAATTCAAGAAAATTCCAGATCCATGTGATGAGAGAATTGCATGATATTGCTGCTCCTGAGTTTTACGATGCCCTTCCTTACGTGGTAACGAAATGAAATACCTAACACAGGAATTGGTATTTTGCCCCTCTCAAGTGTTCAGAGAAGGAATGGAGTATCGCAATTGTTTTCTTAGAATGCTAAAWAGATACAGAAGGCTTGGGTGAGAAACTGGAAAATACCATAAAGTCATTACACAGTGTAATTGTAACCTTTGTGCCCAGTTTCACCCTTGCCCAAGACTAGAAGGGCTGCCTTACTGCAGCCAAGCGACTTTGCACCTACAGCTGGGAAAAATGACAGTGAAGAGGGTGTCTGTGTTACTAGGAGATAAGTAGAAGGTAAGTTTTAACGACACAAGATGGGGAAGGATTCATCTGGACTTACCTGAGTCTCCCATCAGAAATGGCAGCTGAAACGGAAGCTCTGTGTGTTCAGAGAGTGGCTATCAAATGGTACGTGTTGCCCATACGCCGACTTGAAAATGAGGGTGGGGAAGGTGTGCCTGTGCATACACGTGTTTGGAACCAAACTGGTGATGTAAAACAACCGGATCTTYAGCCTTTTGAGATGAGGCTGGATGTGCTTTGAGTTTCTCTCCCTCTTTTCTCAGGCGGCATAGGGAGTTCAAAACTGAGCAGTCGGCATCACTCTCCCAGGCCCCTGGCTAACAGCAACGCGTCGGAGGCACTGCCTAAGCCAGAGGAAAGACCTTGTGAAGGTTCAGATTCCGATGTGGGAGTTTCTGGCTTAAATGGCTTAGTTGCTGTAGAGAAGACCAGAAAAGTTGGTGCTCTAGGGTAAGGGGTTTATTCTTTTTTTCCTCTTGTTATCTCCTCCCCCACCTTCCCTTGATCTAGAAAGAAAAAATACCAATCTGCTAAAACCAGGGGCTTGTAGCGTGGAAGAGAAATTACTTTGAAGTTTACTTGGTTGCTGCAGTTCCCTCTAGATATCAATTTTTGTTTTTATAACTAGATAACAAATTGGCTTTTCTCTGCTTTTTTTTTTTTTTATTTTGATCAGCTGTGGATGTAGTCTGAAACTTTGACTTGAAAGGCAGGCCGAGTCTGCTTTCCCACTATTCCTTGCAAAATATCCTTTAACTGAAAATTATCACTTTTGATTTCCTCATTTAAGACAGTATTTTTCACTGTGACTCTACTTTTTGGCAATTTCGTCATTAAGTTCCTGTTGGCTAACTAAGCTAAGTGCAATGGAGTACTCAGGTTTGTTGGTTTTTTTTTTTCTAAATAGCAGGAGTCACCATTTTTGGAAAATACTCATCATAAACTTTTCCAGGTTTATTTTTTTAAGATTTTAAATATTTCTAAATCAGTCACAGCTGTAAGTTTAAGTGGATATGCAAGAGACTTAAACAATGAGTAAAACTAGATCTGGCACTAAAAGGATTTGTTTCCATAGCTGGATTAAAGCTGAATTTCTAACATGGGTTTTTTGTATTTCTCCTAAATTCTTTCTTAAGATCAAATTCTARAGGATGTCGTACAGAAGGAGCACAGTCAGGTGGTCTGGAAAACAGCTCTGAAACTGGAGAACTGCAGGGTATGGTTTCCGAAGCTGCTTCTCCAGGGCCAGAAGAAGGTAAATCGGATGTTGTAGAGGGCAAATGCAGTGGGACAACACTCCAGTCTGTGATGATCCATTTTTGTAGTGGAAATAGCTTGAAGGGGAAAGAAAAAGAGGAAAAAAAAAAAGGAGGGGGACACCAACAAACCCCAAAACCTGTTTTCGTGGCTGTTGAACTTTGCTGTAACGTTTGGCAGCTGTAGTATAAATCTGAATGAGGAGAGGACATCTCTGTCGCTGCTGTCTGTGGTTTCTCTTTTTGTGACGTTACGGTACAGCAGGAATGTGRTATGTATGGCGGATAATGTTACATGGTGCCGTCTAGTTCGCTGGAGTACTGGTTGCGTTTTGTACCTCTTGATATGTCTCCAGGTCTTTGCTTTGGTGTTCAGTTGCATGGCCTTGAAAATAATTTCTTATCTAATTAAAATAGTAGTAGCCAGTGATCTTGGCTTTTAAGTCTTCTGCCTTCAGGGACAAACCGCATTGGTAGCTACCTCCACGTCCTCGCTAGAATCTCTCCGACACTTCATTTGTGTCGGGTGTTGTGGTACGTAAGCCAATTTCCTTAGAGACTTGGAGGAAACCTTTCCCCCTCCCTTCCTGCATCCTTTCCATGCTGGAAAAAAATATGATTGCCCTTTTTTTTTTTTTTTTTTTTTTTTGAAAGTCCACGTAGAAGAGTTTTTCTTATCTTGCTAAAACTCTCCTGCCTTCCACCCCTGCACTAATTTGAATTTCAATGACTGAATTGTAGCGCAAAGCCTATATTAAGGTGCCAGCATCCATCTCTATCTGCAGTGTGCAATATTGTGTAGGAGTTGGCATTTAGAGAAGGTCTCTCAGTGACAAAACTGAATTTCTGCTCTTAGTCACTGCAGCGTGATCGTGATGCGCTCCTGCAGTTCTCCTATTATAGCAGAGAGCCTAATAGGAAAATGTTTTAAAAACTGAAATACTTCATTGTTAAAAACCCCAGGAAACAAATATTACAATTTTTTTCCTTTCAGAGGAAAAACTACAGTAGAGTTGTCACCTCACTTACTCATTGCTAAGAAAAAGCAAGTAGTTATCAGCTCTTAAGAAGTAAAAGAAGAGAGCAAACCCCTTCTGTCACTTACAAAACTGTACAAAAGGGAGAGTTTTGATTGCTGTCAATGCACACTCAAGCTGTGGCAAAACAAAAGAAGCCACCTTGATTAGCAGCAGCTACGGTTCTTTTTTGTAGGAAAAGCTTRGGTTTTGTGTGTGAGACTTGAATAGAGTGTTGCTGTTGGAAGGATCTGGTAGGTGCATCTGCTCCATGGGTCATACGACCTCGTAACTGTTAAAAAAGCAACCTTTATTTTCTGTCCTAATTGTAGAGGTASCCTGAGCAGCTGGCAGGGGAGCGCAGCTCAGACAGGGAGGAGCTGCGGACACCTGAGTCTGCACTCRGCTGGCGGCGCCTTGGAACTGCTCCCCTTGAGCTCATTTGCRCAGCAAAATGAGGCTGTTTTCAAAGCCGGTACCCACTGTTCTGTCAARTTCCGTAGTGCTTTGGTAAATACGTTTAGCTCTGAACGTTGTCTCTTGTTCTCCTGCCAGCTCTTGGTATTTGATATTGGTAACTCTTACACGTGAAAAAGTTGAATGCTCCAGCTACATAGATCTTGCTGCCATYGCTTTTGCCTTGTGGTTTTTGGTTTTTTGGGTTTTTTTGCAGTTGGGGTATGTCAGAAGCATGTCCTTCATCTCCTACCAGGAATGAGCAGTGACAGTGACATTGAATGTGACACAGAAAACGAAGAGCAGGAGGATGCCACCTCTACCTCGGCGGGGTTTAACCATGCCTTCGCTGTCCAGTCCTCGAGCGAAGGTAGAATTGACTGTGTGAGCCCAGCCCACCTTCCCAAACGCTCCCGCGAGTCTGCCTCAGAGCTCCTGTAATACAGAACGCTGCAAAAGCAGAGATCGCTGGTGCTGTAGAGGTATTAAARCTCAAGCAAGTCCCAATAAGATTTGGAACTCCTCTCTTGGGATCCTAATGAAAAACAGGAGAGGGGAACGCTTTCTAGCCTTGAGAAGTCAGTTTAGGTGAGTCTCCCGGGGAAGTGTTAGAAATCCCGTAGCTCCTAGCTCTAGTTCTTCTGAATTGGAGCTCCCCGTGTGCCAGGATCAGCACTCTTAAGTTGGCTGATTTCAGGGAGGTAACCACTGCCTTAGACACGGATTTGCATCTGAATTGGCAGGAATGTGCTTTGAGCACTTCAGTGTAGTTTGAAAAATTCATCTTGTATTTCTTTCAAAAGCTTTAACCTTCTGATCAGATTAAAAGCTGTAAGGTTACATCTGATGCTAGGTGAAGCTGACTTTTGGCCTGAATAAGCATCCCACGCCACATTAGCAGCATGGCCTAACAACTCGGCTCAGTAATTGGAGTTTGCTGCTTTGGTGTATGTCGGCGGCAGGCACTAAAACTTCACAACTCATCAGAAGAATCAAAACATCGCTCGTATCTGTGCTTGACTTAAAGATAATCTTAAATTTAAAACCCTGCGGCAGTCTTAACTGTGTCAGGCACATCGTGTACCAGTATATTAGGGATGAAGTACAACACAGTGGGCCCTGCAGGTGACGGAACGTTAACTTGCTGTGTTCCGATTGCTCATCCGGTAAAGGTTACTGGTTTTTTGTTCTCAGCCTCAGAGCGGTGCTCCATGTTCCCAGAGGGTGACGAAGTCGGTCCTGATGATCTCAGCTTTGTTACTGGAGAAGACAGCACCAGGTAATTGTAGCTGCTTGCCTTAGCCAGCCTGTCAGGTGGCTGTAGCCCTGGGACTGCGCCTTCCCCGTGCTGCTCCTCCAGCTGCAGCGATTAGAGGCAACGTTCATCTTGCTGTGAGTAGAGGCGGGTGTTTGCGCAGCCCGACGTGCTGCGGTCTGCCACCGGGAGACCAACAGCGGAGGGGCGAGCCCCTGGTCTGCTGCTGTGTGGCTACCCTGCCTCCCCGGGGCCGTGCAGCTACCTACGTTTTCAAGGCGGTCTTTAGAAATGACGCAGTGCTGAGGGAGGGCTGGCTGAGTTTTGCATGCTGATGTAATCGTCAGTAGAAAACTGTGATTGGATTTAAGTACCTGGCATAAAATTTTGACTCTTAAGGTTGTATTTGCTTGAAGCCTTAAAGCTGTCCCAGTACGAGGGTTTTCAGTGAAAGCTGACTTTCTCTGGAGCAGATAGAGAACGGGCCTGAAGACCTGCCAGCTCGTGTCCCGGGGAAGAGATGCRTTTATTCACTGGAGCTTAGTCCAAGGCTGCTGTTCATGGCTGCGTGCGCACTCCGTTCTGTCAGACACCCTACACTCGTCTTAAACCTGTTACTGGGGCAAAGTGACCTTTGAAGGCCTTACASTAAAGGTTGCATTCCTGCTGGCTCTGCCAGCTTCAGATGCTCTGAAAAAATGTCCACAAGGAGCCCTGTTTCAGGATCTGTGTCCTATCGTGTCATTGGAATAACAGTGAATGCGTGAATGTCCTCTTCTTAAACGGTATGAAGCGATTGTGTAAGACTGGTGAGTCCCGCAGATGCGACGGAGCGAGAGTTGGGGTGAAGTAGCTGACGCGGACGTTGTTTTCCTCAGTCTTGTGGTGTGGACCAACTGAACACATTGCCAAACTCTTTGCCACTGTGCGTTGCATTTTGAGCTGCTAAACTACTTGTGAAGCTATGATGAAAGCTGAATAACTGGTTAGTGACAAAGCATGAAAACTGTAACCGATAGTTGTCCTCGTCTCAGCTGGCTGTACTGACGTCCATTTCTGTATGAATGTTCCACAGTGGAAGTGCTGTACAACTCATAGTTTAAAACTGTTTGCACTTTGTTAATAAAATGAATGTTGAAATCTGGTGTGAAGCTTTARACGTTTGCGTGTAAATAAGTAAAATGGTAGAGAATGCAGTAAATGGTAAGCAATACACTGCTTCCATGCTTGACTTGCTCTTTAGTACCGAGTTGCTGTAATGCCTCTGACTACTTATTGAAGAACTGTTTCCTGCCATCTACCTGTCACTTTTTTCCTGAATTAGTCAATGAAAAGCGCTTAAATCCATCTGGGATTTTTAAAGCTGTGTTAGTAGAAGCCAGACCAAATGCTTAAATCTCATATATTCAAAGCAGAATTGAGGAGGATTGGCAGTTTTGACCCATGATTTGGTTCTTTGTACAAGAAGTTTCTGTATTTCTCGGCGACAGGAAGGAGATGCAGCTCYGAGCTGCCTTGTGCCCGGACTGCTCCAGCTGCTGAGCACCGAAGGTGGCCTGTGACAAGCTGCACACTGTGACGGTGCATCGTGTTTACTGTTGTACAGGACTGCGTGTTGATTATTATACACAGCTCAATTAGCAGTAATCAGAGAGCTCTGCCTCTTCGACACTCACAGATGCTTTACTCTTAATAAGAGGCCCAAGCTGAAGGTGATTATTTTGATTAGCCACATGATCTGTTCTGGAGTTAGTGTCCAACCTTTGCAGGGATGGGAAAGGAGCCAGYGCCATCGTGCTTTGCTCACCTTATGAAGAATGAACTTATGTACAGCTGGTTTTTAAACAAGAGGTAGGGAAACAGGCTCGGAAGATTTACTTATCTAATGAACCTACGCTGTGCCATAGCAGCCCTGTCCCTTTCTGGCTGTAAAACGGGTCAGACGGGGGCTGYGATGGGCCCTGGGTAGTGCATGGTTCAGCATCGGTTTCTGTTACACTTCCCRCAGAGGAAACAGGCTTTCGCCACAGTAAAGACACTTAATTCAGATGTTGGTTGCTATATTTTTTAGCTCTTAAATAAACAGACTATCTGAAGTGTGGTTTAAATTACTGTTTTATTAAGATATTGGTAAAACTTCAACAGTTTTTCTGTATAAACAGCTTTCATAAATAAAATATGGATGACTAATACATGGTTATAACTAAACTCGTATGTGAACTGTAGAACAAGATCGCAAATGGAAAGTCCCAACACTGTTAAATGGTTAGCTTTAATTTATTCACTTCATAAAGAACATGTTAGTTTCATGAACAAGAAATACAGAAAGGTGGACAGGAGCACCCAGTGTAGCAACTGACAACGTGCCTGGCTATCTACACAAGTACTCGTGCAGGAGTGATCTCAGCCAGCTTCCCCTGTTCTTGTTCCGAGATGTCGTCTAGAGTGAAGGAGAGGAAAAACCTAACAAAAAGCAACTGTGACATACAATCGTTGTACTAGACCCAAATAGGTGGGGTTTATTATTTCTTTAGCGTTAATGCTGGCAAGTACAGTGCGATCGCCTGATTAGCGAGGACTGGAAAAGGGTATGAACATTTAAGTCAGAGGTTGTGTTGATGCTTCATTATTACTTATTGCACATGATACAAGGGTAGAAAGTTTTGTTCCTGTTGCAAAGAGGATATGAGTTAAAGAAAGATTGCCCTAAATTACAGGCATGAACAAAGCTGCAGTATCCCCTTCGATGGCTTTGTTTACGTGACTAGTGCCGAGAGAATAAATTGTGCTAAAACAGCCCCTAATTTAGACCAATCTTTCTCATTTTTTTTCCCCACAGAACATTGCCAGGGTCAGGAGGATTTAGTGAGGAGATAGTGGACCTGAACTACAGCAGCTGTGTCTATAAACACAGAACTCGTTACGCCTCATCTTATCTGCCCATAGGACAACGCGTTTCTCACTGACACACAGTGTTCCAAAAACAGAGCGGAGTTTCTATGACGATGTACCACTATAAACGTGGCGTAAGTTAAAGTCTGCTTCGACATTGTCCTTCAGTGTTACGATGCAATCTAAATCAAATACTGAATGGTTTTAACTTGCAAGGACAATTGATGGCACTTCTAGGTAAAGAAAAGTTATATACATGCGTTTCCACCCACCTGTAGTGCAAATCGAAATGGGTTAACAGCTCCCTGGTCTGGTGCTATACTGCTCTCTGCAACGCAGACATTCCTCAGAGTTGCACATTTAAAAAGTGTACACAGGAAACTACCAGAGCGGGGATCGATGAATCCCGCTAGTACTCACAGTGAAGAGCTGACGAGCAAGTTTTGAGCAGCTTCAGACAAACAGCCTGGAGCCTGTTTCTCAAAAAAAAAAAAAAAAAAAAAAAAAAATGTTTTCACTACCTACCTCCTACTTCTGCAAACACGGTTAACAGGTAAACTGAAACTGATGCGGGTTGTGTTAACGCGGAAAAGGGATACTTCAGCTCTTTATTGGAAAGATTCGTTATACAAATTTCACCACCACTAAGATACACGATAAAAATACAAAACACAGGTCACAGACTGAATCTCAGTATCAACAGTTAATAAATACAATTAGATACTTTTATATTAGCCTAATATTTTTACATTGTCACCAGATAGACAATCAAAGTACGAGATACAGAACACTTAGATACCATTAGAGAGGGGTTATTGCTGACGTTAGCAAGCAGCAAATAAGGGCACAGGATTTTGAACTGAAGAGAACTACTTCCTATCACCAGTGGCATTAAGAGAAAACACTGCATTTCACAAAACACTGCTTTTTTGTCTAGTGTATAGAATCAAGAGCAGCATATATCAGACCAATAACCACTACTTTTAATATTATAGAACTTTAAAGGACTTACCTTACAAATGGTTCCTATCTACTCTATAAATATGCATTTAGTGAAGAAATGAACACTTGCTATCTATACAATGTTTTTACCTGACCACACTGGAACTACGATGGTGGATTTTTTTTTTTTTTCTCCTAGCAAGATAAATGGTATGAGTCGCAGAATTATCGTTTATGAATCCACACCTAAAAAGCTAGATCCTTCCCAAAACAGCACACATGCAGTCCAGCGCTCTTCAACTGCTCCTGCAGACTGGGAAGAAGTTTTATCATCCATAACGGTTTTTCATTCTAATTTACTCACACAAAGAATTGCACTTACACCGCCTTTCTCTCTGAAGCACGACAGTCAGCTATAAGATGGACTTTCAATGCGTCATTATTACTGTGAATAATTTAAAACAAAGGCACTGCAGAGATGCCCCAGAGTTGCATATGTTACCGTTTCATGGTTTTTCAAATTTCCTCAGTAAATCTGACTTGGAACATACGCTGCAGCTAAAGAGAACGCTGACAACAGCTAAGGCTTAATAAGATGACAGATAAGAGCCAATGATCCCATAAGATTAAAAAAAAGTCTGAAAAGGATCAAAGGAATCTAAAGCCACACTCCAACTCCTGGTTACTCATGAAGCCTTTTGCTATTCATCAGATTGCTTTTAAAATAGTGCATCAAAGATAGAAGAAGCAGAAATTGGCAGAATTCAAACCTTGCCATCTCGTCATGTTGAATAATCTCCTGACTACTTAATATTAAAATACTTTGCAAATTCTAGCTAAATACTAATACTGTTATTGTTACTGCTAAAATGATATGAATTGTACAATAAACGCCTGTGAAGACTTACTTTATTCATACTCTTCCAGATGTAACAAAGAATAGTAACGGGATGTGTATTTAGTGGAGCTGATGGGAATCGTCTGCTTACTTATGTCCCAATTAACCGCTCCCGTAAGGGTTTAACATCACCTCGAGAGGCGGGA
The DNA here is from genome assembly GCA_030449065.1 of Oceanodroma leucorhoa. Lineage (NCBI taxonomy): Eukaryota > Metazoa > Chordata > Aves > Procellariiformes > Oceanodroma > Oceanodroma leucorhoa. The sequence continues at coordinate 1,569,717 of JASVER010000089.1, read as the reverse complement.
TAAGCTGGTGGGTACTGTTTGTTTCCCAGTTTGGTAAGTAACGCTCTGCTTATGAAAATAAGGGCAACTGACATGGCTCACTTTCCCTTCTGAGCCCAGGTTTAACCGAAGCAGAGCTCTGGCTTGTCAGTGAATTTTACCCGCTCCACTAAACCCCAAGCACAGCCCCTGCTCATCCGCATCCACGGCATTTCTGTTCGCTTTGGATTGCTCCGGCAGCCCGGCAGCCATTCCTACACATGCTGGAAAATGCCAAATTGCAGCAATACTGCTCCTTGTAGACACAGCATCCTGCCATCCTTCATGCTGCAACTTTACGTTAAATGATGCCTTTGCCATCTAGAAATCATTACCAAAACCAAACAGCTCATCAAATTGCTCATTATCTCTCGCAAGCAGTTCTCTGGTTTGACTGGTTGAGTGACGGTAGTGTTGTACTGAACATCTCCACAGACTGGTTTCTTTTAAGACCTGAGATGAAGTTACGGTGGAAAGAGGTTGGCTCAAAGCGTTAAGCACAATCATGTTCGATTAAAACTAATTGAGAACAGTTTCCTAAACTGACAAACGAGAAAATGCCACTAAAAGCACCAGAAAGATACGAAATTCCCTACACTGCACCTCTAGCCATAGGAAATAATTTTTTTAAAAACTACAAAAAACAGTTTTCTTCATATTCCACATTTTATGATACATGAAAAAAATAGGTAAATGATGAGTCTGTACCTCAGTCRGAGTCTGAGAACAGAGTAGCAGGAGCTTAGTTTGTCCATTCCTAAGTTACCTGGTAAAACCCTGTATGGCTTTTAGTCTTTTACCTGCAACAGTGGATGTAATTTTCTAATTCATCTTAATGCTCGCCTGAAATAAACAGAAAACAGAACACAAAAAAACCCCCACACCTTGACTTCTACGGAAACTTCCCCCCCACTCTACAAAAATTTGGCAGTTCTAAACCAGAATCTTTCTTTACATATTGCTCCACAGACGTATCTCAGGCAGGTTCAGCTTTCTGTCTCGTTAAGGACTGTTCCCCAACCGTGTCTATTCACATGAACCAGCTGTTTGGCTTTCGCTAGTGAATGTGGCTAGATACTTGTGTGTGCGGTGGTCRGGTGGCTGTGGCATTGCTCAGGGTGGCACCACCAGCAAACTTTACTGAGATTGAAACAACTACATTTGTTAATTCCTAGATCTATTTACAGATGGTTTGAGCTTTGCAAGGGACTGGAGTACAGTTCTGAAATGCCCACCTTTTTTCGCTTTCCGATGATGCCAGTTTTATTTTGGGAATGTCTATTTTGGGAGTCTGAGGGGAGAACATGAGGGGGATGGTTACATTTTACAGCATTGATGAAGGTATGAATCTATACAACTACTTTGTCTTCGCACCAAAAACATGCTCTCACTGTAAGCGCTATGACTAGGCAGCCTCCACCACGGGGAGTGTCTTACCGACAACCTCGTGCTACCGCGGCCCCGGACAGGGAAGGACAGACTCGATCCTTCTATATGGGAAGGCTCACGAGCCAAGAGTGACGTGTGAAACTTTGGTTTGAGCCTGGCTCCTCGTCGCCTCTTCCCGTTACAGAGCCGGAAGTGAAGGAACGCAGCTTGTTTCCCCAAGGATTTGAACAGTTCGTCTTCCAGCCCAAAGAAGATGGGGGATAGACCCTTCACCCTGTAGACGCTCTGCCCTGCAGCACCCAAACCAAGAGGAGCGTTGTACTCCCTGGGATCGCTCTGTCCACAGATTGATGATGTCGTGCGCTCCGGTGATTCCTTCTTCACTGTTAAGCTGCTGATCAAATTCGCACTCTTTGGTATGCCAGGACTAAACGCTTGAATTGGTGGCAGACATTTGGCACTCTGAGGTGTACTAGTTTCTGTTTTTGTCAGGTCTAAATAACCTTGATCATCAAACAGGTGAATGCTGGACCCTATGCTTAAGCTAGTTCTGTCGGTGAAGGAATCCACTCGTCCATCATACCCTAGGTCTGCAGGTGCTGAGCACTGGTGCTGGGGCCACGGTCGTTTGCAGTCTCCATGGTTTTCCTTATCTTCCCCGCTGTCTTCTTGCCCGCCTTGAAAAGAATTCTCTGTCCAGTCCGACTCCTCGCTAACGCTGACTGCTGCGTTCATGTCCCTGAGAAATACCACAATCACAGTAATGTTGTCGCTGGAACCGGCATCCCGAGCAGACGCCACTAATTTATGTGCTACCATGCTGCTGTCGCCATTATTCTCCTTCAGATGGTCAGCCACCACTTTGACTGCCTCATCGGGATTGACTGTGTCATAGAACCCATCGCAGGCTAAAATGAGGTAGTCTTCAGAGCCATCTAGTACAGTGGAGGCAGAGTCTGCATCCCCACAGATATATGGCTTGTGCTCAGCATCCCCTGTGGAAAACCAACACACAGATACACAAGACCGTGGGTTTGCAGTCACAGCATCTGGAAGCCCTTTTATTAACACAGCGTGGAGCCAGTGACTCTTACCCCAAGTTAAAGAAACTACTTGGAAATTATTCCCTCAAACTGTAGAGGAAAAAAATAGAGGTCGTCGCTCACAGGGCTATCTTCAGCTGTATTTCAAATTTTGATCACTAGAAAATTAAAGTTTTAATTAAAAAGCAAAGCAAGTCTGAGAAAGGAATTAAAGCCCATTCTTACCAATTGCTCTGGAGACTGACAGGCTCCCATTCACCCTCCAGGCTCCAAACCAGACCACACAGCCACCAAGTGCCTCAATGCGCTTCTTCTCATCCTAAACAGCAAGACAACACAAGAGTTCTTTGGACAGAGCGCTTCGTACTGCCATCACACTCCGAACACTTCAATAAATACTCGGTGTTTTCACAAACACAGCGTGGTGGAGGCTGCAGGCCCCACCAGGTAAGAACAAAGGATTTGCACACAAATCCATACCAACTTCCAAACAAACCAGGATAACTGGAACATGTGCTGCCGCTCCAAGAGGCGTTGGCAAGGCAACACTCAGTGCCCCASCGTCCCACCTAAAGCTGATACCTGCCAGCTTCAGTGGTAAACACTGCCTGGGTGTGTTYAAAACAGGCCATTCTCACCTCTCGATCTGGTTTGTGTGGTTTCATCAGTTCCACAGCTTGGCCCTTCCTCACGAGCATAACCTGGGAGTCCCCAAGCCAAGCCACATGCAGCATGTTTCCTCGGATGAAAGTCACCACCCCAGTGGTTCCACAACGCAGACTCTGTATAGGGTGAAAAAAAAATGCCCCCAGTTTTAAATAAGCCAATAAGAACCATTTCAAAGCRTTTTCCTGCTTAACTCGAGGATAGAACATGTTGATATTCCAATACGCAGCCTGTTCCCGGGGAGGAACAGGCAGTGCTTTCCGTACTGCTACGTCTGCTCAGTAACAGCCCCTCAGAGCCAGCCTGGCTGAACGCAAGTGATCGATTTTGCCCCGTGACTTCCCTTGCATTGGAATCGCGTTTCAGAAGCGGGGCTCTGCTAGTGACCTGCTGTGCTAYGGTTTTAGTTGACTTCCTGTGCCCGCTTCCTATCTGTTGATAGACACGCATGCATGTTAATGAACTTGGAGGGAGGTTTATTTGCAAGCATCTTGAGCTCCCTGCACWTAACTTAGCCCTTGCATGAGTTTAGGAGGCCTCAGAGTCAGTTATCCGTTTATTCTTGCTTTCTGGAGCTAAGAAAAACATACGTTGTAGAGATGAGGAAAAAAAAAACCACCCCAAGGACTAAACCTAGTTAGCACRCGAACATAAGAATAGCAGCATCATCCTTCTAAATGAGCTGGATGTTGTGAGAAGTGGAGGCTGACATCTTTGTGGAACACAAAGCAGCCCACCAGCGGGCACCAGCTCTGTGGCCTGTGCATGGACAGCTCTGTGCTGACCCCTGGCCTGTGCTCAGCACAGCACTTTGAGCAGCCCTGCTAACAAGGACAGAGTTTATAAATTAATACTTTCAACGTCAAGCCCAGGTAACTCAATCACCTCTCTGGCTGCCTTCTGGACAAAGCGCTCGTCGGTCACCCGGAAAGCTCGGCACAGAGCCTCTGCCGGGTCATGCTGAAACATCTCCTGATGGACCATGTTCACATGGAGATGGATGGAGGCATAGATGGCAGCATCCACTCCCCCATGACCATCAAACACTGCAAAATAAGCTTGCTCTTCTTGGTCCTGTCAATGGAAACACATTGAGAAAACAACTCAGGAGAAAGCAATGCAAACAGCTAATTGGATTGTCTTAAAACTTTTGAACTTGAGATTTGTGGTGTCCTCATTAAATTGCACTTAAAGGCAGAGTCTGCACTGGAAAAACAAACCACTCAGACCATCTTCACTTGCATCGGTGGGAAATTTCCACCTTATTGCTGATGAATTCTACCTGCAAACTGCAAGAGATGTCCTGCAAGAATCATCCGTGTAGCTCTCTCAGTGCTCCTTATGTCCCATTTGTTACAATTCAGTCACTCAACTCAAATAGAAAGTGCCATTCTCACCAAATTGTGCAGGAGCTTTTGTGACTGCAAAAACCACAGAGAGAGAACATCCAATACAGTTTGCATGAAGTCTACATCAAGACTGGAATCCAYCAGGGATAAAATGCCAATACAGTTGAAATGTGAAGCCAACCAGCCTCTGCCTTCATTCTTCTTTTTTTTTTTTTTTAATCTAATCCATATCACCTTAGATGCCTGTTTTTTTTAAAAAAATGTATGTACTCTCTCATCAGATAATTGTGATTACATTCACAAATCAAATACAGCAAAATCACTCGTCTTCAAATCAGTTTTCTCAGCTTCTCCTTATCTGTTCAGAGAAACAACGCTGTACCAAGAGACACCAACTCCTGTGCCTATTCATACATATAACACACCAACACACTGTCAGTGCCAATTCAACCTTGACAGCCATCTCAATGACTAGAATATTTGTACATTGTAATTTTTAAGTATTGGGCTCCAACACAAATTGGAATAAGAAAGCTGACAATTGACAGGCAAAGGAAATACCTGCCCCTGTTTGCATTAATTTAAAGGCAAGAATGTGGATGGGGCAGAAGATGGTTATTAAAGTGACAGGATGCAATAAAGAATCAATTATGCATCAATCTGATCCTAAAGGTAAAATTCTTGCCACTTTCTTCTATTTGCCGTTCTTCAGTGTCCAGTTTTATATCTGAAGGAAGAGCAAACAAGAGTGTTTGACCAATGGCCACGAAGAAATCTGTGAAGTCTGGCCCCAGTTCCACCAAACTACTCGTGTTGCTACATTCTTGTGTGAACTGCACCCCACTCTCCTATAAGTTTTGTCTTTTGGGTTTGTGGGGGTTTTTTTGTGGTTTCTGTTTTTGGTTTTGGTGGGGTTTTTTTGTTTGTTTGTTTGGTTGTTTGGTTGGTTGGTTTTGTTTTTGTTTTTACTTTATTTCCTTATTCTTGCTTTTGGCTTCTTCCTCCCAAGRGAAAGGGTTGAAGAGCAGTACAGACCCACCCCTGTAGACAACTGGCATCAGTGATGAACTGTAAGCTGAACCACTTCCTCATTTCAGTTGGCAATCCTCTTGCACACCTGGGCATCTTCAGCCAAAGAGAGGCTCCTACCTTGATTTATCACATGGTACTACAATGCATCAGTTGCCTCTCACAAAAGTAGGGCCGCTTTCTGCACGATGGCAGGCCAGTCCTTCAGCCACRGCACAAGTGGCTACATCAGGATGGGCCAGATACAAAATTTGTTTAGTTAGGTGACATTTCACCAGAAGTCTGTGAAAATTGCTCTTTTATTCTATATACCCTACGTAGAAACTGCATGTCACACTGCCGCTATGGTTACAGAATATCAGCTGAACTAACTTAAGACCAGGTTTGTCTCTTGACTGTCAATCCTCCTCAGGTCCATCACAGGTATGGCTTTCATTTTCACAGTGGAAGACTGCCTAGTTTCCCCAAGAACASAAACTGTATTTAGCATATGCGTTTGTCTTCCACATGATCTCTTTTTACCTCAAGGTTGAAGAGCATGTTGAAGTCTGGGATGCAGACATGCTTGTCTTCCATCTTCCTGCGCATATTYTTGATGGCATGGATGGATGTCTCATAGTAGCGGTGGGGCTTCGGCTGGAGTGGGAAGTCTTTCACCCAGTTGCTGCAGATCTCATGCAATTTGCTAAAAACTAGGCGGGCTAGCTTCACTGTCTCAATCTCTGGGGAAAGCAAAAACCACAAATGAAAGGCTAAGAGTGTTATTAAGTGAGAATTTTTTTCTTGCATACATTACAAAGATGAAACAAAACCATTTTAGCCAAGGAGTTGAAATGGATGTCAGCAGGGAAATTCTGGGCTCTGATACATAAAAAGAGGAAACCAAACTCACCATAATCAGCACTCATCAGTAAGCAGCTCATTGTTTGTTTGTCTTTTTAACTTAAACATTCCCCCGTGCCTTTGGGGAACTCATTTGCAGCATCAGAAAAAATGAAAAGCAAGTACGTTTCCCTCAGCATTTGATCCCGTGTCGCTCTGCACAGGGCGGTGCAGCTATGCCCCGGCAGCTCTGATGGGGACTCATCACGGCGTATGGCATCACATACAAAACCCACAACCCATTACAATGACGTATTGGTTTAGGCCAAAGGATCTAYTCCAAACAACACCTCACTGCAGAACTGAGGCAATACAGTGGTAAATAATCTACAGAAATTAATAGCGTTAATTTAAGATGCTTTGGTGGTGTACTCATTCAGTAGTGTATACATTCAGGTACCTTCTTAGTTTCATCATGTTACTTCCAGATTCCTGACTAGGCGGTATGTCAAAGAAATCTGCACGAGCAAATGAGAAAACCATAAAGGTCTTAAGTTTAAGAAAATGCTGATCTGTCACTCCTGAGAAATAGTAATTTCAAAATGTGAAAACTCGGGCACTTCACAATCATTCTGAAGTTCAGGGGAGGAAAACATGAAGTAAGAATCAGAGCTGAACACATCAAAATCTCCTTGTTCATGATCATTCACCAAAGCCAGAGATCTTCAAAGCTAAACAGCAGAAATCCATGAGTGTCAATCATTCCTGGAGGAGGAACGGCCCAAAKACAGGGAGCAGAGGGGAGGGTTACAGCATCTCTCAGTTCACAGAAATTCTGTGAAGGACCTAAAAGCAGCATTTACTCATTTCTGAACTAGGTCTACACCAGATGTGGGCTATAGTGATCAGGGGACCAAGATCCTTAGGAGCAAGATATCTTCCCAGCTCTGCTGATTATGAGTTGGTTCAAGCTTCATCTGCAAGAGCRGCCGTTAAGCTGGAAATAAGCTACAAACATAATCAAAAGAAGGAGCCCTAGCTTCTGGATCACACAGCTTTAAAAACAAGTGGTGGAAATCGAATGATTGGGTCATCCCACCACTGCCATAGCATGGGTACCAATTCCCCCACAACACTTACACTGCTCTCGCTGGTGAGGGAGGGAACACATACAGCCTGACATGTCCAAATTATATTTTCCAGAAGTGAGCCCCACAGACTTGCTCTTCCATTTTTTTCCAGTGGGCACGTAGGAAGGGAAATGGCGTACCTTTCAATGTCATGTGGCTGTTACACTGCAGAGCATCACTCTGAAGGAGGAATGGAGTAAACCCATTGGCTGTGCTGAGATAATAAACACCCTTCCCCAGGAGGGAGTATGCGTAGTGTCAGCATCATCAATAACTGTTCTTGAGGTTAAAACAGGAGAAAGGCCCACAACAGTCAAACCACCCCCTCACAGCTGTAAATTACTCATCAATTGTTAATGTTGCAGCRCTGAGCCAGAGCTGACTCAGCTGTCATTGTGGTCGTGTCATGGAGAATTTAATTTCCCTCCTGCTGCTCCAAAATCCCCAGCCTTGGAAGTAGCACTTAATTGTACCACAGCTAATAGGAAATCCAGCTCAGGCATTATTGTTYCCAAAGACGACTGACTTCTTTTAGGGCAAAATCAGGGTAGAAAGAATACCAGTAATCAGATTCTGCTTTTTAGTACCGAAACTTTAAGACCTTTCTTGAAAATGTGGACAGTGTGACAACAGGGATCAGTACCCAGGTTTGTAGACATGTCATCAAGCCAATGACCAAGGTTTTCCTTAATCTAAGAACTCCAGTTTCTGACTAGTCAATGACCTCTTTGTGTCTTGGTTACAGTAATCCCATCTCCTAGTACCTGGAMAGACTAGGTAGTGGGACTTTGCAATTTGCTTTGTGAAGTCTGCTGGATATTTTAGATACCTCCACCACGTAACGCGGTCCAACTATCCAGCCTCCTTTGGTGGTTCGTTAACAACGCTGAACTCCCACGTRAGTATCTTCCTCCATGAAAAAGAAAACTAAACGTTCTTAACCTGACCTTTCGAAAAGGAAATCAAATGTCTTTCAGTTCTCATGGAAGCTCTCTCGCTCCAGTTTAACTGGAAGAGAAGAATCAGTCATGGGCTATTACTCGCAGATTCTATTCTTGATATCCAAAGACAAATGGTGACCCTGAATATATCAGGCCCATATTCTTGCATTCTTACGTTCGTGGGCTCAAAACAGTTTTTCTTCTTTTAAGATTAGCATTCTTCATTCATGAAGCTTCTAATTTCCACCAGCACACCAATAACTGCTTTTACCAGTCCTAAGCACGCAATATGATTTGTCATGTTGCACTACTCAGACAGAAATGTGTCACTAAGGAAATCTGGAATATTGTTTTTCTTCTAGCAACTTCAAACTTCAGGCAAATCAGGTAAATGTCTCCTTGTATTATACAGAGTAAAAATCCTTCTAGGTTCATAAGTAAAACTGACACAGAATTGGATATCAAAACCTTGGTTTCGCATTCTRCAGCAGTCCAAACATCATTGGGATAAACAGTGAACTCTGAGCACAAAACTTCAGGATGTAGAAATCCCATTTTCATCACCTGCTACAGTTCTCTTTGTTTTCTTTCAAAGCATGGAAGTCTCCCTATATTTCACCAGTTAGGGCATTCATCAGTCACAGCTCTCTTCTAACTAACTAGCACCGGTTTCTCAAAGGACTCCTACAAAGAAAGTTAGCTAGAATGGAGTTACTGACCTTTGCAATGAAATCTCCTTCAGTCCTGCATGAATCCCCCTAGTTTTGTTACGGTTTTGTTAGCCAAACCTTGCATCACTTGAGCTAATGCTCTGTTTCGAAAATTATCATTTATGGTATATTATTTGAAATCGCAGTATTCATATGAAACCATTGCTCTACTACGGTCCAGATGATGTTCTCTCTCTTCATCTCCCCCTTTATCTTCATATTTTAACACTTCCCATTGCATCTCTAAAGGTATATTTTATTTTCAAGTACCTTCATTATGACAATTCACCTCAACATACTGCATCTGGATCTCATCTTTTTAGTGCCTGTTATAGCCCATACACATATCAATCTATGTTTGCATCTGTGTATTACAGATTTAGATATATTTAAATTGAAAGTTCTGTAGGTGTGATGGTTTTGTGGTTCGGTTTTTCTCTTCCTTTTTTTGTTAAACTCTTTAGATATTCTGTGTGGAGGCTTAGTCAACATTTCCTTGGAGACTGTCAAATATTTATGCAAGTCTCAGAGATCTCAATTTGAAATTAATGAAGGCTGCTCAGCCAGAACAATGACAAATCTATGCCATTTACCTGCTCAGCAGGAGGAGGCAGCAATACCTACAAAAAGGGAACCCATAGCATGTTTTTCTGTTTCTCAGCTTTCCAAAGGCCTCTCAGAAATACAGCAGAACCTTCCTTTTTGAAGACCCAATTTATATATCCTACTTATCCCCAGAATAATTTACTTATTTTTTTCAATCAAAAAAGGAGGAAATGGACAAAGCGTGTTGGTTACTGTGTTTTCAAGATCAAATGACAGAATTCCTCTCAATACATGTGAGAAACATTGTTCTTCATTGTAATGAGCACCCCAGAAAGTTTTTCAAGGCTATTTAGGTCAGCAGAATCCTGAAACGATTTAGGGTGCATGACTTTGAGCTGGATGCTGCAAAAATCTTGTTAGCCAACACAGATAAATGGAGAAAAGGAAATTTTCCTTTTAAGCATGAAATATCTTTATACTATCCTTTGTTAAACCAAAATAAAAAGAAAATAAAAGCCATAGTAAAAACTATACTGACTGAAATAATTCAGAATTAAATTCTTTCTTCCCACTTATATTTGACTTTGCTCTAAGAATGAAGGAGGACAGCCGGCACTTGTCAGCAAGCAGCAGGACCACATAGTCTAAAGTGCTTATAAAGAAATTCAGGGCTACCAGATACAGTCTTATGAAGGTGCACTTAAAAGAAAGGAGTGATTTCCACCTGGTCTTAAGGAGCAAAAATTTGATAAAAGACTCAAGTACAACCAGAGAAAGGCATTCAAAAATAGAGAAAGAATTCAATAGTAACAGTTGAAACTAGACAAGATTCAAAGATGAGAACACTTTGACTAAGAAATTAGCTACTAGCTCTATCAGGAGTGGTGGTGTATTCTCCATTAACTTTTTTACATCAATATGGGATATTCCTTTACAAGAAATCTAGTCCAACTTCGTTTAGCTGGCTGGTAGAAGGAACTAATTTGAGGAACATCTAGTACCATTCAAGTGGTCAGACTACGTGGATCACTGAAGTCAATGCTGACTTTAAAAATCTATTAATTATCTGCAAAGTGTTCCAGTATACAGTGTAAATGAAAGATCCACACCATGTAAAACGGTACATTATCATGAGCAGATRTACTTACGTATGATCCCATCTGCATTGTCCACATGCTTTGGTAAGTAGTGTGCTGAAAGATCACTCTGAAGGACTTCATCTGAAGTTGCTCTAGCTAAAGCAGCAGCCAAAAATGAAGGGCAATTACTGGAAAAGAAAAAAAAAACAWCACAAAAAGATATTTTCATCTGATTTAGCAMGGTAACTTGCAGACAGGGAAATACATAACAATACTTTTCTATAAACAAACAGGAATTTGAACCAAGATTTGTAAAACTTCCGATTMTTCTTTGCTACACAGCACCAGCACCCTGCAGCAAGCCCTCAAACTCACCATATGGATTTTAGTAACCCCATTTCACTCTTTTGTTCCCTGTTTCTTAAGTTTTAATGTTCCATTTAATAGCCTCTATTTAAATGCTTTTCAAATCTAGACTTGAGCCCCCCTGCAGAGTCTGTCATGCAACCCTTGCTTAGCACACATTTTCTACATGTGCATTACACATTTTTATCTTAAGTCCATTCTGTCCAGTTYCTCCTAAGAATTGGAGTCAGGATTCCAAAGGATAAGAGAAGTCCTCAGTTTTCAAAGTGTCCAAAACCTCACCAAGGGACACTGAAAGTTAAGGCAAACCCATAAGAGGTACGAAGTTGATGTGCATAAGGTTAAAAAGCTCCCTCGTTAATGATCTCTATCAAGAGTAAAGTGGTTTTAACTCACTGTAGCTTAATTAAGCCTGATATCTCCCAAGGTTAATTAATCTATAGCAAACCAAGGCCACTTTAATGTACATTCTCTCATTCAAGAGGAGTTTAATACCTCTTCATTTATGCATATTGTATTTCCCATTGGTCTGCCTCAACTTCTCCAGGTGTCTCTTGCTGACACAGCCTGAAACTTCCAGTTTCCATAGTTATCATCAGGGGTAACAATGTCCTGCATAAGACGTGTCTACTATTGCAGGACCACGCAGAGACATACGAGCTARTTTCAGTCTCGGAAACCATCCATCAACAACAGAATTCTGCGTCAGCTAGTCCAGGGAACAGGCAATGAGCACATATCCTTCCTTAACCTATTGCCTCTGCTTAGGCCCAGTAAGTCTGTTCACATGCTTTTAGGGTTCGCATGCTTTTTTAGGGGACGTTAGCCTGGAAGCATCAGTCCAACCAGATCCAGAGCAGAAAAACTTCTACACACGAAACCGGACTTGTCAGACTTCATTCTGGAGCCTGAGATGCACATGGCAACTGTCACTTGCATTCACATTTGGTTCACTGCCCAGGAAAGCCAACTGCTGTTCTAAACTGGCCCRCATGCTGTAGCTTCAGCAGTGAAATCTGAATTCCAGAAAAAAATCAGATTCGCTACACTTGGAGTTTTTTTGAAAAGCCATTTTACCATAAAGTTTTCCAGATTCCTGATACCAAATGCTGCTACAAACAGTAGGATTCTGTAACAGATTTAGAAAACGTACAGGAAATAAGTCCTCCAACCCTCATTACTTGTTATTCAACATATCTATAAATTATTTAAAGATAAGATTAACAATAAATAGCTTTGTCCGAGTGATGCATTGTCATGAGACAAGCTCTGACACCTGAAGTTACGCAGAAAGCCACTCATACTGTGTTACTGCACCATCAGTAAGAGTATTTCCTAGAATTAGCAGCCGAGTATTCTGCTCACGCAGCACCTCCAAGCCTCAGCAGCGTGCGCGCTAATGAAGCACGACTGCTGGAGGAAATCAGCTGTCTTAGGACTGGCTCTTCCCAGCACAACACAGGAACTCTGATCCTATTTACATACAGCAATGGCCGGYGGTAAAAGTAATCAGCAAGAGGAAAACACACCAGGACTCCTTTACTCCTGGTGTGTGTAGAAGCTGATTTCCTATCTCCTCTTGTCCACCTTTATTTAGCTCACAAAGAGCAGGTTTTTCGTTTCTATTATTAGCTCCAATACTCCACAGCGGTGATACTGGTTACTATTCATGTTACMTGCAATTTCCATGTTAGAACAAAAGCGAGAGATTGCAACGCCTGGGATAGAATAATTATGCCAGCAGTGAGCAACACTGTGAGGACAGCGTTCTGAAAAAATGCAAAGATTAAGGTTCAGCCTAAATAACGCACAGCAGAAGAATCCATGCTGAAAACATTTACAAACACAAACCAGACAGAGCTCGCTTCGGGCACAAATATAACAGGCTGTGCTAGCACCTGCAGGAATCTGAGCTTGTTTCCCAGTCCAAGGCTTACCCTCAYCAGCTCAATGCTGAAACTTTTTAGGAAAACCAAACTTGTTTTGTGTCACTTACAAACAACCCCTCAGGAACATCCACTGATGGGCAAAGAGGGAACCTGGTTAAGAACTGAGGCAACAACAATTGCTAAAATAGACACTCAGGACCTAAACAGCAGAGAAAAAATACYCCCCAACATGAGGAACCTCTGCTCTGCCTGGGCTTGGAAGGTGCGAAGGCCACGTCTACGAAGACCCAGAGTTACGAACATTCATATCTGAAATTTTAGATATTATTTTAACCGTAGTGACAGATTACAAAGTTGAAAGGTGCATTTACAGCGTATGTAGCTGGACAGAGTATTTCCCCAATCAGCTCCGAATGCTATTTACATGTCCCTACAGCCAATGATAGCAGTTTCACCAAGGAGCTCTTTATCTAGCCAAAGAGTGCATTTCCATTACAATACTAAACCTACACAAAAAGCCGCTAAAGATGTTATTAGATAAATTAGAGGATTTTAAGTACATCCTTCCTGATTCTCTGGCAGCGTGGGTGTGTTTAGAACACCCACAGTTGCATTGCAGCAATCCTGGAATAACTCTGCTAAGGTAATAAATCAAGCCTAAAAGTGGGCCGTTTCCATCAATTAAGTTTGAGAAAAACAGTCTGAAGTGGGCTTAACTCAGCCCACATATTATTATGTTACCAGTTTAACACACAACTCTGCTCCTCCCTGATAGCATTAAAGTGGTGAAGACTTTCCAAACATTTTCTCTGAGCTATTCCTCTGTGCTCTAAATCTAATATAAGGTCTCCTACTAAAAAAAGAGATGGCAAATTTAAAATTCTTATTGCATGAAAGTTCACCATTGGGGTTTGAGTGACTTATCAATTTTGATGGAAAAGGCAGAGAAAATAAATCAGCTGAAGGCTTTCCTTCTATGTCTGGCCACTCTTTTGTCCTAATAATAACAGCTGCCTGCTAAAGAATTAATTGCCCTTGACATTTGTTCATCACAAAGCTGCTTATATAGCCGTTACAGGACTATGCCATGTAAGCGACCAGATGCAGACAGATGACTTCCTCTTCCTGATTAGCACAACTCAAAATTTACTACTCTTGCTTGGCTCCTGAGAGGACTTTAGTTGAATTACTTCTCCCCTTCAAGGGACAGCAGACTGCACTGGAGGTTTTTTTACTTCTTTTAAAATAGATTAGATGTTGAAGTCAAACTGCTATCAGGGCACTTCATTATTGTTACACCAAGACAAATGAAGAATCAGGTCTAGGATCTTTGTTTTCATCACAAAAGTGAACATTCAGGTGAGCACCTACAGCATCCCACAAACCAGCAAAGACCCACACTCGAATGATCAGACTTTGCCATGCTGGCAGTCCTCGCCTGTCCTCACATCTTTTATGCAAAACAAGAAGTAGCAGACAGGATCCATGGGGAGATGGGAGGTGCATTGCATCCTGCTGCTGCCCTAACTAAGGATTACCTGTTGGCTGCTGAAAATAAATTCTTCTGCCACATTCTAGATGCTCAAATGTTATCAGTCATTAAGTTATGACAAATTGAAACTGGGAGGGCACGATCTTGTTTAGCAGAGAGCTGAGACTAGAATGCCTGTGTCTATTCATAGCCATGCCACTTATTCAGCAGCTGATGACTTTGGACGAGTCACTTCACCGCTCAGACCTTCGACTCCTCATCTACAAACAAGGGATGATAATGTAATTTCCTGGGGGAGAGGAGGAGAAGGAGGAAGGCTGTAGAAGGCTTAATTCAGTGTTCGTAAAATACTCTGAGATTTCTAGAGAAGAGCACAACTGAAGGGAAAAATATCAAGATGATAGTGGGAGATATTTTCAATCTATACCAGATTTATGGAGCCTTCATACTTTTTTCTTGCTTCTCCATTCTCATACGCTGCCAAAAGTGCTAAGTGGAATACACCGGCAAACAACAGCTCTAGACAGGCAGGTTTAGTTTGATGCAGGCAGCTAACTCACGGTCATAAACAACTGCACGACGTAAACACATTTTTAGAAAAGTTGATGCATCTCAAAAGGGGAAAACCACAAAAGAAAGACATCAAGTTCTTAAAACTCAGTAATGCTGGTGTCCCTGGAGCATTAGCACTGCTGATGGGAAAATTACGCTACAGGCACATCACTGCCCCTGACCAAAATACACAATCGAGTGCCACCAGTGCTGAAAATACTTAACGCTGTCATGGGCTGGTGTAACTGATGAGGCATCACTAACCCCAACAAAGCAGGAAAAATGGACTGAAACATACTGGTGCCTTTCAAAGGCCAAAATGGTCAGTAAATCACAAAACATACAGTGTTCCTATTACCTCAAGAATCCCCTGGCACTACAGAACAGCAATTGTTTTAGTTAGAATGAAATATGATTTAAATAGAAATGCTATGCAATCTGCTAAAAACCAAAACAAATCCACAGGCAAACAGTATAAAGCATCGTATATAGTTTCACACAGCAATCCAAGACCAAGAACATGACCTGAAAGGAACCAAGTACAGCACATTCCCATAAGGCTTATAATTTACTGTGTTAGTAAAAGACTTTGTAGTGTTGACAAGCTAACTGCACCCTTTCCAAAAGACATTATACTAGGGATGCAGTTTGGTAAACACTCCTGTGTTAATGTGGTCTGTTAAAAGTTCTTGTTGGAGAGCAAGTTTTGCAAGATCCAATTTAAGAAAAGCCTCATTTGTCCCCAGCCTGTATTTACAAAACACTCCGAAGTCTCATGAGACTTCTTCCAGATGGAGCTTCCGATACAGCCTGGAAGCTCTCTGAAGAAGCCTTTATAGTCTTTATCATTGAAAGTTCCCATGCTGTGAACTGCAGCAGTAATGAGCAGAGAAATTCTTTGGGAAGATCCTTTGGCTGTTTATCCGGCCGTCCCTTCAGCCGCCTCCTGTTTCAGTGGCCATCCAGAAAGACAGGGTACCAGCTCAGGGGCTTCTGCTTGTCTCCTGACTCCTGTCAGTCAGACAGGACCCAGAGAAGGAATCAGAGAGGAATATTCTGTTAAGCAGTCCTTAGACCCCAAAATGATTACGGAGGTATCCTCTAATTATGCCAAGCGAATGCTATTTCAATCTCCTGTCTCTGCAGGTTCTCCTCTCCTTACTCACAAAGCATCACACTCTCCTGCAAGCTCACCGCTCTGCTCTGACCGGTGCTGTTCTGCTGCTTTGCACAGCTGGTGAAAGTTTTGATGCTTATTTAAAGCCTGGTCACGGTGCACACACAGAGTATGGGGTTTTTTTTCCTAAGACATGGTGAAACCCTGCACTAGATTTTAGCTGCTGCAGTGAGTTACTAAAAAAAAACCAACCCAACACACACACACACACACACACAAAGAAACAAACAAAAAATAATGCACCTTTTAAAAGATTGCATAACCAAAGCTCCTTGAGAAGTCATTTGAGCTGGCAGTGTTGAGACAGTAAAGATGCTTGATAAATCTGTTTGAAGGAGCTGAAAATGTGCTACACAGGGAAGCTGCTATCTATAGGCTTCACAGAGACAGCTGCCTGGTCACATTCAAAATGATTCTGTCCTTGTGGTGACAGTTGTAAGCAACAGAAATATAATACACAACCATTACAAAAATACACTCTTTCTGATGTGTTTACCATACCCATATTCTATACAGACACTGCGGTGGTACCTCATTTTTACCAAATATTTAACCTTTTGGATTGTGCTCACTGCCATATTCTAGAGAGTATGATCAAGTTTATATATGTATTTTCCTGCAGTTAAGTCTATCTATCTTACCTGGACATTAAAAAAAAATAATACAGAGGTGCACTGCTCATCAGATAACATCTTCAACAGCTGGATTAAGATGCTTCAACATACCAATTAGACTTTCAGTATTTATCACTGTATTTATTTTGTAATAGCTCTATCTTACTTGTCAAAGCATTTATGGAGGCTATGGTCTCAGAAATGTCCTAAAGACTCCACAGATAAATATAGTGAATGAGAATAAAATTACTTTTGCAGGAACAATAACTTCCCTTTGCAAGTTCTTATTAGGCTTGAAGATTTTGCTGATGGTGAATAATAAAAGTTCTCAACTTTGCAATCATTGAAAGTCTATCTCATAAAATAGAATAAAACCTTATATGAAGCTCATATTTGAAAGCTATGACTAAGATAGGTAAAAATACTTTATAGTCTCAATTTTAAAATAATCACCTTAAAAAAAACACCAAAAGAACAACAATTTTAAAAAAATGCCTTTAGAAATAACCTGTTAACTACCACTTGCTAACCACTACAAGTCAAAGACATTGGTTTTGACTTGTTCACAAATTAAGATCTGATCTGAGATAAAAAATATTCAAATTCTTTCCTTATTTTTTAATGAGATAGTAAGAGTCAACAAAATGCTCTCTCCAGTAAAGGATATGTGAAATAGGTATGAATGGAAACCTCTAGGAAATCACGTTTGGTGATCAGGTGGGAAACATTTGCAAAACCACAGAACTCAATTAGAGTGTGCTGGCGCTGATCCCACAAAAGGGCTCAGGTGCTCCACTCATCTGTCGGGGGTTTTTGATAGGATATTATACACAGGGAAGTAAAGAAAGTGCTGTGCTGGATGGCACATCAAACTAATTAAAAAAAATTAGGGCAGAGAGCAAAATTAAAATACTGGCATGATGCTGAAAAAATAAATGAAGACAAAAAATTGCTCATGAAAGCGTGATTGCAAGAGCATGGTCTATATATTTGTTTATCCGACTACTTGGGAGAGCTGGCTGCAAAGGGATATCCTACCTTGTTTCTCCGGTCGGAGCACTGCAGGCAAGCGCAGCTCAAATTCCCAGCCTCTGAGGTCCAGAGGCAGCTGGCACTAGATTTGTCAATGGGTGCCAAATCTAAGATCAGGCCGCCTTCCAGCTACGCTCGCACACACACTCAACCTCTCTCGCACCAACGTGTTTCAGAACACGTCTAATACAGGCTTTCTACCACACTACTGCGAACATCTTTCTCGCTAGAAGCTAAATAAAGGCCAAGTAAGAGACGCGACGCCACCAGCAGCAGGAAGAACAAGCCCCGGCGCCCTGCCGATGTGCACGCTCTGCCCCTTGACTCCCCTCTCCAGCAAGGCCGGCTTTCCCCGAGCCCCCCATGTCACCATTTTACAGGACAAACTGCGCTCGCCAGGAACTGGGCATGGGCTGGCCCTCTGACACTGCCAGACGGACCCATCAGGGCTCAGCCCTCCCTACCCTTACCGTGGAGGGGCCATTCTCACCCACCCTACCGCCGGTTTTCAGAAAATTTACAGGTATTCAGTTACCTTTCAGACTTCAACCCGTCTTTTGAATTTGATTGAAACTGGCCTGCAAGGTTAAGCTTACCAGTGGGTGGAACCTGACGGGCAGACAGACTGAGCAAGCACAAAAGCCTTGTTCCCTTACAAACCAGCCTTTTGAAATCAGCTTCTCAGAATGATGCTACTAGAATTTCATCTGACAATAGAGGTCATTAAGGCAAACCCTTGGCTTTTAACATACTATCTTCAACACATGAGTTAGGCTGAGACCTCTAATCCATTTTCTGCTGCGTAGCAAGTCACTACTTCCTTTCTCTGGAGGTGTAAGTGCACATGACAGTACATAAAGCTAACAAAATGTAAGCAAGACAAAATAAACCGGTCACCTTTGTCTTTTGATGAGGTACAATGTCATGAAGGCTAGTGTGTATTTAAAAAATAAATGGTTGCTGACCACAAACCACTCATAAGCATTCGTGATTTAATGACTGTCACTAAAATGCGACTGACACTGAAGGGATGAACTGTGAAGAATCCAAACTACATAAAACAGCTTCTACAGAGCTATTCTGCTGAACAGATTTTCTGTACATTATCTTTGAAACCTAATTCTAGGATTTCTCTAACTCATTCTCACAATATGGCAGTTGTGAGGTTACTTATATTTCAATTTCTGTAGCACTGATGCTACCTGCATCAAAGCTGCTTTTAAAATGACAGAAGTCGTCTACTATAACATGAACAACCCTTAAAAACCCAAGATGAATCTTCCAAGAGCTGAAAGCCAAATTACTGCAAGAAATTGAATTCCCAGAAGTGACTGTATGATAGTTTTCTTCATTACATCAAAGAATTGAAGATACAAAGTTTGCTGTTGAAAATCATATTCTAGGACTAGAGTCCTTCACAGCTGTATTATATCTATCGGTTATTAAAAGAAAGGTAAACCTAGACTTTGAGGGAATGCAAAGAGAAATCATTGTATTACCAGAATCCATGAACCTCAGTCACAATACTGAGATGTCAAGGATGTATCTATATAGCAGTCTCCCCCTATTTAAATCAGAACCTTTTCTATCTGAGCAGCAAGATTCTGAGGGATTGGATAGTCTTTTATAAAATGTTAATTACTGCTATAAAATGCATTTTACAAAAACGTAAAAATATTATTATAAAATTTAAAAAATACCAGCAAGCCACGTATTTGATGGACATTTATTATAAAGCTTAGATATTTAGGATTCAGCTATGTAAATGCAAACACATAGTAAATATATATATATATATCTGTATTTACCCTATAATTAATTAATCAATATAAAGATAATTTATTGGAATTACCCATACATGTGACTTTCAGGAATTTATATTGAGATAAAAGATCCTTCTGGGTTTTGTTGTTATTGTTTTACAGGGATTAGCTTGCATATTTACATGGTGCATTCTCTGTTCCAACAGAAATGCTTAGCGTTTGAGTGACATGCATACCTTGTAACCAGAGCCTTCTGACTGCCATTCCAAAAACCAGTCACTGCCTACTTAGCACCTCCATGTCTGGAATGGTAACGAAGCCTACATCTACGCAAGACGCATGATTACCTGAAGAAGTACATTTCTTAACTGGAAAACCAATGTCAACAGTTATCTCATAGTGAGTTTCTCTGCTAGACTGAGGGCTGTTTAAAAGCTCTACAGGACATTAAAAATGTCATTGATTTTTCTCTCTTTGGCTCTCAGTCAATTTGAAAGTCAGCATAATTCAATATATTTCTACTAGTTCCATTAGCAAAGAAAGGAATCCATGCTTCAGTCTATGCTGCCTTATTGGAAAAAGTAATTCAATTTTACATCTGAAAGTGTGCCAACACCAGCATAAAACCGTACACAGTATACATAAAATTTAATTTATAAATTCTGTATTTTGTCAAGCCAGAATGAGATGCTGTCTAAAATCAATGAGAGTGTCCAAACTTGCTCTGAAGATACTTAGATATATTATTTTTATTTCAGGTATTTTATGTTCTAGCTGGAGTTTTTGATGATTTCTCTCCTTACTACAAAACATTAATGACACACTATCTAGAAAAGTTCATGTTGCAGAAAACTTTGTTACAGCAGGCACACTTTGCCCCTAGAAGTTCAGGCATATCATTTACTTACCACTGATTTATCTCCTATTTTTTTCTCTCTGTTAAAAATAAACTTTCATTGATACTTCCATTAACCTGAAGAGATATACCATACAAATCTGATGTGTCCATAAATAAGTTAAATAAGAATCACCCAATGCAGAGCATCTATTTTATTTCAGATCAGATTAACATGCCAAAGTGCTCTGATTACTAGACAAAAAGAAAAATGTGTTGTGCTGTTATAGTTAATGACTTAATTTCAAACAAATGAAACAAAATGCTGCACAGCAGCACATACTGCTCTCTTCATTTATATCTCTCCTGCAGATCATCATTAAGGGAAAAAATTGTAAAATTACTTCTTTAAAAAAGGGTGAAGACAATGAATCTACAGTGCCCATTCAAATGAACAACTTTCAGTAACACCACACAGAGCTAGTCCCCAATTAATTGTGATTGTATTGTAATATTTGTCTTCATGTAAATGAGAAGAAATAAAAACTGCAGGCCAGGATTTTCAAATGACATTTGATCACTTAACTTCTTTCAACCCATTGAAAAAATATCAAATATAAGGAAAAAACACACCCCAGAAGATTTATGACCACTGAGTCAGCATAGAATGTTCTCTTGCTCCCTTCTCATTCTCGTGAAACGCAGTTCATCATACAAATGGCTTGGGTGTTTATGCCAGATGTAAGATTAGATAATTAGTCATCTGAGTCCTGGATGTCAACTCTTTTGTGATACAAAATTTATTCCAAATGCACCATTTATAATCAGCTGACTTGCAAAAGCATACTGGTATTATACAGTAATACATCTTACGATGTACAGCCAAATATCTGCCACTCGGTAGTAACATTCTGTTTCTGCTGTAGCAATACCCTACCTGATCTTCGCCCTTCCAATAACTTAAATTTTTTTGTTTGCAAAATAGGGATAATGATATTGACCTCTGGAAAGCAATTTCAACTCTAATGATGAACAGTACCAAGAAGGGCTGGGTATTATTAATTAACCCGAAACTGGGGATGGAACAAGAGAACTACAATTCACTTGCACTGACACCAGAAAATACTGCTGCTCTTTTACCTACTTTCTCTTGAGCATGACATGCAAGATAATCAAATTAAAAGCAAACATGAAAAGACTATGCAGTATCTTTAAAAATAATTTTACAGATAAACATAGAACTACAAGTATATTCAAACATTATACAGTGGGGCAAATTAAAGATTTTATTGGAAGCTCAATTTCAAAATTACTGACATCAGTGCACACAGAACAAGACACCAGAGGGGTAAATGGGGCTCTAAGATCAGGGGGTGTGCTCTTTTAAAGGAATAAACCTTTACTTACTCCGGAAAGATTACATCCTAATTCCCACTGTCACTTGTCCTTTGCAGAATTGCAAAGAATATTGGCAGGTTTAGGGTTTTAGGTTTTTTCTTTAAAGGATAATCAAAATGTTTTAGCTATTCTACTTGACATTAAAGTCCCTAATGCATTCTGTTCTACTGAGCCACATAGTTATTTCAGTCATTCTTAATAACAGTTGCCAGTAGTAGTTAAGCCAACAGATCTGAATTATTTATAGTGTTGAGGAACAGAACGTCAGATAAAATGCATTAGGGCTTTCAGTTGTTCTTGCCTGAACAACACAATGGCATCCTTTAGACATTTTTCCACAGGCTGTAAAATATTCTGCTTCCAATCCTGGTTTAAAAGATTTCCTAAAGAGACAACAGCCGAACCTACTGCTATCCATCTTCAATAATCACATTCATGAAGAGCAGGTAAGAGAAAGTCTTCCAAATACAGTACATTATTTAAAAAAAAAAAAAAAAAAAGGCAGTCTTTGATTTGATTGAACAGGTCACATTCAAACCGCTATTTAGTATTATTAACCAGAACTTATTTATTTAGATGTTATTTAGCATGGCTCTATACTTTCCAGTTAATGATATAAAAGCACCTCATAGTGTTGAACTCCGTGTTTCTCTTCTCCTTTGCCTATAATCCCTCCTCCCTTCAGCTGGAAAAAAGCACAGATATTATCTTCATTTTGCAATGGCAAATCCAACTTCACATTCAAGGGTGGAACATGGAAATCCCAAGTCCAGTCTCTCCTCTATGCCTCTTTTTTAAGAGACCCCATCATGAAACATCGAACAACAGGGACAGAAATTATCTTGACAATACTTGACAAACTATTTTAAACACAGTAGCTGAGTTTATGCTGTTTGTGACTTAGAAGATGCATTCAAATATCTGTCTTGATTGACTGATGGGATAATGTGCCTCTGCTGAGCTATGTCTCGGTAGAAATTGGGGGAACATCTTGCTTTCCCACCTTGTACTGATATCACAGGGGACTGCACCAGTGTGAAATTCACTATACACAATCGATTCACAAGGAGAACTGTGCCCACAAATGACAAGGAGATTTACACTTAAATGCTGCAGAGAGAAGAACTGGGGGAGTAGTTGTAGCAACATAAGCTTAAACCAAACAGTTTTCCTTTTATAGTTCACCTTCCGCTTTCTATATGGATCTATTTACAGCAGGAAATTCTGCAAATTGTAGTATCTCTAACGAGTAAAAAGAAAAAAAAAAAAAATGAAAGCCTAGAGAGGTAAAAAAACCCAAACAAACCTCCTCCTACCAAATACTAAAGAAACGGGGGCAGGGAGCCAGAAAAAAAGAGAGAGCAACAACAACGGCAATGCGTACAGAAAGAAGGGGGGGGGGGGGGGGGGGGGGGCAAATACCACTTTCAGGCCACATCAGGTTATTAAGGCATCTGAAACTAGCTCCATCACGTGTTAGGTTGTAGCAATGAGCCGTAGTATCTAAACCATCAAGGAGGCTCAAGTGACATGGATCTCTGTTCTTCCCCACTCCCCCTTCCTTGGCTTAGCTTCCCCACCTCTCCCAGTTCAGAGGCTTATTTAAAATCTGCACTCTGACGTTACTGAGGCAGTTGTATTCAAGATGCCATACGTTACAGGAGTGACCATGCTCAAAAGATGAAGAATATGGCTTTTGCTTTGGGTAAAGCAGGTCCTGAGCCTGCGTAACATGCAGCTTGCCTGCAGTATGCATCTATATATAGCTCTTTTTGCGCACAAAGGCTATATGAATTGATTCCGAACAAGCTGAGGATTTCATACAAGTCTGCAGTGCTGTAGCCTCTCTCCCATCCTGAAAGGTACAGTGAATTATTTAAAACTTGGAAAACACGTCCTAAAATTATGTCCAGCACCATTTAAAAACAAATCTGTGTACACATTCCAATCACTGTTATAAAGTCAACTGAAAATAAGAGCTGTCACCCTTTATAGCTATGACTTTACAAAGTAAATCTTGCAAGATTAAAGACATTGTTTCTCTACGATGGACTTCTCAATACAACACAAATTTTACCTGCCTATTCACCAAAAACTGGGGCTTCGTTTATGCAAAAGAATCAGCGTTTTCTTACAAAATTATTTGTTCCATTTTCTCTTGTATGAGCCATGTTGGATTACCACAATCAGTTCACTAACCTCAGAGGCAATAATGCTGCCCCCAATCTAATGCATCTCATGTAAGAATAACCCAACACCTCTTCTTTCTCTCTACCCCCCCAAGGAAAATCATCATCTTTTCCTGTAAGTTTATTATTAAACCTGTGATCTCTTCAGAAGACAGACAAGCTCTAAATATAAGAAAGAATCTGTTACCTCAAGAAAGGAGGCAGCGCACAATAGCCTGTAGACAACACGAGCCTGAGTAAACTAAAAGTGGAAAGGGGATGAAAATCTGTGTTGCTGTCTTGCCTTTGCCCAGTGCCTGGACTTAGGTCCATCCTGTGTATAGGTAAACATATAGGAGAATATGGCATCATGTAATACATGTGTAAAACTTAGGGTTTTTTATTTCTATGGAAGATAAATGCAAACAAGCAACATTATCTGGAAGTTAATTCAGGATCTGGCAAAAACTTACTCAGATCAGAAGACATCTTCCTCAATCACAACAGAACTTGTTTGAAGCTCCATGAACCAGGATTGTAAATAACACACTAGTGAGGACTGACTCACCCACGGTGATGAGTAGGCTCAAAGCTTCTTCAAATGGAGCAGTGTCACAGTTATAATCAGCAGTTAAGAGAGTTACTTAGGAGTCACGCTATCAATTACAATGGTAATACATATTCAGGGAGTAAGTGATACGCAGACAGAGAGAATATGAAATCAAAACATTAATAAAAAATAAGGAACCTTTGGAGACAAATTATTATCTTCTATATCTACAGTGCTTTGTACATTCCCAAATGATTTAGAATCTAAAGATAAATGATTACTTCTACAAGCACTGACATACAAGCTCCCTTGGATGAAAAACAGCAAATTGCTAACCATGGATAGAAACATTACACAACTGTTTTGAACAAACAGCAAAAAATGGACGATGCTGGAAAGAACAGGGGGAATATATACAGGAATTGAAGTTATTCAAGCTAAAATTTAACCAGAATAATGTGAATATCATCTTGATTTTCTACACCTATGATGGGATTTTCAATAAAAATGAGGATGGTTAGAATCATCTGTCTACCTTGATATCTTATCCCCCAATCTATATCATCCTTCTCTCACCATTCTTTAGCATCATACTGAGACACTGACTTGAAGGAAAATACTCAACATCTGTAGGTGAAATACATATACATATATATACGTGTGTGTGTTTGTGTTTAAATATGAACAATCACCACAGACTCCTTGGGAAAAAGAAGAGGGAAGATTACTAAAACAGGCAGAGATCAAAGGTCACACAAAAACATGTAGCTAACCCAGAAAAGGCATCATTAAAACACTGTGCCAAGTAGCATTTTGAAAATAAAAAATGCAATCAGTTCTGCCCCCAAAACACACAGCCACTACCAACTCTACTAGTAATAATGGCCTTGAAAAACTAAAGAAACAAAGAAGCCTCTGAAGGCACAGCTCTGGACTAAGGGTAGCAGTAAACTAGAACAGTAATTATGTAATCACAGAAGAACAAATTCAGGAGGAGGCAATCAAATAAAGATGAAATACAAGTATAGTTTCTTAGTTGGAACAGAGAATTCTGTGGAAGAGTTTAGACAGACCATGAGAAGAGACATGAGAGTGTGAGAATTTTTAACTGTCAACAAAGCACCAAATGTAAAAAAAAAAAAACCAAAAAAACTACAAAAGCATCTGTATTCTAAATCCACACTGAAAAATAGTGCTGGATTATTTTTATTGGGTTTAGCTGTAAAAGACTGCTAGCAGTATGCAGTTGGATCTACTGGAAGTACAGTCAGGCAGCACAAAGATTGCCTCAAGGGCAGATAGCCTTCAAATAAAAATACAGGTGGTGCACCTGCATGAGCGAGCTGTTTAATGATGCATGGAGTCAACATAAAAGACACAACTGCGATTGGTTAGATTGAAAATAATATACCAAGGAAAAACAAAAGATTAGGAACACCAGCTGAGCTCAGAGATAACATAGGAAAAGTTACTGTTAAAGCAAGATTTAAGTTATAATAACACAGCAGTAGTAAATTGGAAGATGTAACATGATAGGAGACTGAGCACTGCTCCCAGTTCTGCATCTGACAAATGAAATTTCTGCCAGCAATCATTTAATCTCTACACATCCATCCATCTAGGTGTCAAATAGGTTTATTGCCCTAAAACTTTAGAAGAGTACTATGAAATTTAGTTCATTAATACCTGTTTTAATCCTTGGATAGAAGGTGCTGGGAAAGGACACCATATTACAAAATTAAGACTACCTACTAAAATATTATTGTATTTAACTTCAGTGAACTCCTCATCTGTCTCTCTCCTGTTTCAGTTCCTGGATTCCACAGTACTTCATGACTTTCTCATTTCTTTGTCCCAGGTTAGTAGGATGAGAGCTGTGGTCACAAACCAGGAACATGTGTGCTGTCCGTGGGACGGACAATTAGCAGTTGCTCCTGTAATATACAGATAATACAGGAAGAATCCTACTTCATCCATGTAGTCACAGATATTATTCTAAAATCTTATGCTAAAAAGTACTGTAAAAAGCAGATGGAAAACTACAGGGAGTATGCAAGAGTAATCTAAGTCCAAATCTTTCCTGAAGTTACGGAGAATGAAAAGTTAGAGGCTTGATTTGGCATGAACTGAAGACAGTAAAAACTTCCAGAAATGCAAATGAAGCACCTTGCATAATTAAACTCAACTATTCCCTTTAGTATGAGGGGAAAAAAACCCAAAACCCAAACTTCCAAAAATCTTTACAAGTGTGAAATATTGTAGATTTTTTATGTGCTGAAAAAAGGCATGTTCAATCCTAGACTGTCTTTAATGGTTAGACATATATTCATTAGCTCTGCTTTTCTATTTCCACACTAAAATCCCAATTCAAATTAGATTAAAAAACTGTAGCAATATGAAATAAGGAGGAATGCAAAGGCAGCAATATGAACTCCTCAGGGTTCAGAGAAATGAAACAAGTATAATATGTTATAGCTTTGTTATAAAACAATAATGGACTGGTGACAAAAATCTCACCCTTTCATCAAAACTCTGCGTTTTCTAATATTCAACCTGTTCTTTTTGACCAGGGCTGGTTATATAGTCATCAGCCATGCCACGTTTTTGCTGAAATCATGCATTCGATTTATAGATTTTTATTAGTACCAAAGACAGCGAGAAAATCAATTAATTCCCAAATAAAGCATAGCAAGGTTCAAGCCTTAGCACTGATACACTTTCATATGGGCTAGATGGCAGTAAAAGAAAATGATTGTGACAATAGAGACATAAGMTCAAGTAACCACAAAACAAAGAAAGGGAAAACAATGCACACAAGAATGCAAATCCACCTCTCTGCCATTCAAAGCCAAGACAGATCAYGCTCTCTTACCGACAAGGACAGCCTGTGGCAGGAGGTCTGAAAAATCCAATAAGGAAAACTGCCCGGGTCCCCTGTTTATAGCTATATATTAATTCTTGATATTTAGCATAGCTTGTCAAGAATAATGCAGTATTGCACAATTCTTCATGAGTCTCTTCTGCCTTTTAGCTATGAGTCACCATTATATTAGGAAAAAGTGAGCTTAATTTAGACAACGCAGAAGGGCAAATTATATATTTTCTTAAGGTTTCTGATCCAGGRGGCTACATTTTTATATTATTTTTTATTTTAGTGTCTCATTTCTCTCATCTTCCCCTTTTTTTTTTAATCAAAACTATGAAAATTTCATTAATCTTCACTAGGCGGCATCACAGGAAAATCATAATCCTGTGGGTTTATGACATGAGGGAAAGGGGTTTCTACATTTGATGGAGGACTTTATACCTCTGCTACGCTCCCTCTCCYGCAGGAATGACTTAAAGGAACAAAGGAGTATTCCTTCAGTATTCCTCCTGCAAAATGTATTGCCCCAGTCTACCTAGCAAGAAGGAAAATGGAAAAACTGCAAACAAATATTAGCATTTATAGCAATTTCTTAAATACAGATGTAGTCTTGTCAGAACGAAAATGTCTGTTTTGATACCAAACTTCATTTGGGCTGGAAAAGGAGGAGTATATGTGCCCTTTTTAGTACATGTGTTGAGTTTAATGTGATCTCAATTGAAAACAATAGCGAATCACTGATTTCAACACTTCCGTGATCAAAGCCTTTCTCTGACRTTTAGTAGCGGTTATGAAAGGTTTGCAAGGAAGAGAACAATAATGTASAGTAAGACATGTCTGAGTAACTCTTCAGGTTTAGATATCTGCAAAACCATACCAAAAAAAGAAAGAAAAAAATTAATAGAATTATTGAGATTAATTTGCATACTTGCTACTACAATAATTAAAGACATCTTTCTTGTAATGTGAATGTCTCGGGCATTTCATTCATAAGGGAGATTGCATGCTGATATTATTTTACTTCCAAGTTAGAAAGTATTTCTCTTTCATTGCAGCTACCCTCTGGAATTTATTAAAGGAAAAYAGTGAGAAAGACTGATAAGAGAAAGAAACAGTGAGTAACATTAAGTCAGGACTGCAAATACTTCTGCATCCTATATCCACCACAGCCTTCGATATGGGACCAAGATGGTAGAAATAATCAGACATTTGCTCCTCTCCATCGATTATCTTTTCGCTCTCCCACATCCCACCCCCATGCTCAGGCAGAYGCAAGGCAAACTGACTCCTCAGGTCACACCTCTGCTTTGTGTTACCCAAGTTTGATGAGCTGATGATTAACAGAGAAGACCACCCAACCTTTCTTTGGACATCCTTCCAGGACAACCTGTTKCCTCCAAAAGGCATTGTTGTGATGTGAAGGTGCAGAAAAAGACAAGAAATGTGAAATGGTGAGGAAATAAAGGAAATCAGAGAAAAAAAAGTCCTGGCAGTACTGCAGGATGTTCCAATAATCAGTCTTTATATATATCCTTCAAAGTTTCGCTATTGGAAATAAAATGCCTGTTGAAGTATAGTATTTTAAGGAATCTAAAGCAGCAAGCAATAAAAAAAAAAAAAAAAAAGGCAAGCTGATTTTTCACTACATGTATTTAATACGTTGTTTCCTGATGAAACCCTTAGTAAGTGGGAGTACTCAGGGAGACACTTAGATTTACATAAATTTGAGACAGAAAAAGGCTGTTAAGACTAAGTCCATTGCATTGCATGGCTGGGATTGAGTCTTCCAGGGGAAGTTACATCGGCCTCCAGACAGACACAGTGCTATGTTCTTAAAGCCATTCTACTGCCCTTTCCTTTATACCATTAGCGCAATATTTCAAGGCTGTTCATGCATAATATGTAAAGTCTAAGTTATGATTTTACCTTGCTTTTAAACAAATAAAACATACATAAGCCCATTCTATCATTGTCACATAAATTTTAAATATGGCTACATGCCATTTCTGATACCCTGATTTTTAATCCCCTTTTAAAGGGAACAGTACACGTATTACAGCAACACTCAGCAGTTAATATAATTCAATACAAAACTACACAAAACTACACAAAATTTAAAAAATGGATAGTGTAATTTATTTAAAAGTTCTGCTAGACTCAACTTGATATAGTGCATCATCATAAAGTGGAATATGTAGTAAGTACTTATGATTTTTTCCCATTATGGCCAGGAAATTCAAACATTAGTAAGTTTTTATAAGAAACTTCATCTGCTAAAGACCCAGGTGATGCCTAAGCCACTCATAAGAAGATACTGTGACTCTCAGCTTGGCAAATGCAGAAGAGATTTAAAAGAATCATCCATTTGCTTTTTTGGCACAAAAACCCCAATGCTCCACGATCAATTTCTGTGCGTAAGAGATCCAGGATAGAAATAGGAAGGCGCATGCATGACAATGCTTGTTGAAAAGAGTTTTCTAAAAGAACAGATAGAAACTGGCAGAACAAAATTCAAACGTGCACCACAATTTTCACATCAAGATGACTCCTTCGCAGGGCATATTCTTTCAGCCATTCCTGTATTTTTACTGGTTACAATTTCACTTCCCCTTGGGGAAAAAAATAATAAAAAAAAAGGTATTCAGATTTTAAGAGAAAAATGTAAAATCAAAGTATGAGGAATTTGGAGGCTGTAACAAAAAAACCAACAGATGGCTAAAGAGTGAATGCACGCCCCAGTTCACTTCTGGGCCCCTGGTACCATTCCTCAGCCAATGATGTCAGCAGAGCCCCTCCAGTGAGTTCCAGCCCTGYGAACACTCAAGGGTCACGTATTACCCTACACGTGCTGAAGATGAGATGTCTTGCTCAGGCAGTGGTTACCCACCAAATGAATACTCAAGCTGCAGCCATTCTGTACATACGTGCATACATCCTGTAATGCCTACTGGATTCAAGGAATAATGTCTGTTCTCTGATTTTTTTTCCTTCAACCAGATAATAGCCAAACTACTTCAGGTGCAACAAAGATCTTAGTTTTAAAAATGCAAACGTTAGAGGGAAGCAATCAGAGAGCAATGAGAATGATCAAAAGTTTAGAAAATGTTACCCATGAATAAATGATRATGCATAAGGAAGCATGATAATTCACATATGAAACAATGAGGCAGATGAAGACATTATATTGTTTTCTGTGTTAATGGGGAAGAGACAAACATTATTGAAAAAATTCAACAGGAGAGATTCAGATTAGGCAGTAAGAAAAACTTTCCACCTGTAACTAAAATTACCAAGAACTGGAATAGCCTGCATAAGGAGGTTGCGGGATCTCCGTTGCCAGAAATTTAGAGACGAGGTCAGAAAAGTACCTCTCAGGATATGGTTTAGATTTAGCTAGTTCTACCTTGAGGTAGGAAAGATGGACTGAATGACCTCCTGAGCYGCTTTTCAGCCCTATTTTCTATGTTTTTTCTATTCTATTAAAACATGTGAAATTTCCCTTAGCTCTTTTCCTTAAAAGGAAGGAGGGTAATTCAAGAGACACAGTATCTCCAGAGCATAGCCCTTATTAATTAACCTCATAACGTAACCTGCAGTAACATTGTGCAATGTTGTGTACCCCCTCCAGTGCCTGTCCTACATAAGAGTGTCTTCTGGCTACAGAATGTAGAGCTTGATCACAAAGATATTGGTGTGTCCTAACTCCCTCTGAAATCAATGGGAATTTAGGTAACTAATTAAGAATTGTAATCAGGCCCTTAATCCAAAGCAATAGAAAGGCATGCTTTTAGAGTCAGATTAGTTACTTAATCATTCAAAACAGGCACCAAATAATATATTGACTGCCTGTGGAAGATGCATCTTTTTCTCAGGTCCAGAGCCTGCTCTGTCTCACATTTCCATTTAACACCTAAGGAAACAGAAGCCACCTCTCTATCAAAGCAAAATCTACCAGGCATTTACACTGGCGATAACATTTTATAGTTGTTCCTCAGTCAGGGTTGCTCATTTATGGCTGTAAAAAGATGCAAGGCTGTGAAGAACCAACCCTTTTACATCTGTCTGTAAAAAATGATTCTGTAATGATTTCAGTTCTTCTAAGCCTGTTCTGCCCTATTAAAAAAAAAAAAAAAAAAAAAATTTGCCTAGGGAAGCATCTCCCATGTAGATGGATCTTTAGGTACATTATACTGGCAGCCTCTTGCTTGAGCAATATTCTTTGCCTATCCACTGTTCTCATCCCAGCTGGTAATAATCAGAACTGAGAGACTTAATTACTGTACCTTTCAATAAGGCTTTAATTTTATTTTTGTTCTTTCTGCTGCAAATGCCCATGAATCAGAGGGTCACTTTAAGCACAGAATTCAATTTAATTATACTCACAGGCATTTTTATGATTAAACAGGTCAACTTATTTAAAAAAAAAAAACTTGATTATGAATAATGGAAAGCCTGGCAGGCAATCCAGAAGAGTTTCACTCTGAAAGCTCTCACATCCATTTGTTTAGATTTGTTTACTAAGTACTGGGCAAGGTCCCACGGAATGAACATGATCGCATTAACTGAAACTACATCTAATACTTAACAAGTAGATTTTAATGCTGACTTATTGACTGTTTTCATGGGAACATTTACTAGTATTTGTAAACTGGACTATTATCTGCTAATAAAAGCAGGCAATGAGAAAACGAACACAAAAGGTCATTGACTGAGAATATGACTGTATATTACTGAACTGAATCTGGCAAAATCTTTCCCAAGTTACAGAATTATTTTATACAATCAGGTCCATTCTTCAGATGGGATAGGATTCTTTTTCAGATAGGACACTGTTTTAACTACATGCCAGGGAGGATGTCTCTGATGGAYTATCCTCATGTGAACTAGATCTAAAAAGAAAAATCCACGCTCTTCATGAAAGACTTGATGTGCAAGGTAGAAGATAGTAAGAATTCTGGAGAAACAATGTTTTGGATAGCAGAGAACAGAAGAGGTCTCCTGGAAAGCTATTTTCATGCTTAACTATTACACCTTGGTACTTCGCTTGGGTCTTTTCAAAGCAACCCTTCTGCATATTTTTGCTATATTCTGTATGCAACTATGCGTAACATGATTTCTGTAAGTTATTTATAGGGCTAAGTAGTCAAGTAATTATACATACTGTGTATTTATATRTCCCCTTCCTTTATGCTCCCCATTTTCTTTAACTTTTTGTTTTCTGATAGCTCAACAGGCCTAGAGCTTACTTATTTATCTATTTATTTAACAGCATGGTCAATACTGATTTGAAAACTGGCTGTTATTCTTAACCACTTGTTGTATGTATAAAAAAMCATCAATTCAGTTATTTGAAGCTAAAGTCTTAAAAAGGTAATTACACAACAAGGATGCAATGCAAGAAGTTAAAGTTTTTACTGATTTCAACTACAAATATTGTTTATGTTGATCTTTATGTCCTTATGACACAGAAAAGAAACCAAACTGCAGCGACAAAAGGCTTTTACAAAGAATTACCTTAAAGGAGCCTGACTGCAAAGCTAGCTCTTCTCTGTACTTGAAGACAATGTGGAACATTCTAATTCATCCAGGCTTACTTTACAATACTGCTAACAGATAACCACAAACACACAGATACCTAAAATAGAAAAACTAGGGGCAATTTCTATTCCTGGAAAAAGTTGCRTTTTCCTGATTCATTAAGGTATCCAGATACAATAAGAGTAGTAGCTCCCAGAATGCAGAAAGACAATGTGGTGTTACTGTGACCCTGAATTCTCATGTTTCATTTTCAATTTCCTCTTCTACATAAAAGCAAACATCACATAGTTACAGCATTACCAAATGGTCAGAACTACAGACACTTATGCAAAAACAGGACCACGCGGACTTTGCTCGACAGAAATTGTCACTTATCTTCCAAGCGGTAGCTGATTTCAGAGGTTCATAGGTGTTTGGGTTTCAGCAGAGAACTGATGCAACATACTCTTTCTATAAATACAAAAGTTTATTCAAACAAGGATATATCCAATCACACAGATGTCCTTCTCGAACCAATTGCAATGAGCCCACATCTGAAGTTACTTCCTTTGTGACTATCTCATGTCCTCAGACGTCTCCTCTCACAGCTGTATAACATTCCCCTTCAGCTGATATGGTTACTATCCTGTCCAGAGTGGAAAGAGCAGCAGATTTGCTTGTAATAGGTTCATCTACTGCTCTCTGGTGATCTATTTTTGCTCAGATGATTCAACTTAATATGTTCCTACAGTGTACAAGGATGACCTAAGTTCTTTTAAGTTATGACCTAAGGAATAACATTACTTTTATTAGTCATAAAAATTTCCAAGACCAAGTTTCATATGGAAACAAACCTGAAGTCCAGTGAAAAAAACAGTAAAAACACACAAACTKGCTTCTGCAATATAAGTTACACTGAAGCAGCACTAAAATGAGCTTAATAGTCTCCAATTACSTCTCATACTGCTTACATTAATTTTCCAGGTATTAGACATCTGTTCATTGTATGTTTGCATACAATAGCAGGGATATTTCAAATTATAACTTAGAGGCTCCTCATATTTTCCTGAAATTGAAATATTGGAATTATTTAATCAGTCCAAGTGAGAATGAATTTGCAAACTTAGCTATATATAAGAAATTACCTTCACTCCAATCAACAGATACCCCAGATTTATACCTGAATTATTTTAGAACCAYATTTTTATCAGCAAAATTTTTCAAGCAAATCAAGATTCCTTTGAAAGTTCTGAAAGACAATATTACACTTTCCTATTTGCAGGTTTTGACCATTTGTGCAAACAGACCATCTAAGGAACATTTTGATACCTATCCATTCCTCCATTCCTTGTCTCAGTTACAGTGATACAGAGCTTGGATATTTAACTGGAATTCTCTATATGAATTTGTCATCTTTTTTTGTTACCATTTTTATGAATTCCTGAGGTATCTTYATAAATCAGGTCATCACAAAGAAATTACACCGTGTACGAACAAAACAGAACACTACTTGGTTCTTATGCTACTCTCCTTGCACACGGCTCTCTACTTCTGCATCTGCCCCCATGCAACTCTTCCTCTGTTCATGCATTGTTCCTTCTGCAGCTCCATGTATTAGTTTGCCAAGTGACAGTGACTAGAATCCTAATCATGTCTTCTCTGTCASTCAGCACTTCCGAGGACGGTATTCCTGTCACCTCCATGCTAGTGAGCAAGCATACAAACTAAAGCGGCTTGGAGGCACAATACAAAGGCTGAACAGGATAAAGGAGCGGCTAAAGCAAAGCACACACAATGGATGGCGGTAACAGCAGCGTGGTGGCAACTGGAAAMGGAGGGCTGACTTAACACACAACCCTAAATGGCAATGCTTTTACTCTAGTCCCGCATGAACGTACAGAAATATACTGATACGTATTAGAAGTCTCAGTATCTGGACTGTCAGTTCTTGCATTCCAGTAGAATTTCAAATGATGGCTACTGCGCACAGCAGAAAATGCTCCCTGATCCAAAGAACCTACAATTTAAATATTTAAATTGTCAGTCAAAGGGAGAGGAAAGAAGGGCAAGTTAAGTATTAATTGCATGAAAAGAATAATGATTTGCCACTCAGGTTAGTTCCACAGTTTGTGCGGTAGATTTAAATATTGTATATATTAGTATGAAATTAGAACAGATAACAAAACACAAAGAAATGTAGCACAAAAAAAGGGAGACAGAGCAACTTTCAGAGGCTAAAACATATCAAAAAGATGGTAAAAATAAGCAGCACTCAGAATGATGAGCTTTTCTAAGGAAATATTGGTCTTGCTGCCACATATGTCAATCCCCTAAACTTAGGGAAAGGAACAATGGGTCAATAGCCAGAATGCAAATTACTCAGTGCAAAAGCAGCTGCAAAACAGAGAATGAGCTGATTTGACACTTGCTAAAGAAATCCATTAATCATAGGAGAAATATTTATGTTCTCAAGTCAGAATACTAGTCCTGAAAAATGAAGTATCTGCATAAATTCCTCATCTTATTTCCAGACTTTCAGCCACAACACAACTATTTCTGTGAAAAATGTGATTATACAATTTCATATGTGTGTGTGTTAACAATTAGTGTATAATGTAAGAGACGTCCCACATCAAGACATCTGCAAAATGCCTTACAGGTAACATGAAGCATATTTCAAACTGACACTAGACTACTTATTAAAAAAAGTTAGATCGTGGTTTATATCATGCAAAAGTGGTAGATATGACCTGTAAATTGGAAGTAATTACATACTGCATAATTTCTTTCTATTAAAGCTGAGTGCTTCTTTAAAAAAGCAAATTATTTGGGATGCTTTTTTTAATGGAAATTTTTAAAAAATAGACAATAACTAATCTTAAAGTTCTACTGAATTTCTGTTGCTATAACAACGTGTGAAAACCTTTTTCCTGTTGAGGACCTCTGTAGCTATTTTTATATGCAACAGCTGGATTTGACTGTCTGAATTTTACTCATAAGAAAAAGTGTTTCATTTGCCATCTTTGAATAAGCTTTTAACATAATGACAAATGTCAGAGTCAGGCAGTGCTGAATAGTCTCTGGTATGAAACACGCATTACAGGGCAAAACTGTAAAATGAGCAACAATTTGATTAAAAGCAGTGAGAGTCTCACATTCCCCCCATGCACACACACCTCCTCCTCCCAGATTTGGCACTTGAACAGCAAGGACACAACAAGTCTTTATAAATGAGATCTTTGATCTCAGGAGATACCTCCTTCGTACTCTAAATTTGACTAAAATTTACCAATACAGGAGAGCACCAAGAACCTGACTTGCAATTTCCTGTAGAACAAAGCATGTCAGGCAGCTGGAAACCAACAGCATTCAGCTGTGATGCCCAAATACATGTAAAAATATAACAGCTAACTATCCTCATCTTTCTCTACAAAATGTGTAATTTTGCTCCCAAATCACAGATATCTGTAAGACTGGAAACAGAAATTAGGAGCTCTGGTCACAATCATACATAAAATGGAGATCAGACAACTAGGCAACACAAAAATTGATATCTAGAGAAGACAATTTTATTTCAAAACTCCCCTTTATACTATGCAGCAATGCATTTATTATTATTGCATCATAATTTAGAATATAATATCATTATAATGAATTACTGAAGTGAACTGTTCATTCCCTGTGAGGAGTAGGAAAGAATGAATTATATCCTAATGCTTATCAGAAACCACTTCTCCCATAAACGGCACGGCTTTGCARAGCCTGGTGAAACCCATATCCCTGCATACCTCAGGCAGAGACAAGGCTCCAGTAGTGCAAAGTCTTTCAGAGTATAAGGAGTCACAAAAGGCTATGTGGATTCCTGAAAAATTCTCACCTACTGTTTCCAAAAAGACCTGTAACTTACGAACTGCAATCACAAACAAAAAATAGCAGACAGACTCCACTGGGATGTTGGAAATATGCAATGCACACATTATACAAAGGTAATAACTGCATATATGCCTGGTGCACATGGATTACAAGAAGAATATTTGCTTTATTTTTCAAACACAAAAGAGGAGGGCATGACATTTTGTGAACAGGGTCCTGTATCTTTTTTCTTTCAGTTCTGATTTTACGTAAATACGTAATTACTGTAAATGCATCCAACGCCTACATCACTTCTAAAACAGCACAGAATTGTTAGTATTGCATCTGCTGATCAATAATTACTAATGTCACGCAGAGACAGGTAAATTGCCAGTGCTTTAGCCTAGGACATTTCACGTTCACACAGACGCCTACAGTTTAAGGCAACAGTTAGCAATACAAAAGGCAAAACCAGTCTTAATTTTYTCTTAATAATTTGCTTCCAGCTGATTGCCCAACACATTAAAATGTACTACTACATACTGAAAAAGCTTACTGAGTATGACTTGAATGTCAAGATTTACAGCCCAGTGGCGGACAATAGTTTTGTTCACACTTTCTAAGCTGAATTTACTGGAGAGCTTCCTGAAGAGAGAAGTATTCAATTAYCCGGCAAATATCAGAGAATATGCTTGGTGTTGCTGTTCCTCCCTTGGACAGGAATTCCATACTTTGAAGGGTGCAGACCCACTGGAATCTGCATTTAAGCTATATGCAGGAGAATTGGACACCCTATTGAGCTTAAGAGTGATTTCCATGCTGCTTAATATACAATGCATAAAGCAGCACAGAAAGTATAGGCCAGATGGCCCAAGGCAGTAGTTTCTCCACAATCCTCTGAAAGAATAAAACAAAACAAAAGAAAAAAAGATTAAGAGCAGAGATCTGAAACMATTGAAAGCCAATGTCTTGAAATTGTACTGAGATGTCTGCCAGGATGCCCTGGTAGATAAGTAACTCTCTGAGCTCTGCATGACTGACAAGTATACCTAGATGCTTTGCTGTTGTTAGTAAGGAAATGAAGAAAAACAACATGGAGAATAAAACTGTCTTGGAATGCAGCCAGGACAAAGCAGAGCACTTCTGCTCCAGGATTCATGATCTATGTGAAGGCTAATCTGAAGGGCCACTCATAAAACTGAAGATTGCAGTGTATGACATTGATCTTCAAGATATGAGGCCAACATACAGAGCAAAGTATACAGAACTTAGAAGTGTGAYGTAATGGGCAACCTACTTGCACAGGATGGAAAGCAACATATTTGTTAGGATATGGCAAAAAACAAGTAGTTCAAGCAACTTAAAGAATTCGAGAATGACCTTGTGTTAATCAGGTTAGCATGCCCAAGGGAGTGGGAGGGAAATCTCCTTACTTAATAAGATCAGTCTTGATTTTAGAGATAATAGGGACATAATTACAAGTTGGTGAGGATGATGTGACCTCCAACCCATCTTTTTAATCCTCACCTAGAGATACTTAATGAAGCTAGTGAAAGTGGAAAATAAAATGGAGTAAGGAATAATGATCGGTGCCAAAGTCCAGTGGAGAAGTCTTCAATAACAACTATGCCAATTTTTGTGGAACTAAAAGAAAGGAAACATTTTAACACCACATGAAATAAAAACTGCATCCAGCGAAACCTTTCAACACATCTTGTTAAACCAAAAGACTTCAATATACTCGCAGTTTAACAGTGTGGTTTACAGCTTTGACACACAAAATGAGAACGAAGTGGACGGAAAACAAAATGGCCTTTCTTTGTAGTAACCTTCATGCGCAGCATACATCTTCCAAAGTAACTTTCCAAAATTACCAGCCTTTTCTGTCTACCGTTTATATTTACTGTGGCTATTACAATGTTTTTTKGAAGTAAACTCTCAGCAATCAGTCTTTAGAAACACAATAGGACTTGGTTTTTGCACAAAGAGATACATACGTCTATAACTTTGCAGGTGCTACCATCTGCTCATGTACTAGAACTTGTACCCACAAAAATCTGTTGGTACAAAACTCTTGCAGCTACTATAAATACCTTTGGTTTAACACTTTGGTAATTTTATGAGGAATATTTAAAAAATAAAAAGCAAGAGCTATGCACAAACATCAGAAAAAATACGCCCGTAACAACATAGTCTTCCCAATCAGCTTTCTGACTGGTAAGTTTATGCTTATTCACTGCTTTTTTTTCTTATTAAAGATATGGTACAAAACAGACTGGGATAGAAGATAAACATTAATGCTGATTTGAACATGATCAAAAAATGAACTCAGAATTATATACTATCAACTATTCTATTTTTCTAATGTTTGATATCAAAAGTGAGGGGATTCCAAAGAGTGTTTCTGTCAACAGTGACTGACCTTGAATTAGGCCTCGACATGATAGAAGACACTCTTTAATTTTCAGCAGCTACCCTGCTCATTTAAAGACTACCAGCATTCAAAATACATGAGTGCCACTGATGCCCTATGTGGTGAAATTCTAAAAAGTTACCTTTAATAAACAGTATCAGTTCTTTATGATCAAAGTAACACCAAAACATTACTAAATCTCTTTATTACTGTTTTTCCAGATGAATTTTTTAATATCAAAAACCAAAAAATTTATAACCTAGTGACTTCAAGATGGTATTGCTCTCTGTTCACAATTACTATATGATTCTCAAGCTGAGATCAAAAGTTGCTATATAAATTTAATGATATTTAACATATCTAAGGTTTAAATAAATTTAAAGCAGAAATAGCAATAGAGGATAGCTTGGGGGTGGGGAAATCAATGAAAAGCCATGAAATTTCTCTGTGTTCTATCCTTCATGTCACAAATAATCTCCCTGGAGATATATACACACACAAAATTAAATTAATGCTTTCAAACTGACAAGTGTCATTAAAAATAATAAAATTAAGCCCTTTTAATCAGAAAGCACTGCCAAAACGTGCATCCGCTGAAGCCTGCCACTGATACCAAGGCCTGAGCAATCTGACTGTTAGGAATATGACTTAACGAGCAGAGAGTGTTCCCTACCATGTCTTTCCCAAGCCATCACCTCCTGCCAAAGCTCAGAGAGGTGCTGGCAAGCTCTTCTCAGTGCTCTTTGGCTGRAGACTGAGTTGCTATGATATATGTCTACAGAATAATAAGAAAAAAACCTGTGGAAAATGTGAAGATTGCAGGCATGTTCCCTGGAAAAAACGTATTCTATCACAGCAAGTCAGAAGCAATCTTGACCTATGAATACCTTACTAAGAGAAAAGAGAACTGTTCTTCCCACTATCAATTCCAATTTGTACTCATTTCAATACCAATCCAAAAAAAAAAGAGAGAAAAGAGGGGAAACAAGATGAGTATTTTTCTGAAAAAATACTAAGGCACTATAGAAAGAGTTTTTCTGTTGTTATGGAAACACAGAAAGCACAGGCTAGGAAAAAGAAAAGCGAATAAAGCAGCAATTTAAACTGCAAATATAAACATGTTCTTGTTTCCCGGAAAAAGTCCTTCCAAAGGATTTTGTTGCTGCTGTGGATCTAAGCAAGTGAAAACTACAAATTCTTCCCCACAGAACCACAGATAAAAATTTGAAATCCACTGTAACAAAATAATAAATAGGACAAGGAATAAAAAAACAGGCAGAGTTATCAAACTGCTATTTTCACACACACAAAGAACTAGTTTGCTGAAAATGCAGTAACTTCAGACACTTGCTATTTTAAGTAATCAACAGAGTGGCGAAAAAGGACRTGATTCTGTGTTTATTTGGTGAAAAATAGTTCTTTGTTCCTTCCCCACATTTGTATTTGTATTTCATACATGTTGAGCAGGTAGCGAAAGAAATAATTCCGTTCTCTGAACATAAATTACTTATTAAAAATTGGTTGTTTTATACGAAGCTACTCTGAACATGCAGAATAGAACGTAAAAAATTATATTATCTGTTAGTTTATAGTCCTTTGCACATAACAAAGTTAATTTAAAATATTTCCTGATACAGTCCTAAGTTACATCAAGAAATAATGATAAATAATTGTACACATATAACTGATTAGCAAAATTTGGCTTTAACATTCTCATTCCGTCTTTAGGTAACGCTTAATGAAATGGTACAAATCAGTAGTGCTAATGATACAATGTTCTTATGTACCTGGATAATCTACATTGGTCAGGTATCATGGAATTCTCAGTGAAAATGGGGCAAGGGTTCATGACGGATCCTTTGCTGAAGAGCATGGAAAATTGGCACTTTATCTACAGAAGGACAGCAAATGCATGTATCTTTGGATCTAATTGAAAACACCTTTCCACCACATCAGAAAGAAGAAAACAGATTTTYTACTTGTAGCAATGATCACACGCTTATGTAAATTAACAGTGAGAGACTATAATAGAGGGTTTGGAATCACTCCTAAATATTTGAGAGGAAGATTGTAAGTGAATCCTCAATGGTTTTAGTATCATGGKTTTTGGTCAAATATCCTCACTGCACCTCTTGAACAATTACTGCTGCTGATGGAATAATGGGCAGGAAATCAACTGCACATCCAATAAGCACTTTTTGTAAATAAGCTAATCTTTGAAAATAGTTTCTCTTCCTCACCAAAACAAAACACCAAAATAACCCAAGGGCAATAGACCACAGAGGTCACATTATGGACCCAATGACTTCTAAATTCATTCTGGAAAGAAAACCATTTTTAGTATAGCCATCTATCATTCACCCAGCTCAGTAGCTTTTTGCTCCCTGCAGGGCAAAGTCTCTTCATCCTTGCTTCTGTCATTTTAAACTACAGAAGGGAATAAATTACGCACCTAAGACCACTGCTGGTTTTTTATTCTTTCTTAGACCAAATTTTAAATMATTTTGTGACTGAGAACTCTGAACTCAGGCATCTGAACTGTGCTGACAGTAACGGTATCTGCTAGGAAAAAACGCTAAACTCTTCATGCATATGCATGTACATGCATAAACAAAATCAAGCAATATTCACATAGATGTTACCACTGTCATTATAGAAAGTGACTGAACTGCACTAAATTACTAGGATTAACTTTGGCTTGCTGATTCCATGCACTTGCATACACCTTTAGCTCCAAATACCTGTCAAACTCACCAATGTTCTTCATAGAGAAGTAAAACTTAGAAATAGAAACACGGATATTATCAGGATCTAACAGGACTTTTTTGGGAAAAAAATCCAGGTAAAGGAAAATTTGTATGATTTTTCAAAATGAAGCACTTTACCTCATTTTGTGAGGATATTCACAGAAAGCCACCCTGTGCTTTTCCRACATTCTTTAAAACACACACACAAAACCAAGTCTCTATATATCTATGAACATGAAAGTGACACAACAAAATATTATCACATTTCTATTTGACCCACTGTATTTCAAGAAATACGGTTTAAAATTCTAACCTGCAGTGGAAGACCCTGTTGAACATCCTGGTGGCTGCCTGCTCGGGAGCTTTACTGCCAGTTCTTAGCCAGGAGAAGGATCATTGCAACAAAGAACCCTGGGGGATACGGTCACAGARCACGTATTTTCCTTTGGGCCAAGTGTGAGCAGGACTTAAGAAGCACCAAGATGCTACCCCTGCTGATACCCTGTCTCTACTGCACTTTTMTCTTTGGTGCACAAAATCAGTTACAATCTCTGCCATAAAAGATACAATACACTGATTTACCCCTAATTAAGGATGAAGTACAGAAACAACATTTGATTGTTGTTTACCTTTCGACATCTGTTGGCCTCTTTCAAATACAGTGATTTGAAAAAAGGGAAGAAACCTCACTAATTGCTCTTAGAGCTATGTGAAGAGTTCAGGCTTTCTGTTTCTGGGCTTTTGTAGGGAAGAGCTATGTTTCAGATGTAGTGTGTGTTGCTATGGTAATTATTATTTTACTAAATGATATACATTCAGGACTGATTTCATATTGTCAGACAGCAATTAAACAGATTAGACTGTGTATACTCACAATTCTGAAATATTTTCAATTTGTTTTAAATTTTAGGGCATGTGAAAAGCACTGGTCTGAACAGTCCTGGCAAACGAAATACTAATTCAAAGGGCAGCTCCAACTGTACAGGTTCCTCTTACCTCCTCAGTGGTGTTTCACAGGCCAGTGTATCTTAGGAGCAGAGATACTGCAAGACATTTTGGTGCCTGAAGTCAGACACTGTCTCTCTCTGGCTCCTCACAGCTACAGCCATCTCCTGCTCATTCTTCTGCTGCAGACTTGAAACCTCTCTTTCCAGATGGCTGTAGCAGCAGCTACAGAAACTATCAGAAATCAAACATGTTGGCTTCTATCTTCCATTATTACAATACTCGCCAGGAGGAAGTTTTCAGTTGCTAACCACTGAGAAAACCTACTAAGTGAAGATAAATGATTTTCCTCATCCTGCAGTCCCTTCTGCCACCATGCAACCTCTAAGGACAGAACACCACTCCGAAAGCAGGTAGGCACCCATACGGCATCAGCTGCTACCCCACGTCCTAGTTTTGTTACCAGGACACCTGTACAATAGAACCAAAGCATGAAGTACTCACTCTTATTCACAAACCTATCATCCGTCRCTCTTATTCCAGATCCTGACAACAACAGTTTCCAGATTTATCTAGCTCTCTCAAGTATCTAACTGAAGCTATAGAAACACGAAAGCAGTTGAGGAAGAAAAACAGGAAGCAACATGATTTAATTTGCCTGAGAGATTCTAAGTGTCTCAGAGTAACTAGAGAGACAATATTCCTACAATACAAAAACRATGCTAAAATTTGTGTAACCAAAASCACAAAACTCTTTGGAATTTTATTTGCTATGCCTTAGCTTGGCAAAGGAAGAAATGATAGCGGCAAGGATAGGAAATCAAGAAAGCCCAGGCTTGTGCCTAGCTTCATTACAGGCTTTCTTTGGTAAATCAATCAATTGCAGAATCCCATTTTTCCTCATGCACTCAAGACAAAATTTAATACACGTGAGTAGGGATAGTCAGGAGATAAATGATGAGT
This sequence comes from Oceanodroma leucorhoa, assembly GCA_030449065.1. Taxonomy (NCBI): domain Eukaryota; kingdom Metazoa; phylum Chordata; class Aves; order Procellariiformes; genus Oceanodroma; species Oceanodroma leucorhoa. The sequence goes on along the minus strand of JASVER010000089.1, from coordinate 1,525,856 downwards.
TTGAAAACTCGTGGATGAAAAACCACTAGAAAAATGTACAGAATTGTCAGGAAGGAAAGTAGCTGTGCAGCTTCTGAACAAAAGACAATCATCTCTAAAAGAAGAGCAAATTTAGTGTCTGCCTCAGTTCTGTAGGCCCATGGCTGGATACATGCAATAATACAAAGAAAAATAGGCTAMATCTTTAAGCTTCATGGGGAGGACACTTGACAGACACAGAACAGTACGGGAAATTGTAAGATGTTATTTAATTATCCATATATTTTCTTGGTCATTCTCTCTATCAAGTAAATTATTTTCATAGGTTGACATATTACAGTTTGCAGGAACAAGTCAGTTAAGAGATCAGGAATGAGTCAGCAGTAGAAGGCTGATGGAAACATTAATCTTGAAGAAAGAGCTAAAGGACAAGAGGAAAACAGAGTATCACTCAAGGTCAGCGGAAATATAGTGGGCACAGAGGGTCTGAAAGGTGAACAGACTGATTGCTGTGCAAGGGAACATCAGACTGCAAGAAGCTGGTAGAAYACAGGCCATAAACAAAGAGGAAACAAACTGACTAAAATAAGGTGGAGCCTTGAAAACTAAGATAAAAATAATGTTGATTCCAAAAGGAGATCATAATTKACGCAAAGGAGGTCATGTCATGGCAACATGACTGSAGCAATTGTATAGCATTTGCTGTTTCTCTTAGTGATAAGGAATCAACATAATCCAGTCATTTCACTAGCGGCATTTCAGACAGTTCACAAAGGATTTGGCATTCATTCAGGAAAGTCTTGACTTATCTTTTTGTCCCAGTTCCCAACCCTGTGAATAGTGGGGGTTTTGTATGTCATCAGTGTATCAGTAAAATATCTAATTTATTCACAATAGTACTCACTACCTAAAATCACTAAAGCAGGAAAGACTTTTTTAAGTCTTTTGGATCAAGCTGTCAYGCTTGCAAAATATACTGTGCTGGGTATCCCTGACATATGGTCAGAATAATTTGGTTTGTTTTCTTATATACAATCTTCTTTCAAGGAAAATTTACTGTGTGAGAGCTATGGAGGAAAAAAGGATGCAAAATGAACCGGTATTCAGTTCCAAGGGAACTTACAATACAAATTTAATTTTAACAGATATTGAAACTGTCTGCTGGGCTTAATATTCAGGCTAATTATGACTAAACCAAAATGGTGATTCTTTCTCTTTCCTATGCATTTTAGAAAAATTGGTTCTGTCTGGAGAGAACAGGGAAATACAAACAAGGTTGTTCACATTCAGACCAGCAGCTGCCAAAAGAGCTTGAAAAAGGAACCTTAACTGTAATTTCTGCATCTGAAAAAAAATGCAAAYGGTTAACTAACAGCAGGATTCCACAATATGAGTTTAGTAAAGCTCATAATCCTCAGCTTTCCAAAAGGRCCACAACATTAAAATTCAGTGGTGAAGGAACACATCATTCTTTAAGACAACACTAGCAGCTGAAGTATAAATGAAATGGTAGTCATAACAATGTCCCTAACTTTCTCCTTAAAATGGTTCTAACAATATCCTTCAGCCTTTGCCTAGTTAACTTGCAATTAGCACGTGTGAGGCTGAACTAAAAGTTATTTTAGGAGCCAACTGGAAAGAAGATTCAGCCTTTTTAAAATTGAATTGTTTTCTATGGTTTAAGACTGTTTCCATGGAGAGACCACAGCATATGACAACTTTAGGCCAAGTGCTTTGCTGCGGGCTTATCTGAATGAAAGTACCACAGCAGGAAGCATAATTGAGGCCAGTTGTTTAAAATTCATGGGCATTCTCCTGTACTTAACACAGGAGCAATTTATTTTCATTATTTTGGTCTCTTAAGCATTTAAAAGTTAAACAGTGCTATATACACCTTCTCTTAAATGACATATCTTAATATAATATTTACTCAGAATAGAATAATGTTAGCTGCAACAATGTCATGCTATTGGGTGATGGTGGCAAAGTGGCAGGCAAAATTATACTCTAGATGAATGTAAAGGGATGCATATGGGGAAAAAATGTTCATCCTAAATTCACATACAAAATAGTGGGTTCTGAACTGACTATTACCACTTGGGAGAAACATCTTGCAAGTTATAATAAATAGGTCTATTAAAAAGCCAGCTTACTCTTCACTAAAGGAAAATAAAGCAAATAGAATGGTAGTAATTACTAGAAACAGGAACGTTGTTAAAACTTTATAAACCCTGAGTGTATATGCATGTGATGAATACTATCTCTGATTTGGATCTTGGTCCAGGTTTCTCTCCTTATGCTTTACCCCTCGCAACGCATACACGCACAGATGAACAAGAGRAAGTACAGAAAAGGGCAACAAAAATGATCACAGGAATGGAACAGCTACTCTTTGAGGAACAATTAAGAGTTTATATCGTTTAAAAAAGTCACTTGAATGCACTTGTGAAAGAACAGCAATCTAGTGGATATGCTGTATGCTCTTGCACACCTTCACAGGGCAAATCCAAAATTCAACGTTTGCCCCAAAACATTTTACTAGGCAACATCCTTCTCCTTACATATTTTTAAGACTATAATGAACAGTGCTATATATGTGTAGATATTTTGGATGATTTCTAAGTTAGTTTGCAGTTCTCCCAACAGGTAATGTTATGTATTTAAGTTCACATTCTTAAGACTCCACAACACACAACAATTCAGGTATATTAAATAACAYCTATATCATCTCTGAGATTACCAAAATTACACCTATTTTGTACTTTGGAAAATAAAGAAAAGATATTAAGTGGCTCAAAAAATGCTAATAGGAATTTTGCAGAAASAAGGTTTTCGGTCCAGGAGCTAATGTTTAAACTTGAACTACTGATAGACATTCATGTAAGTCCTGAGAACATTTTCAGATCATAAAAATACCATTAAATATTSCTTGTTTAGCGTTTTCAAAATAAGCACAAAAAGAAGCCTGTGGTAATTTACATACACTCCCTTGCACTTTCACCTAAACTTCTTCCAGGCTAMAAAAAAAATWWAAAAWAAAAATCTATGTTTTATCTACTTAACCCCTTTGGAGGCAAGATAGCAGGCAAAAGGAAAACACAGATTTTGCAAAGGATTTTCTTAACCATACTCCTGCACTCTTGAAACACAAGCCCTGAGATGTAGTTTCCCTCCTCKGTGGTCATCCCTTCACGTGAATTGCTGGTCGAATGTAACCACTSATATTGTGTGGGCTGTGGCTGGACTCACCGCAGAGCAGAGCCGCACTGAAACAGGGCCTCCGTTCCTGTACTGTCAGCTCAAACTCCAGTTCARTGTGTTCAGACTGTAGATCTTGTGAACCTGAGTCATGACACCTGAGTGAGATGCTGTAGGCCTCTTCCAGTCAGGGCTATGTTATGGAGTGCAGCCCATCTATTGTCGTACCAATAACTTAGCACAGTTACAGAGTAAATGTCACAGTTTCATAGTCATATCCCATCCCATCCCATCCCATCCCAGGAAAACTAGGTTCAAAACACTTAGTTGTATTGCAATTTTTTGCTAATGAAAGATGATTGACCTTACAATCCAGTTTAAGAGCCTTCACCTTCTGTTGTAATTTATTGCACCGAATTGTTCATCCTACGCCTGGGTTAGAAGGACGTCTGCACACTTTTCCCAAGACAGAATGGTWATTTAAAACCTGAATGGAGGAAGAAGGACAGCAAGAAAATTTCCTCTGGCCAGTCAGGATGTTGCCACTTGCATTGGTTTTGCTCCTGGCTCTCCTGTTCATGATAAATGTTAGTGTCAGGTTCTGACACATTTGGTAGTCAGTCATAACTGACTACCAAATCAGACAAGCTGATACTCAGAAGACAATAGCTGAGTCTGAGAACATTTACTACTAAAGAAATTCCAAGGTATTTAATGCTAGAACATTTACCTTTGACATCAGAACCTCTGTATACACGAGAGGAACAATTTATGCTGACATTTTCCACAGCGATGCTCTTTTCCATTACAAATGCATCATGTTCTTTCCATTCTTATGCATAAAGAGCAATGACCTTAAAGTAACATTTCAATTTACAGGAAATTTTAACTAGTATGATCATCATACCCAAAGGAATATGATGTTAAAATTTTATTCTCTTGAACTTTGCAAAACACAGTAAGATATCAACACGAATAACAAATCTTTCACTGATTTAATACATATGCACTGTAGTGAGGTATTTTTGCAAGTAAAGGTTAATTTGCTTCTCCCTGCACAAATAACATTGATAATTAATAGAGAGTCCATATTCACTCATTCAACCCAAATTTCCTGKAGATGAACAGCAGTACACAGAAGCAAAATGACCAGATTTTGACCGGGTTCTTTGACCTGCATTTCTCAGACTAATGAGGAAGTATCTAGTTAAGATGCAAACAGGCAGCCCATGTGAAAGGAATTTCAGCCAACCAATTGCCTTTGAAATTCCCTGTATTATGACAAACATTTCTAAATGCTGGCAGACATTTTCTAACCACTAACTGCAGACTTGCACATTATGCATAGATCAAGGTCACTCTTTTATTATCAACATACAGTACAATATATACAGGTAACCCTTTTCTTTCTCTTTAGAACAGAAACCAGTTCTGTGGCAAACATGGGTAAATGAAACAAGGACACTGATGAGCCACAGAAGTACTCTCAGCCAAGATCGTGTAAACAAACTATGTCAGCAGAAGAGAAATGGAAACATTAATTTATTTTATTTCTTGAAATTCTGGATCCAATTCCACCATTTTATTGCAYCTCTGGGGATAAACTCAAAAACCAGACAGGCTTGCTTTGTCACGTTTCTTCTCTGGAGAATTTTGAAAAAGATTCTATTTGCACCATTGCAGGTTGAAAAAATCTGACTCAACAGTGACTCGCTCAGCTAGTTCCTGACTCCAAGACAAGTGAATCAAGAAGACACTGTATCTTTTATCCAACTGTAGCAATTACCTCCAATGGATTTTACACATTCAAAAATGTATTTATGATGCCTCATTAGCTTGGCATGATGAATAAACTCCATCAATCAACATTTATTTTACTAGATTTAACTGCTATTACCCTTGAGTTGAAAAGGAAATGAAGAAAAATGTAGGCTTGTAGGAGCTATTTGCCCTAGGGCTTTGTTATGGGTGAAGAAAAAAAAAAAACATCACGAGGTTTTTTTTTTGTTTTGGGTAGGGCACAAGAATTATTCACCTGCTTTAAACGTTCTTGTTAACAGACATATCTTACAGATAGATAAGGATGTAAGGTGCTGCGGTCTTCACAGTAAGAATGTCAAAAGTTAGTGGCAGCTGTATCAAGAGAGCTGAAAGTGATGAGCACCTACTCATTTGGCAAGGAACTGAGATGACATGAATTGGTGGCATTGATCTGGTTCTTCATMTGTGACTGTCACTACCACATAAATCACTGGTAGAACTGCCAGCAGTATGCAAGTCTAGATGAGCACTGACCAGCGAAGGGGGAGCAGGAACAACCACCAGAAACTGAAAGAACCCCTGAGCTAAGCCCTGGTACTGCAGTTGGCAGAAATTGTTCTGAGATTTAAACACAGGACTTCAGTTTTAAGAGAGAAAAACCAGTCTCTATCAGCCCTAAATTAAAATATATTTATTTACAAAACCTGTGTATGCACATGTCTGTGTGTGTATGCTTTTAAAGATAAACTAGCAAGCAGACAGATGTTGATTTATAGAGTTAGAACTAAAATAGCCTACTTGCTGATTACACCATTCAGCACTAGGTTGTTTTGTCCTATCTGACATTATTTTTTCGTTGCTGAATGCTATAACATTGTCTCATCTCCAATGTATTTTAATACCACGTTCATAATGCCACAAAGGTACTAATTGACCAGAACATTTCAACATTGTGTACATTRAGACTTCCATCATGCAAAAATAACAAAAAAATTGCTAGTTTTGTCTGTGCTATCTATCTGTAGATAGGTAGTTGTAATCCCAAAAGTCTTTATCTCTCTCTCTTATCTCCAATACAATACTGAAATGGCTCACATTACCAAATGAAAAAAAAAAAAATCTGGGCTTATGTTATGCCGTATTAAAAGCTTAGAATTATTTCATTAAACAGCTACATTTGCTTTGTTTGATATTACAATCACAGATCTTACCCTTTCTGACAATAGACAATCCAAGATATTTGGCATTCTATCAACAATTCCAGACTTTGAAGGATTATAGATGCGCTGACAGTTAAACGGAGTTAGAGTTCTCTGCCAAAGATAGATAAGTAGCATGTACTCTTTGATAAGTCCTATCAGAGCCACACTCTGACAGGAATTCCTTTACAATGCTACTAAATCTTATGCTATGAACCTCATTATGCACACTGCCATTTGCCCCACTAGAGGCTGAACTCCCTTGCCACCAATAAATATATTCCATGTCTTTCCCCAGTTACATACATACTGCTTTATATTCCAGATTCAAAATAACTGATCAGGCTTGATGGGGCTGGGAGGGGGAGACGATGGAATGCTTTTGTAATAGCATACAGAGATCTAGCATTCTAGAGAATGCTTAATCTGGTTAGCTGTAAGACGAAAATCTGTCTGGTGGCTTCRTGACAAAGGAATGAGGCTATGTAGTACAATGCAAACACCTTATTTTAAATGTTTACAAACAGTAATTTCCATCATTTGCACAGAGTTACTCTGTTGAAAGAAGTTTCTGTAGAAACATTACAGTTGGGGGGGGGGAATTAAATCTTTAGTCGCAATGATTCTTCTGCATGCCAGATTTTTACAATATAATTACCCACATAGGCATACACATGCAGAGCACGAGGATACATGCCAGCTCCATTCAGTAAAAGCGATCTAAGCTGACTGAACTTTCTTCTTTTGTAGGAATATCATGATGCTAGCTTCTGTAGAATTTGGTCATACTTTTACTCACTCAACTGGATGCTACATCATTACAAAATCCATTCTGAAATCTCTTCTCGTCTTCAATATAATTTGGTAAAATAACAGAGCTCTAGCAGCAAAAGCATTCCTGTATGTGTCATGAAGATCTCAGATCAAACATCTCAACAGATTCATTTAAAATAGATGTATTATAATTTCCTAGATTATTACCTGCCAAAGCTCAGTGGGTGGTCTCTGAAGGCCTACGCCGCCAGGAATCCCAGGTTCTTAGAATCCTGTCATATCTGTCTGCATCCACCCCCTCAATGTTTCCAGTTTCCCTTCTTCTGCCTCAGAAAGTAATTCCCTTGGTAGCTGTCAAATTAAGATATTGGGATACAGTCCTCCTGCTGCACTTTTGGATTCTCACTGAACCTGATTGTCAAGTTCACTAACAGAAAGTGAGTACAACCTACTGCRGTGCCTTGAGATTAATTTGCCTTGAGCTAATGAAAGTCAATTTCTAATTTCAACCCTTATTTGTGATCAATAGGGCTTGAATGAAACTTGTTCATACAAATAGAGAGATAACTGATAGGAAGAATTCATATTCAGTATGGCTATTTTGGATTATATACCATCCAGATTTGTTTCTTCAAGTTYAGGTATTTTTCAGAAAGGAGACGACAGCTCAGAGTGTTATCACAGGAGCAAATTTGGCAAAGTTTAAGAGCACAGTAAAAACTGGAAATGGGTTTAGAGTCATATGTAGTCAAACCAGCTTTTAACTACATATTATCACTATATAGCTATTTTTTATATAAACAGGCATTCAATAAGGTGCCTCATACACTTTATTAAGAGAAGTCTATTCCCTGCAGGTGTTAAGGCCTAACTCTTGACTGAGACATCACCTCTGACAATCACTCCCTCTTTTATACTCCAGTGATATAAATCAACTTAGAGCATGTAAAGCTTATTTACATTCATATGGCATTCTCTGAAACATGATCTAGAGGAAAATTTTATCCTTTGTCAGAATTTTCCTGCATGCTTAATTCAGAACAAAACAAATCAGCACGAGAACTTACATATACACACTAACATATCAATTAACTGATTTTATATTTTTAGTATGCTTACAAGCATGTTATTTTTGACTAAGGAAACTAATTTGATCTTACTGGTGAGCATGGGCAAGCTTGTTTACTTTCTTGGGTCTAGGTAAAAGTTGTCATAGACAGGATGCGGGCTGTGTATTTGTGTGCTTTACTTTTTTTATTGAACACCATGGCTTGACCAACAGTTTGCAGAGATAAAATAATCTGAAAGATATTTTCAAGCATGATATCAAGGGTAACACTTCCTAAAGTGCTTTGCCTATGTTGCCATTTTTCGGAAACTTTCCTGGTTTGTTGTTCCCACCAGTGTTACTATAAGGGTAGCAATTTTAGACACCTCACTGTAAAATTTCTTTATCATGTCACTTATCCTTGCACTAAGTGAGACTAGCAGCTTGTATTTTCTACTCATACTAACACTAGTAGTCTCTACTGTTTTCACGGATAGTACTGTAATGGTTTTATAACTACGCACAGAAAGCAACACTAAAAGTTACAGTAAAATTAATCAGCCATGTATCTAGCTACCAGTGCTGTTGTAAAAATATATTGCCCTATCATGCGTGTATTTTTTTCTCAGATTATGATTATAACAAATGAATAATTAACCTTTGCAAGCAAATACAGAGACCAACRCCATCCTCAAACAATTAGCTGTATTCACATAAGAGACATGTAAACTATATTTGGATCCAGGAGGTGGAAAAAACAGGTGAATCTGTGGAGCAAAAGAATACTTGTGAAATGCTTTCTTTTACAGGATATCCAAGCATGTAGGCTGGAACTTGGAATTTGGGGAGATACAAATATACTTAATACAGCTGTAAATTCCTTATTTTGATATTAAGTCAACACATCACTCCACACTTAAATTCTGCTAGTAGCAAGCAGAGTACCAGATCTCTTACATACAAGAAAGAACAAATCTGCTAATTACCAATTCCTCTTACCTATCAGAAAGAACAAATCTGCTAATTACCAATTCCATCCAAATTGATGTATTTTTGGGTCTGGAATTAGTAGATTAGTTGCAGTCTTTGACCTTTGAAACTAAGTACATTGTCCTTCTTGCAATCTCTAACAAGCAGCAACCAAAGTTCATAAATACCAGTTTCTTGGGTAGCTTGCTACATCAATGTACTTCTATTATTTATGAGACTTCTAGACTATGATAAATTCTTGTTTCCTCTTTATAAAGCAGTAAAATAACATGAGAAGGAACTGATAGAGAATGATAGATTTATCTTTTCAAACTGCTCCTGGAAGTATAAAAGCATCTATAGCTGCTTGGAACACAGAAACATCGGTTGAACAAAACTATTTGGACCATCTATTTACCTTGCCAGACTTACTTTGTCATGAAGGAAACATTCAACACTGATTAAAGAGTATGGTGAAACCTAAGAAAGATTACAATTCTGTAAATTCATAGTAAAAACATTAAATCTGTTGCACTATAGCTACTTTTGACAATTAGATTATTGAATAAATAAGTTAATATGGTTCAGAAAAAATGTGCAGTTTTCACCAAGGAATCAAATAGAATGTATAGTTTTTCACCTTGGAGAGGAAGAAGGGTCATGAGTCCTTTAGTTTTCATCGATTTCAGCTGTCCAGACTTTAAATGGAACTGATTAGGTTATTAGGTTCAATCAACATTTTACTCGGATGTTTAAACACAGCCCCTTAGGTATGAAGTTAGCAGGTGACTGACTAAAGAAATGAGCATGCTAGCAATTCCTTTTAATAGTGTTTTAGCTGATCTGATGTTTCAGATGGTCTAATCACTCCCACAATTTTTTTTTTAAATTATTTTCATTTGACACTGTGTCTATTACATTTTCTCATTCTGTCCCTTTATTCTTAAAAGTGTTAATCATGACGTCTATGTATGTTGGAAAACCACCCCACTTAAATTTCCTCTGTTACAGATTCTATCACCTATCTCCTCAAAGAACTACTTTTCAGGGTTTGAGTTATGAGAAGTACTTTACTTAGACTTGGAGGAATTCTTGAAGCTTCCAAGTACCCATCAATGCCAATGTAAATGTTTAAAGGAAAGAATTTGGATATCACAGATGAAAAAAAAAATCTCTTAAGAGCAGTCTAGAAGACCCCGTAGGTTTACTCACCAAAAATATCTGAAAGGCAAATGATTAAGTATTTATAGTGTAACTACCGTTGGTGAAATTTCAACAGTCTTTTTTACAGTGAGACATTTAATCTTTTGAAAGACATCACAAGTTTTCATTACATTCTACTTATGTGAAAAGGTCCACGTTTCACCTGACAGGCTAATAGCCCAAAAACATCCCAGAAGTTATAACAGCACAGGCTCAGTCACTGACCRCAGCGTATCACACTTAACCTTTTCTCAGAGGGTTTAAAAAAAAAAAAAAAAGAAATCTGTACAGTGGATGAAACTGTGACCCAAAGGAAGCACTGGAGAATTACGGTTTTGAAAGGCACAGTTTCATCCCTTGATGCCAACTTGTGCAATTTCATGGCAAGTTTCATAGTATTTCCTGGTTTACTTCAAGGTTCAACTATTTGAAACAAGCAAATACTTTCAAATTTCAGATTATTCTTTTTAAGGAAAGCTTCCAAGCTTCTTGATTGCAAAGTAAARTTTAAAATGTTTCTAAGTACACTTTTCAGAAGCAAAACCAACACTAGTTTTTTTTCTCAATTATTTTAACTTTAGGTCAATTTTACTGTTTTAAGCTAAATTGTGATACAATTATTACTTGGTCTGGCAGCATTATCTACTTTACCTTTTGTTTTGCATATTCTTCCCTCATTATTATAGTGGCACAAGACAAGCGCATGTCAAATGAGACTACAAATTCTGGATTTTTATTTGTAGCCACAGCGCAATATAATTGYCTTTTATTTTATAACTACAGAAAGACATGAAAACTTTTGGATGGGGGGGCAGAGGGTGGGGAGAAAAGATTAAGAAGGAAAAGGATTTTCTTAAGTGGAAAGGAATTTTTTTTTATGTTTACTTTTAAATCGACTTACTTGCTCTTTTTTTTTTTTACTATAAATTTCTTCCAACCTCCTGCCCTGATTTATGTATTTATCCTTCCTTATTCGTAGAACAGAAAAGTAAACCAAATCATCTTCCTCTAAAAGAAGGATAAATATATGGTAAATTAATTAACGCAGTTCTGAAACATAAGGGTTTATGAAACTACAGGATGTGTTAGTTTATTCTTGGATTTAAAAGTAGCAATTTTTTGAGGGTCATATCCTGTGCCTTTTTATTTAGCCCAAACTTCCTTTGACATAACTTGGAAGCTCTTGACATGCAGAAAATRCGAATTAACCTCCATACGCATTGTCTAGCTTGGCATTTTCCTGAAACTTTCCATGTTTATTGTTGCTACCAGTATTACTACAAGGGTAGCTATTTTAGACTTCTCACTGTAATCATTTTTATCATGTCACTTAACCTTGCTCTAAGTGAGACTAGCAACTTGTATTCCCTACTGCTCCAGGGGATAACATTGTTTTGTCACCAAAAATGAAACATAGAATCATAGAATGGTTTGGGTTGGAAGGGAYCTTGAAGATCCAACCCCCTGCCATGGGCAGGGACACCTTCCACTAGACCAGGTTGCTCAAAGCCCCATCCAACSTGGCCTTGAACACTTCCAGGAATGGGGCATCCACAACTTCTCTGGGCAACCTGTTCCAGTGCCTCACCACCCTGATGGTGAAGAATTTCTTCCTTACATCTACTCTCTTTCAGTTTAAAGCCATTACCCTTGTCCTATCACTAYASGSCCTTGTMAAAAGTCCCTCTCCARCTTTCTTGTAGGTCCCCTTCAGGTACTGGAAGGCTGCTAGAAGGTCTCCCCAGAACCTTCTCCAGGCTGAACAATCCCAACTCTATCAGCCTGTCTTCACAGGAGAGGTGCTCCAGCCCTCTGATCAYCTTCGTCACCCTCCTCTGGACTTGCTCCAACAGGTCCATGTCCTTCTTATGTTGGWGGCCCCAGAGCTTAAYGCAGTACTCCAGGTGRGGTCTCACGAGAGCGGAGCAGAGGGGGAGAATCACTTCCCTCGACYTGCTGGTCAYGCTTCTTTTGATGCAGCCCAGGATTCGGTCGGCTTTCTGGGCTGCAAGCGCACCTTGCTGGGTCACGTTGAGCTTCTCATCAACCAACACCCCCAAGTCCTCCGCAGGGCTGCTCTCAATCCATTCTCTGCCCAGCCTGTATCTGTGCTTGGGATTGCCCGACCCATGTGCAGAACCTTGCACTTGGCCTTGTTCAATTTCATGGGGTTCGCACAGGCCCACCTCTCAAGCCTGTCAAGGTCCCTCTGGATGACATCCCTTCCCTCCAGCGTGTCRACTGCACCACACAGCTTGGTGTCGTTGGCAAACTTGCTGAGGGTGCGCTCGATCCCACTGTCCATGTCACCGACAAAGATGTTAAACAGCGCCGGTTCCAATACCGACCCCCGAGGAACGCCGCTCGTCACTTGGACATCAGGCCATTGACCGCAACTCTTTGAGTGCGACCATCCAGCCAATTCCTTATCCACTGAGCGGTCCATCCATCAAATCCATGTCTCTCCAATTTAGAGACAAGGATGTCATGCGGGACAGTGTCAAATGCTTTGCACAAGTCCAGGTAGATGACGTCAGTTGCTCTTCCCTTATCCACCAACACTGTAASCCCGTCATAGGAGGCCACCAAATTTGTCAGGCATGATTTGCCCTTAGTGAAGCCAGATTGGCTGTCACCAATCACCTCCTTATTTCCCATGCGCCTTAGTACAGTTTCCAGGAGGATCTGCTTCATGATCTTGCTGGGCACAGAGGTGAGACTGACTGGCCTGCAGATCCTCTTTTTTCCCTTTTTAAAAATGAGGGTTATGTTTCCCCTTTTCCAGTCAGTGGGAATGTCACCATACTGCCACAACTTCTCAAATATGATGGATAGTGGCTTAGCAACTTCATCTGCCAGCTCCCTCAGGACCCACAGATGCATCTCATCAGGTCCCATGGACTTGTGCACCTTCAGGTTCCTTAGATGGTCTCAAACCTGATCTTCTCCTACAGGTGGGCAGTTCTTCATTCCCCCAGTCCCTGCCTTTGCCTTCTGCGACTTGGACAGTATGGATTGAGCACTTGCTGGTGAAGACTGAGGCAAAAAGGTCGTTGAGTACCTCAACCTTCTCCACATCCYGGGTAACCAGGTCTCCTGTTTCCTTCCGGAGAGGGCGCACATTTTCCCTAGTCTTCCTTTTATCACCAACGTACCTAYAGAAGCTTTTCTTGATGCCCTTGACCATCCCTAGCCAGATTTAATTCTATCAGGGCTTTAGCTTTCCTAACCTGATCCCTGGCAGCTTGGACAATTTCTCTGTATTCCTCCCAGGCTACCTGTCCTTGCTTCCACCCTCTGTAGGCTTCCTTTTTGTGTCTCAGTTTGTCCAGGAGCTCCTTGTTTATTCACACAGGCCTTCTGGTGTTTTTGCCTGRCTCCCTCTTTGTTGGGATGCATTRCTCCTGAGCTTGGAGGAGGTGATCCTTGAATATGAACCAGCTTTCTCGGGCCCCTCTTCCCYCCAGGGCTTTATCCCACGGTACTCTACCAAGCAGATCCCTGAAGAGGCCAAAGTCTGCTCTCCTGAAGTCCAATGTAGTGAGCTTGCTCTGCACCCTCCTCAGTGCCCTAAGGATCTTGAACTCCACCATTTCATGGTCACTGCAGCCAAGGCTGCCCTTGAGCTTCACATTCTCCACCAGCACCTCCTTGTTGGTGAGAACAAGGTCCAGCATAGCACCCCTCCTCATTGGCTCCTCTATCACTTGGAGAAGGAAGTCGTTATCAACATATTCCAGGAACCTCCCAGATTGCTTATGCCCTGCTGTGTTGTCCCTCCAACAGATACCGGAGTGGTTGAAGTCCCCCATGAGAACCAGGGTTTGTGAACGTGAGGCTGCTCCTATCTGTCTATAGAGGGCCTCATCCACTTGGTCTTTCTGGTCAGGTGGCCTGTAGCAGACCCCCACTATAATGTCACCTGTCCCTGCCCTCCCTTTAATCCTGAYCCATAAGCTCTCAGTTGGCTCCTCATCCATCCCCAGGTGGAGCTCCATGCACTCCAGCTGGTCATTGACATAGAGGGCAACACCCCCTCCTTGTCTCCCTTGCCTGTCCTTCCTAAAGGAACAGCTAAGAAAAGTAAATACAAGTTCCTGTAGAACGTATTTCAAGAGTCTAGACAGACACTTTAGCTAGACACAATTCTATGGAACTGCTTCTTGTAAAATATCTCACTGACTTATGCTGTTCAGTTTGCTTGACTATCTTCACAAGATCAACTTTGCAGCCATCTTTTTTTCTAGTAAACTCTCCGAATCCTTATTCTACTATAAGTACTAACACAACTCTTGGATGCCTAGCAATGCAAAATCCCACAAGATCCCATTATAGAATACACCACAAGGCTACCAGAATAACATGACGATATCGCATTTTTAATTTTTTGCAGTAGTGAGCATATTGGAAAACAAGGAAAACATTCTGCTGGCACATAGTATTTAAAATATTCTATGACCTTATGCTATTATTTGCTTGTTAATTTTAACAAACCTAATTTCTTTTTTTTTCCCAGCCTATAGAAATTTGGGGGTTTACTCCAACACAGAAATAGCCCTTTAAAAAAAAGTTTTTTTCCTGATTTAACACCTATGAATGTTTTCTATCTGCTAGATGGCCACAGGCAAAATAGAACGGTGTCATCCCTTTTTCACCACTAAAAGGCGACAGTTGAATTGTTTTATYAGTCTTTCCAAAAAACCTTTGAGTGAAGCCTAAACCTGAAAAGCATCTGTAACTGGTAACAAGATATTAATAGCAAAGCCCCATGAAAGCAAGAGCATAAGCAAGCATCAGATCTTTCTCTAACTTAAAAGTTAAAGCAAYGGCATAGCCCCTAAATCTTGCAATGATGTCTAAGTAAGTATAAATACAGTAGTGCATAACCAACTTTCAGTTTAGGAAGTTTGCCACAGTAAAACAGGGGTTATAAAAAACTTTGATGAGTTTCTCTATTTTGCAGACCCATTTCACAGATGATGATTCTCTAAGAAATGAATAGAAGGAACATGGGTGGGTCACTCAGGTTATGTTATGATATTATTTAATTCTTTCTTCCTCTTTCTGTTTTATTATTTCATGCTGATCAGCTGTTTTTCATATCTTTACAAATATAAAGCAGACTTCCTCAAAGTGCTTTCCTTTTTCTTTCTGTACTTCCTCAACAGATGTTTTTTGTTATCTCTGTTTCAGATGGCAATTTTCTCAGAATCAAAAACAAAAAATACCCCCCCACACACACAAGGTGTTACTTCCAGATTTAATATTTTGCTCCACTCCATAATAAAGAGGATGAGACTACAGGATAGCCTGAAACTCCCTTCTTATTCTGAATTCCTGTTTGGCTAGATAATTTTTGTTCATAAAGGGATTGATCAAAATTTGGTGTTTAAGAGAGCTTAGACAGACAGACAAGTAAGTATATATATAYACACACAAACATATGTGTCTTGCTATAATAATTCTTGAGCTGTTATAACCTTTGTCTTTATTCCTGTTAAGATGCACAGACATAGCATGGAAACAGAAATTGCATTACTTCATCAGTTTTCAGAGGACAAGAAATTAAACTGAATAGCTTTCAATATGTTAATGCAAAACTAGCTTTTTTATTAAGTAAATTATACATTTTGTAATATAAAAATTACATATTTTGTAATTGTTCAAATCTATTTAATATAGAATTACATTAATAGAAATAGAAGAACACCTTTTACAAAAAAATCTAATCAAAATATTTAGAGTTCATTGCTTTCTTCATGAAATTTTCAACTAGTTCGGATGAATTTAAGAAGTGTTTTCCAGATTTATTGTATTCTACTCTATACACTAACTCTAGATAATTAAACATGCCTGGTCTTACTCCCTGTTGACAAACCTTTCTTCTCACATCTCCCAAGACATAGGGAGAGTTTGTAAGATTTTTTTGGGAAAATATTTCAGGATAGTTAGTAATTTCACAGGAGAAACTATTTTTTCTTTAATCCCGAGAGCTAGATTTAGAACTTTATGGCTTGCCTCATGTTTTTAAAAATGACTGTATTGTATGTCATAAACAGCATCAGCACTTATAAAAACAAAGTGAATGTGAATTGCACCAACTCAGTTTTGTGAGGTGCTAAACCAAAAGTATCTAATATCGAAAAATGTTTTTCTAAAATTAGTATACAAAGTAATTAGCAAGATTTTAAGTATTCTATATGATCATTTGGGTCATTCATAATCAGTCAAACTGAAAAAGGTTAACACCAATGAGGAAAGTTTAAACCACTTAAAATTCATTCTCAAATGAACAATGCACTGGGGAAGAGGATCAGATTACTTAATATAGGCTCAGTTCTCCTCTCCAACCAAGTAGCCTGGGCATATGTCCCCAGCCACTCTCTTGGAAACTGCATCTTCTTTTATCCGCTTATTTCATTGGGAATTGCACAAGTGTTACATAGTAATAACTCCAACCCTCTGTTTATATGGAATACAATTCTTTTCATGGATTTTACACAGTTCATACCATTGAGGTAAAAGGTTAAAGGCCAGAGAAAAGAGCTCACACTTTTTTTTTTATTTTTAAAGKATGTGCAGTATTTGGTCAGGGGGGAGTTCTTTCTTCTGATCTATCAGGTATCATAAATGAATAATCTACCTCACTTTTTCTTTAGATTTCTACAACATGAATATAGCTCAAATTTCATCTTTTTTGGGCACATCAAAACTACTGTTAGTTACTGTAACTACTTGCCATCACAGAGGAATCATATGTACAAGCACCACTTTGAAATCACTTCCACGTGTCAAAATCTTAAAATATTCAGTAAAAATCCAAGATCCTTGTTAACAATTATAACAGATGTTTATTTGAACTTAACATAGACTAACCTTAGCATTTAGCATGGTATTTATATCAATGCTCATTTCTATTGGGGGCACTTTCACCAACAATCCACATTTGAATGTTAAGGTTAGGACCAATTAATTTTCTTCTAAAATCCGACATAACTTTTTTGGAGTGCCAAGAAGAGGAGAGATTAAATTCATTTTGTAACAGATACATCCCTTATTCTCTGGGGAGTACACTCCAGTGAGAAAGGAGAACTAAGAACAACACAATGCACCCATGTTCTGCAAGCAGAAAGCATATCTGTTCCCCAAACAATAGTGTTCCTCCTAATCTCTAGAAATATTGAGCTTCTGACTTCTCGTTACCTAACACATAGGTCTTTACACAGCTTTTCAGAGGAAAGTGGTAATAAACCATGAGAGCATAAACTCTTTTAAGATAGGGACCTTCATATATAAATACATGCATTCAATCATATTTGCCTCAAAAACAATAATTAGATGAATGACACTACTTATAAGAAAAGCTGGTAAAAGCTTTAGTTTAAAATATATATCATGCTGTATATGTAAGTGTGTACGATTAGTTTATATTAGCTTATTAGTTTAAATTCCTACTTTTTATGCAGGTAGGAATTTTAGATAGTTTACTACTGTCCTCAACTGGGCCCATAGGTTCTAATAGGAACTGAATGTTTCCCCTGATTTTCAGGTGATCTATTAAAAACTAATAAACCAAATACTTTATTTTAAAAAAAAATTGTATTATGAGCTTTTCCAATGCTATCATATAATTTAAAAAAATCAAGCAATGTCTAGTTGAGCAAAAGCTCATTGCATGTACAGTTAGTATACATGGAAAACCAAATTTTAGTTACATAGTATTTTCTCTGTTGAGAAACAGAAAAAGAAAACACATAACTATTTCTTGAATTCTCAACTAGAGCGTGAGGGTTTCAGCCTTCCATAACTCCAAGTTAGGACTGAAAGTAAAATAACCATTCTAGAGGCTAATTAATATAACATGTAGAGTACAGTGTTTGTAACACTAATGAGGAATAACTTACCACATTCATTTCAGATTTTTGAACCTCAGTAAGAAGGTCATAGCCTGAGGTGAAAGGAACAGCCCTAGAGACAGTGCCAAGAAGTTAAAATGCCAAGGCCTATTTTTATATGCTGCTTCTATTTTTAGTTACATCATGATGGAAGTACAGAGCATATGAAAAAATCATATTCTGAAATGATAGAAAGTACTCAAATTCTTTATTGTAAATGAAGAACAAAAGAAACTAAAGTTGAAAAATTGTTAGGTACAATTTAACAGACTTTACTGGATCATAAAAGGCCAACAAAAATAGCTTCAAAATCATATCCTCTGAGAAAATTAAATTTAAGGAGCTACTCACAATTTTACCCAATTAATCAAATATTCCTTTTATTGTAATTACAGCTAAGAAAGCACAAATGTTTCCCAAATCAGACTTGTCTGCACTCAAGCACATTTTCCCACGATCAAAGTTCAGCCGTCAACTTTTTAATCCTACTCTACCAATAAAAAATATCAAACTTTTCAACTGATTGCATGCAGAGTTCAGAACTGGCAAGCAGTACTACAGCTTAAAATGTTGGTTCAGTTACTCAGTCATTAGTTGCCTTTAGCTGTTTTCCATCCAATATAAACACAAACTAAGGTAATCCTGCAATCTAGTTAACTCGTTTAACTTCTGCATTAATTACTGAAGTACCCAAGGGCAGCTATTTCCCATGCAATTCTAATTTATGACTCTGATGATTACTTCTTTATAAAATGTCTTATTAAAGGTGGGTAATGTTGTTTCCTCCTAATGAATTACAAAGGCACAGCAGAAGTGTTTCTGTAAAACAAGTCTAGAATATTTTTTTAGTGGTTGATTTCAGCTAAATCAAAGATGAGGATCTACACTGTAATATGTAGCAATGACCATTTACAGTTTAGTAGCATGTCATAGGTTACTAACACGTCATGGACACGTATTGTCCAGGACACACTTATTTTTATAACCATTTGCATTACGTAATCATGACTGCATTGCATACGACAGTCTTGCAGCATGGTTCAAAGAACATCTAATGTTTTAAAGCACTAACTCCATTTCATCTCATTTTTCACATATCTTTCCTAGTCAGTGAGAATACTTCCTCGGAGAAAACAAAAAACAGTACACACCAAACAATGTGAAGAAAGAAAATGGTGCAGAACAGCCAGAGATTATTTCAGAGTGACATCAAATATAGGAATAAATAGTACTCTCATTATCTGTGTACTACATGCCCTGTTGCTTTTGCTTTTAATGTGATCATGTAAGCAATTTAGCAAGACAACAAGAAATRAATGAGAGCATATACCAGTGACAGAACAGTCAAGGCACTGAAACTTCTACTGTAAAGCAAACTAAAAGTTTAACCTTAACATCAATAAAAATAATTTTTAAAAATCTTCTGTGAAAAGAACCACAACAAAGTAGATTATCTTTTCTTCACAATACAGGTGGAGAAATACTCTGCCATTGTTGAAGGTAACTACAATGAGGAATTTTAAGGATAAAAATATTCTATGCAGAGTACTTTGTGCAAAAAAGAAGCATTACTAAACAAACTTTCTGAAGGAATGAAGCCTAACATGCTCATAACATCCAAAATGTAGAGTCAAAAGCAGTTTCACGAGATGGCCAATAAGATTTTAGTTAATCAAAGGTTTTTGAGTATCTCATAAATGAAAAGTAACATATTAACAAGTAAAATTTATTATACGGATTCATATATACATTCTTTCTTGATAAGTCAATCTAGTTTCAACAGTGGTTATATAAGGTCCAAAAAAAGAATATGTTAGCACAGATCTAATTCTTCAATCAATTCATATGCAAAAGCAAACAGCTTCAGTAGGAGTAGTAGAATTTCTGCAAATCGCTCTTGGGTCAAAAAAATCTTGGTGTGAAAAGCTCCTAACAAAATTAATYCCCTTTAAATTGTTGTACTACTAGCAACATTCATTGAAATGAAAGCACTGGAATGAATATATTCCCATAATCTGTTCACTAAGAATGATTTTTTTAATGCTATATAAAGCAACTTCCAAGCATAGTCACCATTGCACTTGAAAAACTCAGCATCCTTTTAATCATAAATTAGTAAGTTTTGAAATGTCACCATATATGTTAAACATTACAAAATGTAAATCTGCAATTTAAATAGCTCATTTTAGCTGACACTCTTTTTTTAAAAGGAGCATAAAAATACTTTATTTGATTCAGTATTTTTAAAAGCATGGGAGCATGAACTGAAGATGCCTTAAAAGTAACTTAAAGAATCTCTCACTATGTAAACCATTAGTTGTGTTTTGAAAGTTATTATCATTAAATACCACCTATTTGTAGTTTATAATGACTTCCAGTCTAAAGCGTATGAAATGTGTCCATCTCTGTACGCTACGACATCACCATCATCCAATATATGGGTTGAATTTCACAGCAGCTCCTTTTTAAAGAGTAACAAGGCATTAATAACAATACTGAAGTTCTCCCAACTTTCTGCATACACTTCTATCAGATGATTCAGAATTTCTCTACAGAGAAGCACCAGAATTTCTAGGACCAAAACCCCTTGGGTCTGAGGATGTTGGCATCAGCAGCCATACCCACACAGCTCTACACCTTAGAGCTTGGTGCTCACTGCTGCACATGGCTGGCAGCAGCTCAACAACTACCCTCAGGAAGAGATATCTAATCTTGGAGGGGGCTCCAGTGAGACATTAACACAGCTACAACCTGCCTCGCCTCCCTTCCCCTCCCTCAGGCCATAACACTGTCACGCTGTTACCCAGGAAGAAGCTAAGGTGCAGAACCAAATCATCAACAGAGCCTGGGCTGGGAAATTTAATGGTCTCTGTCAAACCTCCTCATTAACCATTGGCAAACTCCCAAAACAGGTGCAACCAATATCTACTCCAGTCGTTCATTGTGAGCACGGGCCATCATTACCATCATTTCCATTGTAAAACCTCACAAAAGAAGATGAAACAAGTACCATCTTTAAAAGGATGGTATTTCTTTTTCGTTGGTCCTTGTGATTATATTAGAGATGGCAAGTAGTTAATTATATTTCCTAAAAAGGCTTTTAGCTTGCAATCAATAGAATAGGTGATAAAAGRCAAATTAGAAAAGAGTAAAACCTCACAGCCTATTCAATATGATGTTAAAAAAGCCAATCTAGCATAATATATTAATTTCAATTTACAGATAGTGACAACAATGCCAGCTCTCATATGATAGGGGTTAAGAAAGCAAGTTAAAAACACGTACATCTGCTTTTTAAAGAGAGAGGATACAGTCTCTTCACTCATCAGTGATGGAGACAGCAGACGGAACATGGTTTTCAAGTTAAGAGCTTACTTTATAAAAAAAGATTTCTGCTCATGTAAAATTACAATGAAAAGTTCTTCCTCTTTAGCTTAAAATTGCAGTTTGAGGGTCAAGAACTCCACTCTTGTTTACTGTCCACATTTTACATAATTCCAATGTTAAAAGGTTGAGTCTACATTTCCTTTCTTGATTTTTCATAGCAATACTTAAACTTAAATAAAAATATTTTCTCCTTTAAAATAAAGAAAGGATTAATTTAAAGAAATCTCACTTTAAGTATTGCATTTTTTAATTCTAAACTTGGGATCTATGATATTCTGTGAATGTTGCATAGCATTCTGCAAAGAAATCTAAAAGGGCAATGATTACAAGTTTTTCTTTTCATATTCCAAGTCAGAGCAAGATTTTTGCAGTCCTCAAAATAATCATTTTGTCATCAGTGCCATAGTTAAGCACTTAAGATGACATAATATTAATTTTATTTTTTTTTTTTTTACTTTCAATCTTTTGCAAATCTCAACACTGGAGAAATAGGTCTACTTTTTAAGCTTGCTAAAGATGTTTCTAAATAAATATTTGAAAGCAAAATATTGCACCACCAAAATCACTGAAATTAAACCTGACCCTACAAATGACACTGATTATATCTATTTCCAGCAAAGCTTGGGGGGAAAAAAAAGGGAGGGGGGGAAGGGGGGGGCATGGGGAGGAGCAAGGCACAATCAATATACAACTGAATTTTTCGAATTATTTCATTTGTACAGGAAAAATTGTAACAGCGAGATAAGTTTGTTCTTCCTAGTGGCATAACTTCTAAGGGTGCACTATTTAACTTAGTCTGGCCCTCTCCTCTCTTAGCAGCCACATCTTTGTTGATTAGTTTTTCAGATGTCTTGTCAAGAACCAGCTKTTTAAATACATTAGATTTAGTAAAAGTATCAGTAGGAAGAGGAAAAGAACAGAGCATGATATATAACTTTGTTACATCAAGTAACTTCTTTAAAATAAGTCAGAAATTAGGTCAACTCCTGAATCAGTGGAAGCAAGCAATAAGGTCTCATATTTAATAGATGTAAGATTAAGTCCTTAGTATGTCCGTTTCTACATAGAAACTATTTAAYTTTCTCTTGAATAAGATGTTAGAGAAGATAATCACAAAATGAACTTTCAAGCTATCATCCAATGTTCCAATGCAATTCCTCAAAAGTTATTCTTTTTTGATTATTTTCTTCATCTAACATACCTCCTATTGATCAGTTTCATTCTGCTGAGGATCACTAAGAAAGCACACAGTACACGTTTTGTGGCATTTAGACAGATATAAAGATTATATTAATCTAATTTTCCAAGCATATGCTGTCTCTAGAAAGAAACCAGGAACTGGAAATCTCAGAGGGGAATATGAGTCTTTTGGAAAATAGCAGGAAAATCTCATAAATAGGAACTCTTTGATACTGATCTACACAGTGGCAGAAACTATTATATTTTTTCATGATTGGCAATATGTTCTCATTTCTGAGATGGTCTTACTTCCCTCAAAAAGAACAAAGCTTAAAATAGCTGAAAAACAGCTGTTGGTTTTTTCACAGTAATGGGTTTTATCCTCATGCTACCTATAATGCAAACCAGTCATTTGACTAATATATAGTTAGAGTTACAGAAAACATGCCTTCACAATATAGTCTTTCTTGCTAATGACATACCAATAAAATATTCCCCTTCACATGAGTTTTCATGTGCTTTTTTTTTTTTTAACACTATCATAACAACTTGGCACAAGAGTAGCTTTATTCATATACATGAAGTTTCCCATCTCTGGAATCATCTGACTAGTTGAACCCTTAGCTGTGAAGGGGCAAGACATACTACTTTTGCCTGTTTTATAATCTTGTGACAGTTTCAAGTTTCTCTGGTGGCTGGTGAGTGTACTAAAAATACAATATTTGACCTGAAGAACAGTTTTGCATACTTGCATTACCTCAGATTCCACCATCACTCAAGAAAAAGCTACTTCAGTTTAGCTCTCTGTATTAAAAGTTATTAGATTTGGCTTATAATATTTTAAAATATTTTAAATAATTACATTTTGCAGTTATCTTAGCTAGACAGATATAAATCAATTCTATCAATCTTCAGTTAAAAGGTATTAATTTACTATTTGAAAATGCATTTTCTATACATTGACAAAATATTTAAGCCTTTGGAAAACAATTTTCTTACAACGTGATCCCCTGCTCCCTTAATTTTGAGGCAGATATTGCAGTCTGCATTGATTTCACCATAAACAAAGCCAAAGAGATGCTTCCTTCAGTAACCATCAAAAGATTTACACAAAGGCTGGAAAAAAAAAACAACCAACCCCCACACAACCTGGCAAGAGCTATCCCTACATAAAGAATCATCTCAGAATGTCTTTTTTTTTTTTTCCTTAATAATTTCATCCAGCAATATGGGCCTCAGAAACTGCAGAATCTGAGTCTGCCTGTCCTGGGGTATGCAGAGAGAGAAGGGTGTGGGGGAAATTCAAGTTCAAAATAATTTCACATATATACTTTAAATAATACTTTAAAATAACCATCTCTATGTCTGAAACTTTATTTAAACTAATCTGACTTTTGATTTGACAAGTCTGTTTTAAAAAAACCAAACACGTTCCAAATACGTAGAAGGGACTTGCCTCTCTCCTCTCTAGCACATCCTATGAATGTGCTGCTGTATTCCAGAGAAAGACTTTCCAAAGGTGGCAGGGTGAGCATGTGTGAATAGGAGAGCTTTGTCCTCTGCAGCTGTCATTGTGTTGTCCCTATCGTCCACAAACGCAGAGGGCAGATGAGAATTGAATAGAAACAGACCATGCAGTTGTAAAACCTGGCTCTTTATTTATTTATTTTTGCGACTGAGTAACACCTCTCATTACAATTATCAGCTCAATGGCAGAAAGCTCCCCGGTGTGCTGTGCATATTTTCACAGGTTCATTTGTCTCCTCCTGTGGCATCAGTTTAAAAAGGTTCCTACAGAAACGCCACTAACAACCATTTCTATTTCAAGCCTTCAAAGCCAAAGCTGAGCACAATACAAGGCACTGGTAACTGATCTTTAGGTTTCAGTCCACAGACTTTTTACACTGGGAATAGATCCCATCTGTTTCCTCTTTATGCACCAGCCTTTAGAAAGCACAGATCTGGAAACTGCCTCCGTACAGAACAGAGTAGAGCTGGCTTTCCCCAGCTGACGGTAGAAAGAGCCCCATGATTATGGATAGCTTTCTCCTAAGGCTTTCTACTCCTCTTTTCTCCCTGGTCTGTAAATACGTGGTGTGGTTTTCTCGATATCGTTTTTTTTTTGAGGGGGGAAGGGGGCGGACTCCCTCTCTTTCCTTGCCCCTTGTTCTCCCCCCTTCCTTCTTTCTTGGCAGAGGTTTCCCCATTTACAAACCCTCACGCAGGGAACATTTCAATTTCAAGCCTCAGTACAATCAACCACAGTCAACCCCCCCTCCTGCTTTGGCACTAGAGCATGAGACGTTTCCCCACCACTCTCCCTCCCCGAGCAAGCTGCTCTCCAGATGGATGCTCAGGGCTCTCCCTTGTCTATTCCCTTCGCCTCTTCGCTCCCTGTCCCGGCGAGAGGGAAGGAGGGGAACAGAGAGCAGAGGCGTGTTTTGGGCAGAGGGGAACAGGACAGAGCAGGACGCTTTGATCCCGAGCAGCTCAGCACCACCAAAGTCCTTAACTCCTTGCCTGGGGGACCTCGCCCTCCCCAAGCACCCTGCCCTCGCCCTCCCCCCTAGCAGGACGGTCTCCCTCAGCCCCACACCCTGCCCTCGCCCCCCAGCATGGGGGGCTCCACCGCCTCACGCCCTGCCCTCCGCCTGCCCACACACGGAGCGGGAGTTTCCCTCAGCCCCACACCAGAGACTCCCTGCACACAGGAAGGATCCCCTCAGCTCCCCACTCTGTCCCCGCCTCCCACCCCACGGGGGGGGTCCCTCAGCCCCACACAGGAGGCTCCCCTGAGCCCCACGCAGGGGGGGCTCCCCTCAGCCCCACACCCTGCCCCCCCCTCCCCTCAGCGCGGCGGGAGGCTCCCCTCAGCCCGGCACTCACTACTTGTAGAGCTGCTGCAGGCAAAGGTCCAGGCACTCGCCCTCCACCTCCTCCTCCGTGATGTACTCCGAGAGCGGCCGGAGCAGCGGGGGCAGCGGTGGGGGAGGCGGCGGCGGGGCGGGCGGCTGAGGGTCGCCGGCGTCGCCCTCGCCCTCCTCCGCCTCAGCAGCCGTTCCCGCTTCTCCCTCTGCCCCAGGGTCCTCGTCAGCGACGGCCGCGGCGTCGGCAGCGGGGGGGGGAGCCGGCGCCGGCTCTGCCCCGAAGGGCCCACGGAACTCGCCCAAGAACAGCTCGAGGAAGCGGCGGTAGCTCTTCTCCTCCACGCTGCCGCCGCCGCTGCTGCTGCCCGAGCCGCCCGCGGCCATTGCTTCGCATTCCCGGCCGCCCGCCGGCGGATCAGCACTGCGCCCGCAGAGAGCTCCCTGYCCGCCGCCGCCGGCAGCCGCCTCCCGCCCGCCCGCCTGCGCGCGCGCTCCCGAGCCGGACCCGCGGGGGCGCGCACGCCGCGGGAGCGAGGGGGGGGCAAGAGAGGGGGCGCGCGCCTCAGTGGCGGGAGCGCGGCCGGCGCTGAGGGGGCCGAGGGGTCCGGGCTGCGGCCTGAAGGGGAGGCTCGGCCCGCGGCGGGAAGGGCGGGAGGCCGAGCGGGCGAAGAGGGGACGGGGGGAGGCAGGTGGAGGGCAGGCGCGCTGACAGCCGCGCCGATGTGATGAGTCATGCGAAGGCAGCCAGACGCGTAGGTTCCTCACAGGAACCCGAAGGAAACCTGAGAGCACGTTCCCTATTACCTAATCTCTGCCTCAGGATTTCCCTGCGCTCATCGTTTCCGGCGCCGGTGTCGCCTCCGCGGGCTCCCGCTCGCTGCCAGGATGGGGCCGGAGGAGGGTAAGCGGGGCCGGGGCTGGGGGCGGCTCGGCCCGGCCTCACCTTGTGGTGTGGGGATATCGCTGCCCCGCGGAGCCGGCAGCCCCGGGCTGGCTGCCAGGCGGAGTGTCCGAAGAGTGGTTTTGAAATCAGAGTGGCTTAGCGAGAGGGGAAACTGGCAATTAAACAGACGGTATTTCAGCAAAAATGTCTTCTCCCGAACGCCTGTGGCGTAGCGTGTGCGGCCCCGGGCTGCCCCGCACCGGGGGTGAGCCGGCGGCCGGGCGGGTCTGTGGTGTGGGGCCCAGGCCGAGCTCCCCGCACCTGCCGCGGCGGTGGGGCTGCGACCCCCCCCCCTCCGCAACCCTTGCCTTGCCAAATCCTCCCCGGGAAGGGGAGCTTTGGGGCGTATTTACCCATTTCCAACACTTAGCAACAAAACTTCTTGACGCTAATTCACGTCCAAGATCGGCATATGAATAGCCATATGGGTTCATAAATGATACATTACGTGATATCTACACATTCGATGTTCTGGCAGAGGGGAGTTCATAAGTAGCTGAAGATGTTACACCGAATGAAACTTAAAAGTTATAGGCAGGCAGTGGGAGACAAACTCTAGTTAATATTCTACTGCTGTCTAATAAACGTCTTTCGTTTGTGAAAGGCATTTTGGCTTGTTTCCTTCATTGCTGCTGAAAAGCTATTTTCAGAGCTATCAGGTCCATAAATACCAATAATGAACAGGTATAATTGCCACACATTTAAAATAGCTTGTACACATGGGAGGGAACGATATCCTTAATGTCAGATATACCTTGAAAAATGGCCAAATCACAAGCCTCATGTGCAAAAATATTCTCAAATGTTAATGGATTATAACAAGGACAGTAGCTTGCTGAAACCTGTTGTTCTCTGCATTGTAGTAATTACCTCTGCATGTCAGATACTGCTGTAAATCTGTCTTCTGTTTGGTGAATTGTTATTTCAGAGCCAAACTAATTTTAGAATATTTCCGGCCACTGCATTGACTGATCATGTTGCAATCTTGTGAATATGTAAAAGCCATGAGAGTTAAAAATGTGATTGTCACAGTTAGTCTTAGTCTTTCACAGCCAAAAGCCATTAAAGCGACAGAAAATCGCATAGCTTCTCCTGAAAGAATAGCTCTAAGTATTTTTTTTTCAGTATAGCATTTATATATTTTCAATTTAACATTCATTTATTTAGGTATGCCAGGTGGGTTTGAGGGGTAAAAAACATTGCAGTTCTTTTTCAAGAGATAGCCCACAGTTGCAGCTGATGATGTCATTGCTGGATTTTGTTTTTATTTTGTTAGGTTTGTGTGTACTGCATCATCAGTGAGTCAGAAACCTCAAGAGAATGCACATCAATGCAAGTATCAAAAAAGCAGTTTTAAGTTCATGATTAGTTGTTTTTCACTGGTAATTCRGAGGCAGTTGGAGTTTCTAAGAAACTATAATCCAGGTAATCTTAGTGTAATATGATCTCAATTCTAAAAATGCCTATTATAACAATATCTTAGGGAAGTAGCAGCTAATTCAACAAGATGTATGGTCAGATTCATTGTGTATGACAAACAGCAATTAAAGCTATTCAAGAAAAGATTCAAAAGCATTTAGATAGTATTTTTCTTAAATTTTTGTTAATTGTACWTTTTTTTAGTTGTTTCAAACAACACATAAGAGTATCTGAGAGTAATACCTACTCTGTTTCATGTTGAAATGTTAAAGTTACCAGATGTCCTTGATTCATCTTGGCAGTCCCCATGTGCTTTTCATCATTTGTCTAATTGCAAAGGACACTAATTAAAATGAAATAGAGTAGAACTTTGTACTCAGGATACTTTGTCAAGTTTTGGCACTACAGTCAAGTTAGTATTGTTTTGCTTCAATATTAAATAAAGAGCTTATGGCTCTAAGCCATGCTGACATTTGTTTCTGGGAGGGAAAGGTGAAAAACCATTCTTATTAACCTGCAATGTGGAACATATGGTAGCTGTGGGTGGTATGGCTAAGTTAGGCAGCCAGGAACCTGCTATCTCTTCACTATGTGGAGACAGTGGGGTGGGCAATTACCACAGAAGGTAGCCCCGCTGTTACTTACTGCTGTCCAGAAAAGGAAGCTCTAAATACAATGTATTATCAAGTAAAGCACTAATCTATGAGAGGTGTGTTTGGTACTATTACGAAATGGTTTTAGTGTTCGGTAATTCTGGAAGCTAAATTTAGAATGCCTCAGTGCATTCTATCTGCTAAAAACTCTGGATTGCTGGGTAGCAGCAGGATGGTTCCTATGTGATGAGGTTAGGCAGATGGAATAAACTCACAATTCATAAAATTTGGAGTCTGAAATCATTGGTTTGCAACATATTGTCAAAGAGAGGGTAAGACTTGCACCTGACTTGAGAAGGAAACACAGGTGTTTGAATCCTTTCTGGCTTCATCATGTTGCTTTTTTTTTTCAAAAGAAGGTTTTACAGTGTTGTTTTGGAAGAAATCTGTTTTATTTTAGCCGTAAAATGATGTCTTCCTCTTTCTCATTTTGCTAGTGAGAAATAAGCAGGATTTGGGCCGGCCTTGGGGAGGTGACCTGAATTGTATGGAGTGCAAAAAGTAGTGCTTTTTAATTTTTTGTAACCTTTGGAAGTGATTCCTGTACACTGACAACTAGAAAACATGTAGCAGCATTAAGAATGATTTGGCAATATTTAATATACCTGTGATATATGTTCCAATCCCATACAAAAGAGTATAATGGGAAAACCCAATGGTAAATTAGTTGCATTTCTAAAGTGATCTCTTTAAATAGTAGGGCTTTTGCAATAAACCAGAAGTAATTTTAGAAGCTATATTCTGTTTTCCTGGCCAGATGAAACCACCAGAAGAGCAAGTATTTCCAAGCCTTTGRCTGTTCTTATTTTGAAGGCACGTCTATTGTTGAATGTAGTGTTGTATACGGGCTAATACATGAAATGATGCTTGCAATATACTGTTGAAAGAAATTAAAATTCTTTATATGTATTCACATGATCAGTATCAGTCACCTTGTGAATATATATGTCTATTGTTTTTATAGCTCTTCAAACTCAATGAGATAATTATTGGTCAATTCACTAAAATAATTTCAATTGCTTAAGAGCAAGAACAGCAAGAATTTGAAAGGAATACAGTCAGAAGGCTCTTGTTGACAAGCTGCATCAAGCTCCAGCTAATTTTCTTAGGTTCAGTCTTTGTTCAACTGCAGTCTTAAAAAGCACAGTAACTTTTGTTACCACAGTTTTAGCAGCTCCTTTACCATAATAAGTACTGTATTAGAATGTTCTTGAATACCAAAGTCCTTATCTCTATTTCTTTCTCTTGTCTTTTTTTTTCTTTCTTTCTAAAAGAAAAGGGTTTTGAGGTCAAGTCAGCTTTTTCCAGTTTAATAGTCAAAGATCATTCTGAAATATCCACATCCATTGCAAAACACAGCATTTCAGGCCTGAATCCCACTTCCAGCTGTCATGGAAATTTCCAATCCCATTCCAAAGGAAAATTCCATTTTCAGCCTTCCATTTAGACCCCTGTTTAGGAAAAGGGATTCCTTGAATAGCAATAGTGAGAAACAGGATATTAGTCCATGCCTATTTAGATTTGGAAATCTGTTGGAGAAGAGTATGTGGAAGAAAGAACTAATGAAAAGCTGAGCCCTCCAAAATGACTAAACAGGTTTGGAACACTGTCAAAGCAGATAGAGCACAACATACGTTGTTTCCCGTTAACAAAGGCAAAGACTAAATTTGTTAGGTCATAAAACCTTTGACTGACTGATTGAAGTGTGCCTGTAGATTCGTGCCCGTGGGATTGCCTGAGCAAAACACAGCTGACCACATAACACTTAGTAATGTGGTCTGGATGTTGTCAAATCATGAGATCATCCTGCAGGCAGGAGCACACCAGACTCCAATATCTTCTTGTTAAGGTTGATCCACTTCAGTAATCAGTCACTCTTCATTATCATAATTTCCTTTTACTGCTAAACGGACATGAGGGGCGCAGACCTCCTGGATATCAGCAAACAACAGAGCTTGCTGGCAGTGTTACTCTGCCAGGCCCTTCCTCTGCACTTTCCATTTTTGCAACACATTTCATCTGAGGCTGATGTCCCACAGTACCATACTGTGTGAATATAGCACTACTGGAATTCCTAAGCCTGAAGCTCACTTTTGCTCAGAGGAGGCAATACAAAACAGTGTACCACTTAAATACCATTTACACGCTGTTCTAGGGATTTAACAGTGTGTGCATATTCTGCCGTTTTGGGTGGAGCGTGAAGTTCATCCTAAAATGAGAGCAAAGTTTAAGCCAGGCTTGTTAAGGCAGGTGCCTAGTGGGATTTAAAAAATTATATTGGTTCTTCCACAGACTTACTTTAAATGACTTGTTCATCATCTTGCTGTAGATTAGATTCCTGATTCTGTGATATCCTGCTCCAGTCACAAGTCCTTGAATTTTAGAGTCACCTACTTAGAAATGTCTCTTAAAAAAAAAAAAAAAAACTTAAAAAAAATCAGCCACTTACATGAGTACCAGAAATCAACCACTGTTGTGTCCAGACTCTGGCCATTATTATTGTAATATATGTGCTATAAGAGTACAGATAAAATAGAATGGTAGGATTTGTAGACTTTAAGGTATGTACGCAGCTGATGCTAACTTCTTTGAACAGTTTCAAATGACTTAGCCACAGAAATTTGTGTTAATTATACAAAATAATGAATGAATAATTACTTTTAAAGAGATACATTTATGTGATGTATTCCGTAACATTTAGAGTCAAATGTGTAGTAAGCTTACACAGTAAAAAAAGGTGTTACAAATTATGTTACAGTCTCATATTGACATGCTATACTTTATAGGCATAATTTTCATGCTAAGGAGACAACTTGTTCTTTAGTCCAAAATGTTTTATTTTAGCAACATATATAATACGAAAAGAATCCCTAGGTAAGTGTAGTTGTAACTGTGTTGCTAAAATTGTGATGGTTCATACTAAATAGAGTATTAGAAGTATACATGTGATAAATTTAAAACTCCAAAATAATGCAATGTGAGATACCAAACTGAGCAAGTATTCAAATAGYATGTTTGGAGGCTTTGAGAAAAGCATCCAGATCCAATTAGAACCATTTATTGAGGTCTGTAGAGTTTCCTTTTTACTTTCCTGTATACATTGCTAGGTATTTTATATTTTAAACATTCCCCCTTGTTGTTGTTTGAAACTGAAATGTGATTATTTTTTGTTTTTAATATCCTGATGCTTCTAAGGCTCCATTTAAATCAATGGCAAGTAATTCTTGTAATAAATAAACAGTATTAGCTAGAAATCTTGAAGAATGACTTAGTAAAATACATACTTTTCTATGCATCCTTTCAGTATATAAGCTAACATTTTTACTGCTTGTATAGTGATTGAACTATTGCTTTTAATACCATTTATTATTTCTATAGATATAGTTAAAACTGTGTAGAGCTTAGACTCTCTAATAAATAGATAGTGCATATTGTACGAATACTTCTTGCTTGTAGGAAGCAAGACAGTAGCTTACAGTTTAACAGTGGGTGCATTTGTGGGTGAAATTCAGTACTGGGAAGGGGGCCAGTTCCCGGTGATTTCATTCTTCAGTATAGAACATTAATGCAGAAATCTCGCACTAGCCAAGGGAAGCCAACTCTCCTGACCCTAATCATCCAAAATGACTCTATGGCTAGAAGCCACAAGACACTGAGTACGCAGCCTGAGGAGCCAGGGAGAGGGGAAGCCCGGGAGCAGGTAGCAGCTGGCACTGGTTCCCTGAGTCGAGGGGAGGACTGGTGCGGAGGAGGGCTGGGCAGGCTGCTCGGTGGCCCTAAGACACTGCCAGCTCCGGCAGCCGGTGGCTCACATTCCCCTACAGCCAGGCTCCTGTGTGCATACTCTTAGCGGGGCCGTTGTGCTTGAACTGGTTTGGGAATCACAGGTTAACTTCCCTGGTTCTCATCGACTAAAAAGAAGTATTATTTCCCTTATGTACTCTGTTGTAGTATTTGTGTTACTGCAATGTAAACGCTCTATTTATTCAGTTTCCCTCAAGGTGCTCTGTCTTAGGACAAGAAAGCATCAAACCATACTTCAAAACTTAATCAAATATATTTCATATAGAATTAGCATGTGTTAAACAGTATAATACAGCGTAATGTGCCTTTCTAAATAATTATGATCCTGCGCATGGTAAAGACAATCTCTTCTGAGAAGCTGGAACACAATGACTTGTCCTTCCAACTCACATATCTTCTTTTGTTCAGAAAAAGGGTGGAGTTGAAAAGGTAGGCAGTAATGGTTTCACCTTTATTGTTAATCCATGAAATACCTTAGAATAAATCTAAGTTTAGCCCCCCCAAAATAACTAAAGGAACAGTAACTGAAATTCAACAGAAAAATAGATGTTATATTTCAAATGTACATTTCTCAGCACTGTATTCAACATTCAGGTTAGCAGCTGACTCTTCTTCCACATTAGTAAACCAGTTTGTAATTGACTTCAATACGAGACTGTTTGATTGCATAATTGAACCTTGGCTACACCTTCTTACCTTCAGTTAAGCTATTTCTTCTCCATGTTTTCTTAAATTTATTCTAGTTGGAAGCTAGGTGGTTTCTCAGCATTTCATAATGAAACAGGTGCAGAACACATACAATCAAGAAGAAATAAATTGTTATTTTCCCTGTCCAAACTGAAGAGTTTCAAAGCAGGATTCTGGGCTTGAGAAGAAGTATACTGTGACCAGTGTTTTCCTGTTGCCAAGCCTGTGGTAGATACTGTATTGTTGTGGTGACGAAGCAGGTTCCTACACCACAAGTAAATGTCGACCCTACAGGATGGAATAATTCTAAACTCAGCATGATAAAGCTCTTGGCTTTCAGAAAACTGGGACTTAAGCAGCAAATCAAACAACCTATTTTATTTTTGATTCAGTGCCATGACATTGGCTAGTTAGAATCTTGCTTTTTGTGCAGTCATAAAATTCTCTCATGCCACTCATTATTGTGCACTGCTGCTGTGAAATGTGAGAGAATTCCAGGCACATGTAAGAAAATATCAACTTGCTACGAAGATTTATTGGTGAGGCAACGGGCAAATTCTTTCTTTATACGCAATTCTAAGCCTGTAACAGCTTCCTTGTCTCCAGCAGATGAGAACGAAATCTGGCTCATTTAATCTAATTTTGTCTCTGCCAACAGATCCTTCTCTCTAGTTCTGGTCTGCAGAGTTGATTTTTATAATAGCTTCAATTTAAAAAAAAAAATTAAAAAATCTCAGCATAGAGAGCCGCCAATGCTTCCTTTGGACATTTTGTAACTCCCACTGTTAACCAGTAGCTACGCATTTTTTTTATTTTGATTATGATGCCTGGAATACTGGAAGATCTAACATTTACTCAGACAAAACGATTTATCTTCGTATAACAGGATCAGCAGCTCAGCTGGAGCTTCTGGATGCTACTCTACTACAAACAAAATAAAAAACCACAGTCAGCTGAAATTAATAGTATATTGGAGACATGTCCTTACTTTCCTCGCACATGGAAGAATGTGTTGAGGGTATTAAATCAGAACACAATAATTTGAGAGAAATGGATTTTTCCATAAATATCAAACACGTTAGATAGCAGCTATCACTAGTAACCAGCAGTGCTTCTTAAAATATTGCTACAACATTCTTAATGGATGGTTTTCCTTGTGGCTACGTAGGCATGTGTGCTGTGCTAGCTCCCCCCTCCTCTTGCACTGCAATACGTAGGAAGCTATTATTCCCAAATGGAGCATTTGCTTGCTGACATCACATGCGGTAGGATCCTTTTGTTTGCCTGTGTCTCCTGCATTGAAATGTTTGTCTGAGTCACGAATCCCACCGCCTTTCTTCCTCTATGTCATGCTTGCTTCAGAGCTTCTCCCTGACTCACAGTTTTTAAATTTTGACACAGCCCAGTTTGCTGCATGGCAATCGAATACTTTTCCTTTTAATATTTTATGATGTAATTTATATCTAAACACTATAATGATCCAAAAATCACTGCCACCTTTTTTGCAGCTTTTTGAATAGAGAGTTTTTGTGACTCAGGTTCAGCTCAGAATTTTGTTTCAAGGCAAAGTCAGTTTAGTGTTACTAAATTAAAAATTAAAGATATGACTCCCACAACTTGAATTCTCCATTTAGCCTGCTGGCTGAGTTTCCTCAGCTATAACATTATCAAGCACTATGCCAGAAAGGGGTCATATGTGTGCATGTGTACAGACAAACACTTCTCATAATTGAATATTTTGCACTGCAGTACCTTTCTTCTCCTCTAACAATCAATTTGCTTTCTCTTAATAAAAAGAGGACAAATCCCTGCTGTATTTTCAGCGTACATTCATTCCTTCATTTGGTTTAGATTCTGGAGCTGCTAATATATTGCTGGTGTCTAAGAAGCCCGGGTTTCCTCTTTATTAAAGCCACAAACGAAACAGATCCTGATTACAGAATCTTCATTCTGAATGCTTTGGTAAAAGAAGAACATGGAAGCTAAGGGCTATGCAGCAGTTTGGTTCAAGCTTGAGTGATGGTAAAATATTSTAACTTACTAAGATAGGAACATAAAATTACCATACTGGATTAAATCGTTTGTCCTTCAGATCTAGTCTTTCATCTCTATTGTTACCACTACAAGATAAATGAGAAGTTCAAAACAGTGCTTTGATTGTCCTTGATCAAGGACTTTGCAGCAGGTAAGGGCTAACGCCCCAATCTGGCACAGCATTTAGGCACGTATTTATCTTAAAGCATCCATCAGCAGCTCCACTGCCTTCTGCCCTGGTCTGAGGCATGTGAGCACATTGCTGCATGAAACCTTGTTAAAATTCAGATACACACAAAACCAGATGAGTGATCAAGACCTGTGTCATTAAATGCACTGTGTTAGATGCTTGCATTGCGCTGTTTTTTTACCCAGAGTAAAAAGTAGTTGTATTCTCCATCTCCACTAAAAAAGCTGAAGCCTCGTTATAGAAAACATAGATTTTTATTATAAAAGTAAAATTATGCCATACACAAAGGGATTTCCTGCAACAGAAATTTGCATATTGCAGTCTTAATGTTAAAATAATGTCCAGAGCAGGAATTTAAGTTAAAGTCTCTCAGGCTACCTTTGGTTGCATGTTCACTATGCCACTGTTCTCATGTAGCACACATTTTTTAACATTCAACTTTTGAATCGCTATTACTTTTCCTCTTCTCTCCGTGGCCGTTTGCGAGGGTTCATTTCAGTATCTTCTGCATTTTGAGTGACAGCTGGAGGCTGCACATCTCGGAAGCCATGAGACTGTAACATATAAGCAAAATCATGTGGTAACACTTCTGTGGATATAAAATATGAGTAACTAGTTCCCAGAAGATCAGAATAAGGTATGATGCTGTCATTTATTTTAGATGAGCGGCCACAGAATGCTTATAGACCAAGCTAACGTCAGAACTGCAAGCTTTTCAACACACATGCCAACTAATAACTGTGTCTCCTCTTTTTTTTTGTTAAAGATATTTTATTTTCGCCAACCAGGGTATAATTTTCATTTTACCACTAATAACCCCTATTGCTATGAAGCACTGCTTCTCTGTAAATTAACTTATGTTGCCTATTTAAATAAATTAAAAGCCACATCCTTCAGCCCTTATTCAAGCTCCCACAGAAGCAAGGAGATGACTGGATTAATTGCCTCAGTCATTTTCAGAAACAAAACTGTGAATTTCTAAAACCTAGGATATTTTTGTTTCATCTATCTACTTAATGAACTGAAAACATCAATGAGACATTGTAAGAGAACAGTATATCTGAATCAGTCTCTAGACTGCAAAGACTGTCCCAGCATAGTAATTTATGGAACACAATGGGATGAGAACCTTTAACTGCCAAAAACTAAATGTAGAAGTGAAAACTAGATGCTGCTACTCAGGAGAGAGCTTGAAGTTATCTATTTGGTTTAGTACCATTCGTATTTTCTGTTATCTTAGCTCACAATTTAATGATTTTAAACGACTTTAAAATATGGAAGATCTGGAAAATCAGTTAGTTAAACATGTCATCAATGCAAA
The DNA here is from genome assembly GCA_030449065.1 of Oceanodroma leucorhoa. NCBI lineage: Eukaryota > Metazoa > Chordata > Aves > Procellariiformes > Oceanodroma > Oceanodroma leucorhoa. Next base: position 1,489,346 of record JASVER010000089.1, on the reverse strand, counting down.
TGGAGATACTGAGATGTTATGTGAAGCCTGCAACAGTCTGTCTTCCCATCTCCAGACAAATGCTGTGCAGGGAGCACTGCTGACAGCTCAGTGAAGACTCCCACTGCAGTGCAGACTTAGAGAGGAAAAGGGGTTAATCAGAAAAAGAAATTGCTTTGGGGATCCTAAATGCTCAGGTAGAGACAATGGGGATGAGAGCATTTCAGGAAAGCTGACATTTTAGGTTGGTGCAGTGTGAAAAAGCAGGTACAATTACTATCAGACGTGACTTTTTTAAAATGCCAGTGTGTCCCACACCAAGAACAATCCAAAACAAAATAAAACCAAATCAAAATGTTTTGCTTAAGTCTCCCATCTCTGTATTTCTATTTCTAAATGCCTCACCTCACACAGCCTGCTGTTTTTTAAGGAACAAACAGCAAGAGGTGCCACAAGGGCAGAATTTGTGCAGTCCCTCTGCTATTATAAGCAACTCAAGTGTTATTCTAAATAGCATAATGGGGAATCTTCAAGTTTAGTGTTTCACTGCTGCTTGCGTCTAATCTCTGACATTTCCCTTAGGCACAAAGGTGGAGCTGTAGCCAAGAATCCACTTAATCCGGCATGCTAGGCTCCCAGCGAAAGCATTCCAATGGTTATAAAGGCCAGAACACGATAAAGTAGGCTGCTTAGTATGGAAGTTTTCCATTTAGTTACAGGCATGTACCTTCTGGGCATAGCGCCTCAAAAATGCAAGAATTTTGTGTATATTTGTGAAGCTTGTTAGTGGTTTTTAGATGGCGAGAACGTGGCTAAAGGAACCAAGGACCTACAAAGCTCAGATAGTCTATGGTCATTTTGAGTTGTTCTTTAAAGTCTTCTGGCGTCTACAGGCTGCATCAAGATTGTAATAAAGCCATCTACGTTTGTCAATGAGCGGTATTCTCATTGCTAGTCTGGCAGACCCTCCACAGTTCAGGGAAATACCGACAATTCCTACCCAGAATATAGGTCCTGGGTCTCTTCTCTTTCACGATGAAATAATCAGATCACATTACCAGAGAAATTTAGGTGAATCAGATGATCTACTTACTTCCTTGTGCATAAATCGATTTACATTTCTATACTCTGCATTTAAGAATGAATCCTTATCAGCCTGTGAAAGAAACTCTATTTCAATGATAGGTGTTCCACAGCTTCTGCACTTGCTCAGAGTGGTGACCGACTTACCAGCATGCTGGAAAGGACACAGCTGAAAAMGAACTAGAGCTCGGTCACTAAGTTACACACTTCTCCATCGACTTACAGGCACTGAACAGCCGGTTTGTCAATGGTACCAAAGTATCTAATTTGCATAAGCCTAAACATCTTTGAGGATCTAGGCTTGAGGAATTTTTTTTTTTTAATTATCTTTTTTTGTATGMTGGTTATACATAGATGTGCTAAATCAGATTTGGAAACATTGGACATGTATTTACATCTTCCAGTTTAACTACAGAGATGGGAATGAGAAATGATAACAGCAGACTGTTACCATCAGACCTGAATTTCATGGAAGAAACAGGGATAATACATTTTTTACTTACCGAAACCGTCTGCTGAAGCAGCTCAACAGGATTAAGGGAAAAAACACAGGGATAATCTTAAGTTTTAACTAATCTTTGATTAGGATACACTCTCGACTGTATTTCAAGATTGTGTGCATTCACACAGAAGAAGAGAGCATAGCTGTTTTATAATGCATATAAAACTGAAAGGAAAAGGCAATTAAACTGTCTAAGATAAAATCCATCTGTTCGTCAGCTGGAGAGAAAGGGCCTGCACACTCACATCACATGATCCAAACAACCTTGGGATGTAGTCCCACTTACCCTTCCACTCTTTACAGAACTAACAATATATATATATATTTCCAGTATTTCTTCCGTTCAGGTGAGTACATTCAGGAGCGAAAAAAAAAAATCTGATTTCTGTTCAATAGTTTGAAGATCTCATCTTATGGCAGCATTAAAATCTGCAGGAAATGCTATGGCAACGTGTTTCCATGAGGACACATAGCAAATAGTTATGGCATGTACCTATGTATCTGACATTTGAAGATATGAGTTGAGTGGTGGGATTTTTTTATAGCTAAATACAGCTTAGACAGTATGTATTCTCATTAATATGTATCTAAGCACTCCACAAAAGAAAATAATCACAGGATTTAACTAGGGATGAATAAGCACTCCAGCCATAAGCTGGAAGCTCCTCATATGACAGTGACAGAAGAGAAAAATCTGTATATATTGGCCATTGGCCACTGGTCATAGGGTCACCAGTAGGATGGAGCTAGGAAAGAGATAAATAAAACCAAAGTTATATCAGGCAATGCACTTAAAGCAGAGATGTGGAAATACATATAGCACAAAGCACTGGTGAGACCTCATGTATGATTCTGGTCAGCCTTCCTTGTCCTAAAAAGATAAACTCAACTGGAAAAGATGCAGAGAAGAACCACAAAGGAAACAATAATCTACCTGACAAGGGAGAAAACAGCTTGGCTTGTTCAAGTCTCCCAAAGTGAAGGCTCAGAGAGTGCATGATTGTTCTCTGTAATTGCACTTAGGCCAAAAGTTAACATCAAGGGCAGACAAAATAAGCAGTACTAACACAAGAACAGATGGGGACAGGCTGCCTGTAAATTTGATCTGGAAATCAAAATGTTTTAACTCTAAGAGGACTAACATGCCGGGTCATTTTTCTAAAGAGAAAAGGTCCTAAATATTCATAACCCAGGAGACATCCCAGTATTACTGGTTCCCTTCAGAAGGCAACTGAAGGGCAACACAAAGAAAGCAAGCATTATTCTCAGATTTGTCTATGTGTCTGAAAATTCCTTTACAGCTAACAATTTGCTCCCATCTCTGTATCTCCATCCCAAAAGAAATACTAACTGTAATGTGATATGGTACGGTTGACTCCTTCTGACTTGGTGATTTGTACAACGTTGCCAACCTGGTTAAAAAAAACCAAACAGATAATTATGATTAGTGAATACAATAATAAAAATTCCAAGTAACCAAATGACCAGACCCAAGTTTTCCCACAATCATGGGGTAGGTGGGAAATTGGACCAGTGGAATTATCATGTATGTATTTTCATATAGGTCATTTAAACTGTGGATGCCAAATTCCCATCCTTACATGACCTGTCAGCTCAAATACAATGTAGACCTAGTAAAAAGAGTGAATGATTAATTAGCCTTGTTTCATTACAGTATTTGATCACATTTTTGGAACAATATTCATTAATTCCAAATGCCACTTTCTTAAAATGCAAACAAAAAAGGTTTTGAGCACAACTCTCTCCTACTCCATGAAGTAATCATTTGTTCACTGACCTCTCAAAGCTGGGAGATACCCTCAAGAATTCAAATACTTCTAGGGAGGTTTTTTCTAGAGTTTTCACAAGCCTGGCAATATAACTTAGTGGATGGAGAATGAGAATAAGATGTTCTATTTCTAAGCCTGACCTTGCCACTGACATACAGCATAACCTTGAGAAATCATTTCTCCTCTAACACTTCCTTGATTTTGTGCGATTAGACTCTAAGCAATGCATCTTGATTTGTGCTTATACAGCACCCAGCCCAATAGATGCTTGCGTAATATAGACAGAAGACTGCAAAGCAGCTCAAAAGCAAGGGATTTTTCAACCAGTCCCAGGGCTGCTAGTCTGCACCATGCCCATCTCCCCAAAACTTACACTTATGTAAAGCCAATATAGAAAGTGTTCTCCTCTCTGTATCAAGACACCCTGCCAAAGATCCCGTTAATTATTTTGGTTTTTTTTTTTTCCTCCCTGAGGTGCCATTCTATTACAGAGCACGTAATTACAGCCTGAGGAACACTGCCACTTCATATTAGCTACGCAGGGAATTCCTCAGAACATTTCAAGTGGTGGGTTATACTTTACAAAATAGCCTAAATCTGAAGCTGCAGAAGCCATGCTTTTACAAGTGCTCAGATGGAGCTCTGCTGCGTGCCTCTGACTCAACAGGATCTTTCCTCACAGCAATGAGAACCCTTATAATTAAGCTCTGACATTTTCAGTAGTAGAGAGAAAGAAAGAGACAGGTATCATATTTGGCCAAAGCACAATTTAAAAAACAAAACAACAACAACAGAAAAAAAGGCAAATGGATTCCCAAATAGTCATCTTCGTGCCTCAATAACCTAATATAAAAACAAGAACAACAAAACCACGATGGATCATCAGGTATAGGTAGTTCGTGTGAAAATGCAACAGAATCTAGCTGTTTCTGCTTTTTACAGGTAGGCAGTTGTAATYGGAATTGCTATGTTTCTGCATGCCCTGCTCCATGTTAGCTGCGTATTTAGAACAGTAAATAAAACATGTTTCTCTATCTTTGGCTTGCTTTCTGGAACCTGTAGCTTCCTAGCTCTTTACTTTTGATATATAAAATTAACTTTTGTTCACTCTGCAATCATTATGTTGATGCAACTTCTGTCTTATAAAGGCTGTTAACTAATCAGTGATGTTAATTTAATTCCAAATTAAACAGCCTGCTGTAATCACTCTGCATTGCCTTCAAACTTAGAATTTAAAAAACAAAACTCAACAAGAAAGTGTCACTGCATTTCTCTTTCAAGTTTAACAAGCAAAACTATGCACAATAACATTCCAGTAGCATTTTTGTTCACTGTTTGCAGAAGATTAGGAAATTGAAGCAAGGCTTCTTAATCTCAAGTTGCTGCATTGTGATACTATATACGAGACAAATTTAACTGACCAGGAAAGAGGAGTGAGCTTGCAATACAGTGAAGAGGGGAAAAAAGAACCAGGAAACAGAAAAGATCTCATTGCAACAGACGGAACTTCAAACTGTTTTTAGAAGGGTCATCCTCATTCCTTTGGGCTTCTAAAATCATTCTCTATGAGTCAGCTCTGCATTGGGAGTAAATGCAGCTTKCTTTCTACCTCTCTGCAGGTCATTGTAACTTGGTACCTGCATAGCTGTCCAGCTTTGCAGACCCATCCTGCTGCATTCAAAAGCAGAAAGGTCCAATGGCTGCCACTGAGGCTCAGGGGTCAGTAGGCCTATGGCCTGTCCTCCTGAGAGTGGAAAGCCGCTTTTGGCATCTTTGGCTTTGTACTGACTGGGACCTAAAAGACTGAAGCAAAGAAATTCTACTCCCTGCTTACAAAATGCAGATAGTAAAAAAAAAAATTTCTACTTAGCTACCAGATCCTGAATTCTTGTGTCTGAGCAACTGCCATTAGGATGTATATTTTGATGAGACATGGCATCTTGTCAGAAAGAAAGTACAGCACTGCAGCAAGCTGATCRTGGTAAGGAGGAGGAGCATGACAGTTCAGCCCACACTGTCTTAGGCTGAACTAGAAAGCTCTTCTTGAGCCTCAGTAGCCTGGGACATGGCAGACCAAGGCCAGGAGTCAAATTCAAATCCCTGCTTGGCCACTAAGGCCAGTCTGAAAAAGATTCTCAAACGTCACACTTGTCAGTGTTAGTATGGACCTTGATGGCCTACATTTTCACTTACCTCTGACTGTTGTCCCAGTGAAAGATTAAACGGACAGTAGCAGCATGTCCCCAGCTTTCTCCTGGGTGACACAAAATGACAGGCCATTTTATTTATCTCCTACGACAGCATCATCATCAGTAAACTGAACTGAAATTAGACCAGTCTTCCAAAAAAAMCCAATGATTAAAACATATATACCTTTCTTGCAGTAATGAATCACATCTTTTTCATATGTGCAACGATTTCACAACTAGTTTATCAAATATACCGAGACAAGGAATAACCTCTGTACCCACAGTGTGTTTTATAGAAAGCTGGATGCAATACTTCCATATTTGTAGAAAGATTTTATATATACCTAATAAAGGACAGGTACTAGATAAATCTTGAAAACAGAGGCAGCATGAAGAAAAGATTTTTTTCTAATTACTAGTGAAGAAGTCTAGTGAGTATGTCTAAATCCTACTTCAAAATTGCAATATTCTGTCTCTCAGGCATAATTATGAGCAAACATCACTTCCTTTGGGATACAAGCTTTGGGAGAAAGTCAATAATTATTCAAGTATTAAGGGCCCCTGAAGCGGTCTTCTGCTTCTGACAGCAAAATGCGAAAGAACACAACCAAAAGCAAGGGGCGGGGGGGCGTGGTGGAAAGAGAGAGGGAAGTTTGGTTTATCCTGTTTCAGGGGAAACAGTCTTACTGTTTGAGTTCACACCTGACCAGAAGCTCAGTCAATTTATAGACAGTTTTATTGGGTGTTTTCCTCTGTTTATCCCAGGAGACAGTCAGTAGTCCAAAGATGGACTGCATTTTAAAACAGTCATTTTGGTTAAGTGCTGCAAGCCTCTCCTCTTCACCTGCACACAGCCCTGTAACTTCTGAATCRCTTGCTGGTCTCCATCATGTCACCAGCCCCACATGCTCCATGTGCTCTGGTATTAATTATAGCACAGAGAAGAAAAAAAATGATTCAACTGTAATGAAGACCTAGACCCTCTAGGCATCTTGCCAGACCTTGCTCCACTATATCTAAGTTGAGATTAAAGATTTTCGCTATCAGATACGGTTCCGAGTCAGCGATCAAAACACATTTTACAATGGGTACAAATTCCACACCAGAATGTTTCCAACTGTATCAAATAGGAGAGAAAAATGCTACTGTAAAATGAGATATTTCTGAGTTAAACTAGCTGTAGATTAATATTTGACCTCCTTTCTAAATATACCCAGTAGAAATGTCTAGGAACACCCAGCTTAGCTATCACTAGTGGGAAAGAAAGCTGCCCCCTTCATAAAGCTCTTGACTTAATACCTTGCAGCATCTGTGGGKTTTTTTTTATAATTAAGAACTTCCCTTCTGATAGGAAGCTGAATAAGAGTTTAGAGATTAATGTTCTTGTGAAATCTTAAAAAAGGCTGTTTCTAAGGCTTACCAATCAATGGGGAAAAAACCTATTTAGGGGAGGCAGTAGGATTGATTTTACTTGGGGTTTTTGCTGCCGACCCCTCCCTCAATAGTTCCTTTGGCTACAACCAACCATGGAGGAGTAGGAGGTTCTTTAGTCTTTATGATGAGACTGTCGAAATAGCATCCCTTCAGAATGGGTCGTAAAAATCACCTTGTAATCCACCAACTCAGCACTTGCACCAAGTCTATGGAATAAATTCACATCAAAATGAAAACAGCTTTGTACCACTCTGAAATGCTCAACTTGAGATATTGCTGTTTAGGATGAGGGGAGTATCTCTTAGCTTAAATATTTTACCAACTGGTACAAAGTTTCATTTCGGCAAGAGTACACACTACTCAGTTTAACAATACCATGTGGTTACACACACATTCTGGTGAGAGTCACAATCAGTTTATGGTCAATATGAGGTTATGTCAAATTAAATGTTTGCAAAAGAAAATATCCGCAAGACTACATAGTATCTTTGAACTATAACCTACTCTGAATGTCTTCACATTCTTTACTGTCCCTATGACTCAATAAACACAACAGCTCTCAAACAATGCTGGCTATTGAAGAAAGACGGAATCTGTTAGCTTTAATAGAGTTTGTAGCCAGAAAGGCTGCCAAAAATAATACATCGGAGAGCAAGAGGCAAAAATGACAAAAAGGGTCAGATACTGGAAGCTGGGTCTTTATCTGCATGCACAGCTAAAAATTCCACATTCTTCACATTCTCGAAGGAGATGGTCTGTATTTGTTCATTTTATCTTACATCTGTGTCAAATGGTTCAATGCCTGTACAGACACTGAGAACATCTTTGCCTTTGTRCAGTCCCCTTCTTCTCCCTCCCCTCCAGAACAAGGGAATCATTACTTAGCTCACAGAAACTGAAGCTGTGGACAGAGAATTTGTGCCCTTTAAGTGCATCATAAATTAATACAAAATTACAACCTGAAATAAGATTTAAACACTAAAGTTGTTCTTAATTTGTCAAAATCTCTACTTCAGAAGAACTGTTCTATTTTCCTCTGTGACCACAAGAGAAAAGTCTGTATGAGGTACTCTGCTCATTACAGGGCAAAATGGAGCAGCCTGTAAAAGACACTTAAACTCACTATGRGCAGGCTGTAGTTGAGGATCCCACATAGAACTTCCCTTTACATCATAACTGTAGAGAGCAAAGGGTAGAGAGTTCCAGCTATGCAGCAAACATAAAATGGCTTTGCAAATAATTAATGGAATGTGTTCAAGTGTAATGGTAAAATAAACAATTTAAACTGTTTTGGAGAAGCAGCGAATGATTCTCAGGGAATTTAGGAAATTACAGCATAGTTTGAGGTGTGCAACCAGTAAGCTGTGTTCTTCTGTTAGTGCTTTAACCTGTTCATCACCACATTTTTGCTAGAGGTTTACTGCACCCAGGTCCATCCCTACATTTTTTTGCATGATCATTCACTAGCCAATTTCAGTCTAAATTATCTGATTTATCAGAGGTTTACTTATTATTTTAATAGCTCAAGCTTACCTGGCCCACTTTTGGCAGAAACGGATTGGGAGACAATCACATAAACAGCTCAGCCAGCATATAGGATGCGGCAGTGACCTCCAGCAGGGGTAGTGGCCTCCTTAGCTGACACAGCTGCAGCTGGAATAGAGGTAACTCCACAGCCCAAGATCCTCAGGGGAAGGCTGCAATACATTAGCTGCACRTCTAAAAACCTAGTTACTCAGAGAGTTCTTAGTACCTAACCTAGTGCTTCCCCGTAAAGGGTGATTCAGTCATYTTAAGGAATACTGATAGATCTAATATCATGTTTAGTATTAAAAATTTTGGTTTAAAAAGAAAAAAAAAAAATCCAGCAACACACTCAGTCTGTGAGTTTCTGCAATCTGAAAATGTCATGACTTTTAAAAATATTTGTAATCCCTTTTCAAAAATCTAACCAGGATTCTAATCTGCACACCATGTTTGRGTTTAGAATAAAATTTGATAGTTGCTAATTATAAATACAATGCTGACATAGATAAGCACTACTGTATGTAACACTACAATGCTAACAGTCCCAGATGGGTCTAATAGTTTCACCATGGATTCTGCTACACTGCAGAAGTTCAGCAAACAATTTCATGTTCTTCGTACATGATGACAAAAGAAAGGAAATCATATATTTGAAGATTAACTCAGTTTTCAACTCACAAGCTAAACACCTACCTAAAGCAGGTACCAATGTGGACTGGCTTTGTCCAATCCTTGTTGTCATTTGGTTTGTCAGAACTACCTAAAAGAGGAAACAAAAGCAAACAAACAAGAAAATCTCCAGAAAAGCAGCATACTGGTGGGCAGGAAGAGAGGGATTTTTCAAAAAGCTTTTATCAAGTTAAGCAGGCAAACTTTTGCCTACTGTAATGAAGCTTTTGCGTTAACAAGAAGAAACTGTAAAGGTGCTTCATCTTTCCTCAATAGCCAAAACAAAATAAGAGAACCCTGCAAAATGTATTTTCAATTTGCATAGAAGGTAGATTTCTTTCATTCAAGACTTTAAAGAAACCTAAATTTCTCCCTTACCAAGGGATGCAAACTCTACCCAACTTGTATATTCCACCGTATTTGTACTAAATACTGTTTCGACCTGTATTTAGATGCACGTGACTTGTGCTAGCCCTCTATAAAGAGATAGATTTCAGTCACTGTGGCATAAATGAACTTGGTGGTGCTGCTCAAAACACGCATAAGCCTAATGATTAACAGAATTTCTGCACCTTGTAGTCTAAAAATGCGCAAGTGGGTACAATACAAAGCAGAATGAAAGTGAACAGACAGAGCGGGGGAGTGTTTTCGCAGCACAAATCACTCGTAGGAGGTTCACAGACAGTCTAGGTTAGATCCCTGGTAGAAGTGGGGGTGGGTGAGACAGAAAAGAGCCAGGAATATTAATTGCAAAGTTCATTAAAAATGAAAAATAAAAGATTGTACCTATTGTAAACCCTAGGGGTTTTCATTGTTTGACGTGCTTGTATGATTCTTGCTTGAACAGTTAGAAGAGTGTGCTGGAGCAAGCAATTCCACTGAGCGCACAGGGCACACACCAAAACATTTACATTGCTGAAAGCCCCAAGACATATATTACGTATTTTAGAGAAGTAACTCATCATATATGGATGATAACAGCCCCAAATAGGCTCCCCACCTCACTGCTGGAGAAGGGCTGGTCTGGGCATCCTAGCACAACCCACCGGTTCAGCTTTAGAAACTAAAGGAACTTACCTCCTACCATATTAGAGCATTCAGGCTGCCCAGCTTTGCTGCCCGACAAGCAATCTCTGGCACGCAAGCTGAATTTAGACTGCTTGCAAGCTACATGGAACTAACTCAAAAACTAACAAGAGGGCCACTCTGAGCTAAATCATTTCTGAAGCTCTGTGATTGATSACCTCTTTAGCAAGTGTTCATTTAGCAAGCGTTTGTACTAAACTGCTCACTTGTTCTATAGAAGTAAGTTATATATGCTTCTCTTGACCAAAGAAAATAAAACTGCACAATGACAACTGCTCCTGTTCAAGGTCACCAGGTACCCAATTTATGAGTGAAAGCACTCAGTAAACTAGAGGCTGTGCAAATCAAGCAGTCATATTACATTCGCCTCCCTGGGTGCCCACAGCAGCTGGAAGAAGCTCCRTAATTCATGCCAGGGCAAGAGAGAGCGTACGCTTTCAGCAGTAAGCACAATCGCCTAACCCAGGCGGAATGTAGAGCTGTGCTCTTTCCCTTCCTGCAGCTATCAGAGGAAGCACAAGGGGAGGCTTATTTTTAGCAGTTAGGAACAAAAGCCAATTGCGTGAAAGAGTTGTGGGTGAAAAGGTTGCAAGTCACCTGGAAACAGTTACAGGCACAAGCACCATTTTGAGACTGTGTAAGCTCTAATTCCTGAACAATGCTTTTCTGTGCTGTAAAAGACTTCCCAAAACAACTTCTGGAACAGATGTAGCTTCTGAGTGCCATCTGCTGGCTGCGGCTGCAGATTCGCTGGTCTCCATCTTGGCCTAAATGACRTAGAAACAATGCCCAGGAAGGAAGCTACGGGTTTCCATGGATGCCAGAAGAGCAAGCCAAACTAGCAGATAAAGTGGTTTTCCTCCCTAAGAACAGTTCCTCCACTAAAACAGTAGTTTATTTTTAAACAAAGAGTGGAAAATTATGTTGGAACGGCTAAATACTCTGATATATTTTAATGTGCGAGCTTTGTAGGTAGAAGTCACCAAAGGAGCATTCCTTGTCCAACCAAATCATTAGAGAAGATGATGTGAAACAGCGTAACAAATTGACATACTACCATTTAATTAAAATCCACAGGATGCTTTTAATGGAAATTTTATTTATTTTGGCAAGTCTAGAAATTTTCCACCTAAACAGTTTTGTCTATGCGATCCATCTATATTTACTAACCAAACTGGCAAACACGAATGTAGAGGACATCCTTGCAGTTTTATTTTACTGTTTACAGACAATCACAAATCACATTTGCTTAATTCTTTGTAATGTATTTAATCCAAAGTAGCATCTTTTGTGATTTAAACCTGCCCCAAACTTACCGCTGATTTATGATCATTTGCTATGATGATCAGCTGTTGTGCCAGACCATTCAAAAGCCTCGTTCGAAGCGAGAGGTCCTCAAAGTCATGGCGAAAAGGAAATGCAATTCCATCAACTACCACCAGTCGGACCTAAATGCAGAAGAAAAGGAAAAACTACCATTACTATCCTACAAACAAATGACAAAAAGCAGTAGGATCTCTTTTAAAGTGCATTGGAATGTTTTATATAAGGTGATGACAATCTTTTATTTCATACTCAGATGCGCATGACAGTGTAACACCTATTGTCTCTCTATATATCGGAGACAATCAGCACTCCACAAGAGTGCAAAGAGCCTCCAGCTCCAAACACACTAGTACACTTGCTATGTGCAGTACCGCATTATGCAGAGGTACTAGCTCAGACCATAGCTGCACTAGCTTAAACAAGATGCTGCACTAAGCTCTCCCATTAGTTAACTCAGCACAGAGCTGCCCTTCCGCCTGCTTCCAGTTTCAGAGCTCACTCACTTACAGCTAGCTGACTTATCTCTGCAGCACCTGGTAAGGAATACAAAATAACAAAGCTGGACTTAAAGCCTTGCAGAAGAGAAGCTGGAGAAAAAAAAAAATCAATAAACATCAGAATTGTACTTCAATCAACTCTCCACAAAAACTAATTTATTTCACCTTCTCTCTCAAAAAATAAATTCCAAATCAAAACTAGAATACATGCTGTCTGCAGTCACTGTTAAGATAATTCATCAGATTCTAAGGCTCATCTCAGTGATGGATTTTAGAAACATGGATTTTAACAGATGCCTAAAGATATTCCAGACACTATGCAATGAAACTATCTATCTTGCCTGAAAATGTTTGCTTTGCTGAATTATTTCTTTTGTAGCAATCATTAGCTGAAGCTAGAGCACAATGCTGCTGCTGGCTCATCACCCTCAAGACACTATATAAACATTAGTCTGGGATTTTGATTTATTCTAACTTCATTTGTTGTAGCTGTTTTGATGACCCAAGTTTGTCTGAAATACTGAAGGGAGATGGATAGTCTTACAGTGTTTGCATGTTCAGATGTCACTCAAATCCTAGGTATCTACAAGCTCTTGCATTAATGCACAAGACAACAAATTGGAAACAACACAAGAAAACTGGGGGTGGTGAGGCACCAGAACAGGTTGTCCAGAGAAGTTGTGGATGCCCCATCCCTGGAAGTGTTCAAGGCCAGGTTGGATGGGGCTTTGAGCAACCTGATCTAGAGGAAGGTGTCCCTGCCTGTGGCAGGGGGGTTGGAACTCGATGATCTTTAAGGTCCCTTCCAACCCAAACCATTCTATGATTCTATGATTTTCTGTATTACTGATTCAACTCATTACTGGGAAGTAGCTTTGTGGCTAGAACATACAAGCCTGCAGCAAACATCACCCTGTGAAATGGCCCTGGGCCTCCAACTGAAAAAAAAAAAAAAATCTTAATTTGAAAAAGAAGATTAAATAGTTAGAATTAAAGTAAGATATTCTTCTGTTTTCTCATTTTTCCTCCTTCCGGCAAATTCTTTCCTATGAGCCTGTAAATCTTCCTTAGGCATAATTTTTTTACTTTAAGAACAATCAGTTTAACAGTATGAACATGACTCATGCTAGAAAGGCATGTATACATAGTTATATAACTTGCCTATCAGATGAATATGTCCAGGTAGGATGCAACTTAGTTTATTTTCTCCCACTTGCACTTATAAAATAGCRAACAAGTAGACTTAAAATATGCAAAAGTAGGCTATATAGAGAAAGCTTGGTAACACATGCCTTTTCCATGTCAGTTTGTCTCTACTAGACCTTAAAAAAATATGTTTATTACAACAAGAATATTTTCTAACATACTCTTTTTCATATTATTGGTCTTTCTCATATTATTAACAAGATCTCAGATTAATTCATATTTCCAAATGACACTCTCTACAACTATGTCTCTCTCAAAAAACGCCTAAAACCTGAAGGTTTCCTGTGGTCCCAGTCTCAGCTCCAGGTCTGCACAGAGGCATCAGACTAATTTTAATGAGAGCTGGACTGCAATGAGCAATCTGTCAAGTCACTTATAGCCCGTCCAAGGAATCACCAGAAGGTCTTACAGTTCTCCTGCAACCTTCAGTATTTCAGGCTCCAGGCCAAGCACAGATAATCAGCACAGATGGTACCAGAGAACTGCAGCCCAATGTAACTCTGCTAATGAAGCCATGTACTTTCCACAAGAGCAAACACAACAGAGCGCTGTTAGTACCTGGCGAAGAAAGGGAAATACCAGACTACACTAAGCAAAAGTAAGACTCCCATMTGCGCTTTCAGGAACATTAACAGCTTCCAAAAATTGAAATGACGTGCAAAAGACAATCTAACTAAACAACACTGATTTGTGCTCTGTTAGAATAAAGCACAAATCCTTCCCCAAATCTCATTAGGGAGTGATCTGCTGTGCAGAATCTAGAAATCTGGCAAGGAGGTGGTGAAAATCTGCCTTACAATAGCATTTCACTAAGATGCTAGGTACTAGGAAACTTTTTGGCTATAGTCCACCCAAGAGTCAAGCTGCAGGCTCTGGTTGCTTGTAGCAACAGAAGATGTATTGGAAAGAAGAGTCACTTTCTGGATGCCAAGATGGTGCAGGATGCTTCTGGTCCTCAGTGATCTTCTAGGAAGAAAAAAAATGATACTAAGCCTTTCTGATCCCCCCACATCATGGTCACCACACACACACCGGGCTCAGAGACTCTTCTGTAAAGCAGTTTTGTGATGATCCATAACTCGGTGCTCATAGAAACGTAACAACATGTGGCAACATAGATCCAGTATCCTCGCCTCAAAGTGGAGATTCAGGATGATGGCAGCAGTGGTAGCAAAAGCAAATTACTCTCAAGAGTAATTGAGATGGGAATGAAAAAAGCAAACAAGCAAGCAAGCTTTACATTTGTACTCTGGCATCAGCCAATACATTACTGCCAAGCTGATGAGGTACCAAGGTGTTACTCATCTTACTCTTACTATAACAGATGAACATCCCTGAAAATCTTTAGTGTGAAGATGAGTGATATCTTCTGATAAATCTGCAATAACCCTTACCTTTGAATGCTCTGAAAGGAAGTCTGGGAGGAGGTAGACCTGTGCAAGAAGCTCTATGTAGTCACGGCAACGGAAGTAATATATGTGAGAAAGGATACTTTCAAGAGAGAAAGTCTCCAAAGCTTTTAGGTGATCTGAGAAAAAATAAACAGATCAGTAAATGAGTCAGAAGTCTGTACTAGCATATTGCTACTTTCATCATTCTACCAAACTACGCCTTCCACATATAGCAACAGCAAAACCCCCAGAAACAGAAGCAGTCAAGGTAAAGAGTGTGGGAAACATACCTTCCATCTGGCTTGAAAGTCAGGAAGGTGGTGAGCAGATGCTATCTCAGCATTTGCACACAGATACACCGGAGCCTCCAAGGGAGTGCTCCAAAAATGAAAAATTTATTTCTGAAAAAAGAACTTTTCCACTAAATCACTTTCAAGCCAGAACACCACAGCACAACAGTGACTATTAATCACCCATTGTTTAATGTACAGGCAGTAGCTCATTTAATATGGTGTCCTTTTACCTCTGTTCAAACAGAAGTTTGTTGCATAAAATACTCTAAGAGTAACATAAAAGTCAGTATCCCCAATGCACTGATGACTTATAGAATAAAACTCTTCATTAAATGCAATGTGGCTATATTGACTTTATGAAGGAGCTGAATTCTAGCTACAGTTTTACAATATGGGGCTTCAGCAGCAACATTGCCTTAAGAAATTCTGCCATTCCTCTTCTCTTTCCCCAGCTGCTCTTCCTGTCCCTGCATTGCAGCACACTATCCCTCAGTTCTGCTGACAGAGTTGTGTTTGAGTTTTGCTGTAAATTCGATCACTGAAGTGCTAAAATGCAAAAGCCAAAAAACCCACATACCTAAAAACCCCACAAATCATCATGTAGAAAAAGAATTATTCTTAGAGTAGATCAGCTCAGTCTGCCGCATGGCTCCACATGCTGACGCAGTTCAGAGTATGATACATACAGGTGGAAATGAAAGGCTGGCAGCAAGAACTCCTTAAGCCAGCATTGCTGCTGAAACCCTCAAACTGTAAAACTGCAGCCTACGAGACACTTGTTTCACTCAGATCCTAGCCTACTAGGCAGAAAGAAACGACTGAGMAACATACCTTCTTCTTGATGAGCTTCAGCAATAAGCTGGCAATGCTGCACACAGGCAGTTGCAATATCCACTACTCTGTCCACCATAAAACTTCCTTCGGTATCAATGAACACAGCTTCTCCAGCTACACCCCCAAAGCATTCTGGGATCTGCACGTCTACTGCCAACTGCATACTGCCATGGGAAAACAGAAAAAAGATAAATATTGACATCACAAAGCTCTCCCCTCCAAACTCACTCCTAAAGGGACGTTTCTGCTGAGGAATACAGGGAACAGGAAGCAGTACAGCCATTATCATATTTATAATGCTATATAAGAATCAGACATTGCAGTCATGACAAGAAAAATGAACTCTCTCCATAGTTAAACTAAACGAAGAAAAGTGATTCTCAGTTGCACAAAAGTAATCTAAAAATAAAATACCATAGCTGTGTTTTCCCAACACCAGGCGCTCCACAGATCTCGGTGATCTTTGTTAGTTGTACACCACCTCCCAGAATGTTGTCTAGTGCTGAGCAAAAGGTGATGATGAAGCCCTGGGCTTGCTCTTCTTCCAGAAGTTCCAGTGCTGTGCACTTCCTGGTGGCACCTGATCCCCCAGCAGTCCTTGCTGGATCCCCGTGACATTCCTGTCTCACAACCTGTAATGCTTCCAGTGCCTCTTCTYTGGAGATTCCAATTTCTAGAAGAGTCAAAATCATGAAACGCTACCTTATTTTTATAAACAGTGATTTATTTAAAGTATGAAGAGATAATTCAACTTGTTTGACAGAACCTGATCATTCTGCAGTGTAAACAAAAATATTAATCCTTTTAGTATAACAATGCACACAGCTTGCCAACATCTCTGGAACCAATGATGTGATTTTCAAAAGAATTCAGAGCAGTGATGCCCTGCGTTCAGAATTCAGGGGACAGTAAGCTATCTGCAAATAAAAAAATGACAACTGCTGTTCATAGACGTGGATGAGATCTGGCAGAGCAATTCACCTAGTCTGCACTGAATGTGTCATATTAATTTCATTTGAAGCAAATAAGGTCCTGTAAAAGAAGTCAGGTTGCAGAGTAGTAAGTGACAGTGACACCTATTGATCATACTCTGAATTCTCAGGGTATTCCAGGGCTGAGCACCTTACACATCACTTCTAGATTTGAAACATAGACCTAGTAACAGAGATGAGATACCTGCAAATATCTCTGTGTGTCTATCTTAATACACACATATCTGTCAGGATCTAGCTACTTCACTTTGATCTTCAAGGCAAAACTATTACCACATATTATCATCGATAATAAAACTACTAATAATCAAAATCATGATACACTTCTTACGAGTGCAAAACTCATTTTAGCTTCTTGAAAAAGGAAACCTTCTGACTTCATAGACGTTTATTTTGTTCAAAGTGTGTACAGTTGAGGAAAGAAGAGGAATGAGAGAGACAGAATCCTCTGTTGTTTTTTTTTTTTCTGTATCCCATTTACATCTATCACTCAGCATAAGAAGGATCTCTTATCAGAATAATTTTTTTTTTTTTTTTTTTTTTTGCTTAGGCACATGTGAAAGTCAGTAAATACTGACTTTGCCCAGCTCGCTGGACTCACCCGAGGTCTCAGTGAGATTTCTCAGGGGAGCTGCCCGGAGCGGAGCCACAGCACTTCACCATGAGTGCCTGATCTGCCCAAGCTGCTCAACATGCATTAACCAGTTCAAAAAGCGAAACCCTGATGAAACCCCATCCTCGCTAATGACCTACTCCGAAACTCTCGGGGAAAGGAAAGGGTTAGGGAAGCGCTGCGGGGCAGACCTGCCCCGAGGGGGGGTGCCCGGGAGGCGGCCTGAGGGGACCCGCGGCAGCGGGGATACCCGTCCCCGCGCCGGTACCTTTGCTCAGCCCGCAGGGGCCGGTCTCCAGCARCTCCTGCGCCGTCTGGAAGCCGGCRGCGACGAGCYTGGCCCGCAGGGCGGGGGCCAGCGGCAGGCTGCCCACGTCCCGCTGCATGCCGATGGCGCCGCCGCCGCCGGGCCGCGCTAGGCCGCGACAGGCCCCGCCCCCCGCGCGCGGGGACCGCCCCTCGCAGGCGCGCGCCTGCCGGGCCCCGCGCCAAACTCAGGCGCGAAGCGCGGGCCTCGGACGAGGCGGGAGGGGAAGAAGAGGCCGCGCGTGCGCGGCACGCGAGGCACGCGAGCGCGTGCGGCGGCGGTTGGCGAGGCGCCGCCGCTGACGGTGGGGCGGCAGGGCCGGGCTGTGACAGGGGTGGGCGCAGCCGGGGGCTGGAGCGGGGGGCATTCGTCGTGGRAGGGGGGCAGGAACAGCCAAAGGGCTGGTGGGCCTGGGCAGCCCTGACCCAGGAATGGTGCTGGCTTTGTCCTGCCTTCCTCYAGGCAAGAGAGGCCTACGCATCTGACAGGGTTTAGGGGTGTTTCTGKGATCCCCCGCTCGTCACTTCTCCCTTTTCCTCCTTGGGGCCACATTTCCCCGTGGCCAGGCCTTGCCCGCTAACAGCGTCCCTCACTGGCGTGTCTCACGGGCGGGCCTTTCCTCAGAGGGCCCAGCTGTGGGGGCAGGTTGCCGGTGGGACTAGAGGGCTGAGTTGCCGTCGCCCTCCATCTCAAGATTTGTCTGGAGGAAACAGCCATGACTCAATTGTGTCAGCTACTGAAGTTTTTGAAGTCTTTGACCTATGGTCTTTTGCAGCTTCATTACGTTTCATACCTGTTCCTAGTTCTGTTGAGGAAAGAAGATGGCTCGCGCTCTGCCTCTTCCAATTCCCTGCCCAGTCCAGGTTGGAAGTATAAAAGGTGACTCCCTGGAAGCTCAGCTGCATGAGTATGTCAGGCAAGGAAACTATGTGAAAGTGAAGAAGCTTCTGAAAAAAGGTAAGATCTAAGTTTAGACAAGTACTGGCTGAAAAACTTTGCTTTCTCCTGTATGGTTATATTTGTGGTAAAAAATAGCATACAGTCTGCACAGTTCAGTTTTGTGACTGAAATATATTTACAAAATGAATTACAGTTGGCCTTTTCTGGTAAGTAGCACTAATTATTGAATCAAAAAATGTTGTATGAATATAAGTAAATTGAAAAGAAAACTAAGCTTTTAGTTGAAGGCTCATAAGGAAATGACTGAGATATTGTAAAACTAAAATTATGAAAGCCTACTTTAGGAATATACTCTGTAAATGGGATTTTAACTTTAATTTTGATTGCAAAATGCTTAAGGTATGGTTTAGATACTGGTATTTTTGAGACCTAGATTTTTAACTACATGGGAACAGTGAATTTTGTAAATGAAACCTAGTGTTTGATGCAGTTCTATTTCGTTTTTACTATCAAGAACTCCCACAGCATGTGCTGTTCCTAGAGATGTGACTTCTCCCATAGCACTGGTGACTGGATGTGGAAGCTGGCGCTGGCCGAGGGCTGTGTGCGGAGGGGCGGCGCTCAGCCCCGGGCAGTGGCGGGCRCGGGGCCCCGCAACCGCCGCTGCCGACGGGTCCCCCCGCGCCGCTCGGGGCGGGGCGGGGCGGGCTCGCGCCTGTCTGGCTGAGAGCGGCGCGCCTGATTGGGCGTCTGAGGCAGAGGATGCAAATGAGGGGGCGTGTCCCTCCCATTGCCCCGCGCGGCGGTCCTGTCGGTCGGGGAGCGGGACCATGGGTCACGGTCCCCGGTTCCGCGGCGGCGGGAGCGCGGGGAGGGGTCGTCGTCGGTTCCCGTGGGTGGGTGGGTGCGGGTGCCCGTGTGGTAGAGGGCAGTGCGTGCCGGTGGGGTCCGTCGCGGCGGGGSTGTGTGGGTAAGACTATACTTTCAGGGATCATTTCTGTAGTTGGTCACTAGAGGAGAGTGATCGCACCTGATCGGCGTCACAAGCCACGAGGAGGAGCGAGGTGTTCTYTCCTGAGCGCGAAGCGGGCGGGCGGTGYTGCTTGTGCAGGAGCCGCTCGTCATTGATGACCGTTCCYGGCCCTTCGGGGCTTGGGAGGGAGAGAGCACGGGCTGAGTGGTTTGTGGCCCTTTTTTTTCCCTTGGTTCCAAAAGCAGATGGGGTGGTGAGAGGGGTGTGTTCCTAGCGAGGGGCGGTTCGCTCCTAACAGACGCGTCCCGGCGGAACGCGTTGACTCTCGTCTGCTTCCTGCGTCCTGAGCCCCTCAGCGGATCTTCGGTAGCAGTGACAGTGCGGTACTTCCACAGGCAGGGCCGGGGAGGGGGGAARGCAGCCAGGCGGGTTTAGGTTTTCATGTCCGGTGGGGTGGGGTTGTTCAGTGAAAAGAAATGCTTTGAAAGTTTGTTAGTACCTGGGTGTGCAAGTTAGGTGGTGGTATTCTCGAGCCATTCTCAGGTGTCCCATTCAAACTGGGGGGCCTCAGATGCGGTTTTACATGTGGTTCTTACGCCTTTCAGGCATTCAGGTCCGAGATGATTTGACCAGTCACTACTTAACACACACACTACTGTTTTGCGAAGCAACTGTAATTCTATGGCATCATTATCCATTTGCGTCTTTCTGGTTCTAGGCAYCCACAGAGTCAGTCTTGCTGCAGTTACTTATCTATGATGCCAGATAATGGGAGGGCTTCAGAGAAGTGTTAGAGGGGCAAGGGTGCTGGCCTTATCTTGGTAGTCCATGGCTATCTTTTGGTCTTCCTGGACAGCTTTTAAGATTCCAAGAAACAAAGGTCATTATCTTCAGTGTGGGGGCTGTCCTTCTCCTTGCGGTGAGCTGGGGCCATTTACTCAAGCTCACTCAACCATAACTMTATGGAATGCCATTACATATCTTAAGAAAGTTCATACAAATTCATACGATGAAGAATAATTGGTACAAAAGTTAGGAAATGAGATTTTCTTAACAATTGTCAAGAGGAGATTTTTCATAGCCTCTGGGTGACTTTGAAGAAAGCGTAGGCTTTTGCATTAGCTGTAACTTGTCTGGGGCTYGGCAGTACCTGGGATCTGGAGTCTCCTCGGACTCTTGAGAAATTACCATTTGAGAGATGACGTTGTTTGTCAGTAGCTGRTAGAGCTGCAGCCACCCGAGACTGGGCGTGACGTGCTGTGCTACCGCCAGGGTCCCACCGACCTTCCGGAGAGGAGCGAGTTGTTGSCATCGCAGTTAGCCAGCCCAGGCTCGGGTGGGTTTAGCCCCAGTGCGGGACGTTCTGCTTGCGGAGCCCTGGCTCTGCGGACCTGTTCCTGCGCGGGTGGAGGACGGGGCGCGGGTAGCCGGGCGCAGCGCGGGGCTGGGGGCAGCGAACGGCGCCGGGCCGGGCGGCCTGAGCGCCGCTGCGGCGTCACGTGTCGCGGGGGAGCGGAGGAGGAGCCGCGCGCTAGCCTGCGTGAGAGCGGCGCGCCTGATTGGGCGTCTGAGGCAGAGGATGCAAATGAGGGGGCGTGTCCCTCATCTGCCCGCGCGGCGGTCCCCTGGGTCGYGGAGCGGAACCGTGGGTTGCGGCCCCCGGTTCCGCGGCGGCGGGGCCTCGGGGGGAGCGCGGAGGAG
>JASVER010000089.1:1332160-1466704 GCA_030449065.1 Oceanodroma leucorhoa | reverse complement strand
CATTGATGACCGTTCCTGGCCTTTCGGGGCTTGGGAGGGAGAGAGCACGGGCTGAGTGGTTTGTGGCCTTTTTTTTTTCCCTTGGTTCCAAAAGCACATCGATTTTGTTTTATGTGACTGAACTCAGCATGCAGTTGTGGTTTCAGATCCATATCCCTCTAGGTTATTTTTATTCTTTTTAATGCAGAAAGGAATTTATTATTTTTTAAGAAAATTGGTTAAAGTAACAAAATACTCATGTAAGTCTTAATTACTACTTTAGAAGAATTTAATTTTTTATTAATGCAGTTCTCTGGTGGTATCTGTGCTCGTCTAGATTAATACTTTGCCTCTGATATTTATACATCCTTTATTTGAAAACATTGTGGACAAGCAATGCATGGTATGTATAGAAAGTTACAAGGAAGGTCGTTTGCTCTTTTTTCAATTTCTGTTACTATCTTTACGTTTTCAGATTTCCAGTATCTCAGAGGGTTATATGGCAATCAGTTTCAGTGTTAATGAGCCATTGCCTTTTATTCGGGGTAGGGGGTGGTACAGGCACTCTCCTCATAATCTTTTGTTGTCTTATAGGTATTTTTGTTGATGCTGTAAATTCCATGGGCCAAACTTCTCTCTTCACTGCTGCATTGCTAGGTCTTGGTAAAATAGTGGATGTGCTGTTGAATTATGGCTCAGATGCTAACCAGTTAAGTATAAAAATAAATTTTTATTCTTAAATTGAAACTACTGTTTAATCTTTTAGTGTTTTTAGTCAATATAATACAGAATATTCACTGTATATAAATGAAGACGTGCTTAAGAGGCATGTTACTATTTTAGCCAGAGATCCTCAGAGGTAAGTAGGTGCCTAATTTTCCTTATTTGATGGTGTATTTTGTTGTTTGGGAGTACATAAATGTTCTAGGTATGCTGCTTTTTTCCCCAGAGGCACAGCTGGTTGAGTGTAGCAGTGGTAGGTTGAAACATTTCTGCTTTAACACTCCTCAGTCGCTGTTATGATGGAAGCACCCCAGTCCATGCAGCTGCGTTCTCAGGAAATCAGTGGATTCTTAGCAAGTTATTGGATGAAGGAGGTGATCTGAGGGTGCATGATAAAGATGGAAAAAATCCTCAGAACTGGGCTATGTCAGCTGGAAAAGAAAGCAGTGCTCAGGTATGTGTGTGTAATAACATGTTGAATACATGCTAGATAATGTGCTCACATCTTCACCTTAAAGTGGAGAAACTCCAACATTCYGTTGAGAAATTTTTGGCTTTTACATGTTAGATAATCATCTAACATTATTTTTCAGTAATGGTATTTGAAGTCCTTATGATTCAGATTATTTATCTAAGGTTTTGCTCAGGTGCAGGGGCGTGTCTGTCTGCAACTCGTTAGGACCTTCATGTGTAAGTCTGCAGTGAAGAGAATGACAGGCCCTTGTTTTCGATCCCTGATGTATATCGTTTGTTTGCATGTATGTGCAATTCAGGAGTAAACCTGAAGTAGTTTTCAAGGGTATCTCAGTCTGTGCATGAACAGTGTCAGCAAATGTGTGATTTTTGCTAGCATGATAGCAAAATGCAATATCAAGAAGGCTTATTCATGACTGTGATACTGATTTAACACTCGTATTATAATACTCCTCTTTCCTGTTATTACAATGCTCCTCTTAAAGAGAAACTTTACAATTTTCAGTGGGTGAATGTCTTGAAAGTTAGTCATCTAGTGTTTGAAGTAAGCTTTCTCTTACATTTTCATGTAATTGATTTTCTTCAAGTTTTTCTGTGTATCCATTTCTTGAAATGCATATTTAAATATTGCAAGTAACTAGCTATTTTTTCAGTAGTCATGATTTATTAATTTAAAATGGTTTATCTTGCAGTTCTGAAGTAATTTTGTTGTTGTTTTTTCCGTCCCCCTCCTCTCTAGATGCTGGAATTTATACAGCGTTGTACATTCCGCATGCAGGCTGCCATTCAGAATTTTCCCTCTGAGCTACTCGGGAAGGTTGGCTCATCAAAAGTRCTGGTCTGCAGTCCGTCTAGGTTTGGTGGTCTTGTTCAAGGGTAAGAACATATTCTCAAGTACTGAGGGATTGAGCTACAAGGACTTCTACTTCCATATTCTGTTATCTTAAAATTAACATGTTCTTGTTTCTCTTTGACAATATCAGATTTAAAACCAATGTGTGTTAGGAATGATGATACTTTTTATTTCTGTTGTGAGAGTTCCAATTTCTGTTGTGATAGTTGTAGATATCTGTATATTAAGAGATACTCTTGAAATCAGCAATATGAAGTACTGGATTTTAGTAGTATTAAAATGGCGGTAACATGAAGTAGTTTGTTTCTTGACCTTTTAAGGTCACTGGAAATCTTTTGGGGGTGGGTTTCCAACTGTTTCAAGAGCTTTTATGTCAGATACATGTTAGGAAAACTACAAACTTAGGAACAAAAAGTGATGCAGGATGCCTGTGTGTGTATATATATATTTTTTTAATGGGCTATCTTGCTTTAAACAAATAGATATCATACCAGTGTATGTAAAAAGTTTTAATGAGTTGCACAATAATTTGGAATTTCAGCATTCGCATTACACTTTTTGTGTGGGACCAGTCAAATGCAACGTTTGAAATACATGGCTGTTGCAGAATTTCTGCATTTTTCTCTCTTTTTTTATATTTTACTCAAGGGCTTGGCATATTACTTACTRTTATTGCTTATGTTTTTGATATGTAGAAATGTTGACAGTCCTCTGGGTAGACTTCTAAAAGGTGGAGCTAATGCAGCCAAGAACATATACAGCTTTGGTTTTGGGAAGGTAAGATGCTATGTATAGTGGTTTTCTAATGATATTAATACAGTTTTTCAGAGTTACATATTCTTCACMGTAATTACCCCACCTGTGTTATTTTTAATTTTTAGTGCGTTCTTATTTCTACTGAAATGGTGAAAAAAACTGTGGAGAACGCAAATATTCAGGCCTTTAGTCGTTAGTAGGCCCTATCAGAATGTCATGGTTTAACCCCAGCCAGCAACTAAGCCCTGCACAGCCGCTCGCTCGCTCGCTCCCCCTGGTGGGATGGGAGAGAGGATCAGAAGGGTAAAAGTGAGAAAACYCGTGGGTTGAGATAAAGACAGTTTAATAGGTAAAGCAAAAGCCACACGCACAAGCAAAGCAGAACAAGGAATTAATTCATTACTTCCCATCGTCAGGCAGGTGTTCAGCCATCCCCAGGACAGCAGGGCTCCATCACGCATAACGGTGGCTTGGGAAGACAAAACGCCATCACTCCGAAAGTCCCCCCCTTCTTCCTTCTTCCCCCAGCTCCATACGCTGAGCATGACCTCATAYGGTGTGGGACATCCCTTTGGTCATTTGGGGTCAGCTGTCCCGGCTGTGTCCCCTCCCAGCTCCTTGTGCCCCCCCCAACCTCCTCGCTGGTGGGGTGGGGTGAGGAGCAGAAAAGGCCCTGACTCCGTGTGAGCACTGCTCAGCAGGAACTAAAACACCGCTGTGTTATCAACACTGTTGCCAGCACAAATCCAAAACACAGCCCCCTACTAGCTACTGTGAAGAGAATTAACTCTACCCCAGCCAAAACCAGCACACAGAGGAAGCTGTTTTGGAAGAAGCAATAAAAACTCTCCTGTTAAAGTCACCTGTGGGAGTTCTTAATGTGACTGTTGCTGCTTTCCCTATTTCAGCTTCACTAGAAAGTTACGCTTGTGACATAGATAACATTTCGTTTTGATGCTTTGGCTGATGCTCCCATTGCAGTGATTGCACTCAAGTTTTTAGTGAGCTTGCAGCAGATGTGACAGATCTTGGGAACTGTTGCATATTCCTTTTGGTTATGCCCTCATGTTGTTTCAGTTTTATCTTGCAGGCAGCAGGCATCTAGGGTACTTGGCATCTCTGCCTATTATTGGGGAAAAAGAYGTGGTTCAGGCAGATGATGAACCAACATTTTCTTACCGTGTTGGACCACACATGATAATGACAAAGTAAGTGGAATCAAAGGGATTTTAGCCCCTTTAGTGTGTATCTGTTACTATTGAGCAGCAAGCTGTTGTACTAGATGCTTTGTTTCGATAGTTTTCCTTGTCTATTCTGTATTAATCCACTGCTTTCTGCTTGCARCTTGTTTTCTGCAGTTCACTGATAAATATCTTCTTTAGACTCCCTTGATATCTGTAGGTTGCTCTTGTCCTTTCCAGCAATATTAACCCAATTATGGTTATTCATTGATAGCAATGTTTCGGTACTGATTCCTTTTGTGGTGGGAAATATGTTGCTGGGGTTGCACAGATTGCGTTGTTCAGTGTTTAGTCTTTGTAATTGTTGGGTCAGACCTCAGGCCTCTGGATATGCATGTGTGCAGGCCACTTGCTCAAACCTGTGGTGAAATGAGAGTTGCAAGTGCAGACTGAGCCTTGTTTTTTATCTTTTGTATTGTGTAGCAAGTATTTGTGCCTCAGTGGCATCCAGAGAATTGACAAATCGGTGATTTAATCTTCCCAAAGCTCTGGCTTGTATCACAGTGGGCTGGTGGCCTTTAGTGAAAGAATTTTTAGAGTGTCCTTGTTCTTTACCTTGGGCCATGGAAGCGTAGCATCTCTGGACAGCAAACCTGTCCTGCTACATCCAGTCTTTAACAGGATGAGAATTTATTGTCAATTTAAAAGAACTTATATGCTATAGCCAGGATCATCAAAGTAATGCTACTAACAGTAGGAGACAGCGCCAGAGCATTTCAGAATTACAAAATTATTTGTATGTAATCCCATAACTGGAAAAAAGTACTGCAGAAAGCATCTCGTAGAAATTCTTCTTCTCCTTGTAGCTTAATGTGGGGAGGCAGCAGAGTTACAGTGAAAGAACTCAGCTTTGAGCCCCATCAGAACTGTAGTAAACAACGTTTAGCTGATCTTCTGATTGCAGAGCAGGAACATAGTAGGTAAGAAACGATGTGCAGTAGCCACGAGTGCTCCTGGGGTTTGGCTGTCTCTAGTGATGGGAGGAAATGTGATTAACCTGGGGAGGACTGTTAGGCTGTGGTTGCACTTTCTCTCCAAATGAGAAATACAGGTCACTCTCTTCTCCTGTCTCTTCCCACTCCATTTGCTCCCCAGTGGATAATACAGGAGAAGATGATACTCTCTTCTCCTATGTCTGGATGAATGCTTCATTGCACATTTCTTGGATGGCTTATTTATAGATTCTCCTAGTTGTGACAGTAAGCACTCTTTCCTAAATGCCTCCTAATCTACGGTTCTTTTAAAATTTTGGGTATTTTGATGAAAAGTTAGAAGCATTCRTGCTGTATTAATAAACACACCTAGAAGGCCAGAACTCTTTCTCTTTTAATTTCAGATTTGCCTTACAATTTTTTTTTCCTCTTCCTTTGCAGTAAACTCCGTCATCCTCATTTGCTGCAGTTGTTGTCTGTCTGTCTGTCTAGTGACTTGGAGAAAACCCGTTTAGTATATGAAAGGGTTAACTTTGGTTCTCTGTACAGCATCCTTCATGAAAGGGTAATTGGAATACTTGTTTTTTAAATAGTAATTAATTGAGAGGAAGAAGTTTAATAACTACATCTTTACTCAAAGAACAGGAAGACAAAATCATCAGTCTGTATCAGGGTTTCTGTTTCATTGCACAGTATCAGATACTCTGTGTAAGCTGGTAAAGCTTGTAATTGGCAAATACTTCAGTTAAGGTTTAGGTGCAATTGCATTGATTTTCTTGTTTGGTGTCAGTCTTAAAATGGCTGCTGTTAAATTCAGTTGAACTTTTAATCTTCTGCATGTGGTTGTATACTGCAAATGTGATGAGACCAGCTTTTTCCCTGGAATATATGCATGTAGTACATTGCAAACTGCCTGTGTATAAAAGCGTAAAAGCGAAGGCTTGAACTCAGTTGTGGTTCTTTTTTTTTTAAACCAACTGATCTGTGTTTTATTTTTGTCATTCAATATTTTTCTCTTCCTTTTTTGCCGTTAACTGAGTTGTTATTTTATCTCTTTAACTGTTTGAATGCAGTCATCTAAGTTACTTGAAAAATTGCAGTCAAAGGCAAGAAATTCTAAGTTCATTCTGCRTCAGAGTGAATTTTGGCATAGTCAATATCTTTTTTAATTACTTTTTAAGGTATTATTAGTTGGTTTGGTATTGAGAAYGAACATTATTTAGCAAGTGCAATTCGTCTGACTTTTACTATAGTTTCATGTTTGCTTTCRTTGCCGCCTTCTGTACAATAATAGTTTTCCCCTACATCAAGCTTTAAGACCTCCAGTGTAAATTTGGTACTTCTGATTTTTTTTTTCAGCGTACAGAGTTCCCAGTACTGCACATGGAGACGATTTTGCATGTGCTGCTTCAAATTAATGATGCTTTGCGTTTTCTACATTCCCGTGGATTTATCCACCGTGCAGTTACCTCCTATGCTATTCAAATTGTTTCTTCTGGTGAGGCAAAGCTATGCAACTTGGAATACATGATAGAGAGGTAAAGAACTTCCTCACTGTTTCTGTGAAAGGGACAAACACAAGTAAAGTCAAATTTAGTGCTAAGTTCTGCTGAAGTGCACCTCCTGATGACTAGGGACTCCTGCCTCTGAGTCAGGCAACAGAGTTACAGGAGTAAAGAACTCCAAATTATTACTGCTCAGGTACATTAACTTTGCTACAGGCAGTATGGCAAGTTTCAGGTGGTCTTAGTTTCTATGTTATAAGTATCTGAAAATAGAAACTAGAAAGAGAAGCAGCTCTTTACTGGAATATAAAAATACCATCACAGAGAAATAGAACCTAATCTTACAGAACAGAGATGAAATTCCTCTTTGAGTCACTAATCTGCTGCTGGGCTGGAAATAATTTAAGTCTCCTCTTGTTATACTGAACTTGTGCTTATGGAGGCTTACCTAAAATGGTTGAAGATTCCATACCTCATTGAACTGGTAGTAATTTAGTGCCACCAGTGACAAAAAGAGTATTTCTTTTATGAGGGACACCATTMATTTCATCTAGGTAAATTATTACTTATATACATTTTTTACTTCTTTCCTGTAGCACTGTCTGATTAGAAAGTAAGCAAATGGCTGGTTAGATTGTAAAGAAAGAGAGTAAAATTGATAATAAACAAAAATTTGCTGATGGTAACRTCCCGAAAGGAGCAAAGATACTTCCTAATCTCCTTGCAAACTCAATTTGTTAATAAATCTTGGCAATTTCTTGGCTCTTTCAGATACAGCTTACTGTGAAATGAATAACAAAAAAACCTGCAGTTAAATGTGAAGAGGAAGTTATCTTCTAGACATACGTACACATAGCAAAATAAATGTTGACACCTTCTTGTATTTTGTCYGTGGTCAGAGAATGCTGGCGAGAGCTAAAGGGTTGCTTTTAAAATTCCTGTTGGGAAATTTTCAACTTTCTCTGAATTCTTTTTGAGTGTAAATTTGTTAAAGGWGGTGTTACTTTCATCATAAAGTCTTTGCTGCAATGTACCAAAACACATTTATTGGTGTGAAAATATTACACATTTTTATTTGCAGGTATACTCTGGACCTTTTAGGTATTTAAACTAAAAGCAGATATAACAAACTCAGGTGTTTAATTCCAGAAGATGTACCTTCTAGCTGAGTGTGGTGTATGTCTCAATTTGCAACTTTTTTCCCCTTATACAGCAAAGATGGAGGAGAACACAGTGATCTGACACGTATTCCTGTCCCAGTCCAGCTGTATAAGTGGTGCTCTCCTGAAGTAATCCTTGAAAAGGTTGTSACGGTCAGATCGGATATTTATAGCTTCTGTACAGTAGTGCAGGAGGCCTTGACAGGTATATCTRTAGGTCTAGGCTTTTGCCACTAGGGTAACCCACTGAATGTTTTCAATGCAGACTGTCAGCCACCTAATGTCTGTTTAATTCCCTTAYGTGACTGGATAAAACCTTGCTGTGATGGCTCATACAGACTTAACTTGGAAAAGGAACCCTCCAGGCCAAAAACCCAAATGTTAATGACAATAGCAAAGACTACTGGAAAYTTTTGTAAAATGTAATCAGAAAACTTTAAATTGCATAACTAARGGATGAGATTAATGGTTGGTATTAGAGAGATACAATCTTGTGTATGGTGTTTTTCTGCTGTTTATCTTTCTTCTTCATACGAGGACAGCAAAACATTCAGTTAACTGTTTGCAATGCGCAAAATGAGCCTGTGCAGCTTTCATCTTTTTGACCACTAAGATAACTTACAGATAATGTATTGTTGTTGTTACTACAGGTAATGTTATGTATTGAGTTTGACTACTTTGACAGTGAAATGGGATAAACAGTTACCCTGAAGKTAAACCTCTATTAGCTTGTTGGTAATGAAGAATCCAGAGTGTGGTTTACAGTGTAACTGTCCTCTAGAGATTGCTGCCAGCTCCCTTTAAAGCATCCACTCTTGAAATAAGATAGGGAGGAGATGCCAGACTGGACTGAGTGCTCGTTTGGTTCGTGATAGTAGTTGTAAATTAGGGAATGTGCAGACAATAATGCTTCAGTATCTCTGATTCTTTTTTTTTTTTTTTCTTCATTAACATGAATATACTGCTTGTGACATAAAGTCTATATTCATGTCTTGCAGAGACCCCTCCATGGAAAGGTCTTGAAGACTCAGTTATTAAACAGCTCATAATTTCGGGACAACAGTTAGAAGCAGATGTCAGACTTCCTATGCCCTATTACAGTATCGTAAAGTCAGGGCTAGAACCTAAACAGAAAAACCGCTCCATGAAACTTCAGGATATTCAATATATACTGAAAAATGACTTAAAGGTGACTTCCAGGATTGTAGCCTTTCATGTATTTAAAACGGCAGAATTTTGTGTTCATTCAGTTCTGCTTAAATCTAGGTGGGAGGCAGTCTAAACACTGAGTATCCTTTTCTGATCATGGAGGCAAACCACCTTAAAAGAGAAGGTAGAGACATTGAACTGTCAACTATACTTGTCTTTTATTCCGTTTTTTGTATTACAGGACCTAACTAAGTCTCACACTGGTCATGCTGATGAAATGTCAAAAGCACAAAGACCCGCTGTTTTTGCAGATGTGAATATCTGTTTGGCATCAGCTGTTACCTGCCAGAAGAGAACACAGAAATTGCAGGGAGAAGAGATAACCGAGGCTGGTGAGTTTCTTCTAGCAAGATGTGTCCTTCACTTAGCATATTCCTCAGTCCATGAAGGTCTAACATAATTAAAATGTGAGCCCTCACAGATTTTATGACATAGTTTGAAAATAGAAGGCAGTTAGCTTTGGATTCTAGCTACCACTCTAATTGTTAGTGTAAACTYAAGACTATAAGTCTGGTTAATATTTGAAGTTCAGGCACACTGTTTTCAGCAGACATCTAATCTCTAAAAGACGTTAAYTACTAAATGTACAAAAGCAGTGTGCTTGATGGACATCTGGAGAAATGGCTTAACAATTAAAATAAAATTTTTCAGGCAGCTCTACTGCCCCAAGATACTCTCTTTTTCCTGAGGAGAATAATGCTTTAGTGGACCAAGAGGCATCAACCAGTCTACAGCCAATTGCACAGGATGAAAATCGTGATGTAGCTTCTGAACTCCAGACGACCCTCAGTGTCAGTGATGTGGATGACAGCCTCTGTAGCTTTGAGATCAATGAAATCTTTGCCAGTTATCTAGAACTTCATGAAGACTTCCTGGAAGGAGGAGCTGGATTAGGTCAAACTCTAAAGGGTGAAAAAAGGCAGGAAAAGGAAGAAGATAAGGCGACCCTCAGAGAGGTATATGCATCCCCTGGAATGCCCTGTGAGGAAAAGCCAGTTTATGAGGAAGGTGGCTTTTCAGGTTCAGGTACAGAGTACACTACAGAAGAGGAGGAGAGCATAAGTGAGGCTTCTGACCTATGCGTGCTGGCACAGGTGAGAGGAGATGCTGGGAGAAGAATGAGTAGTCTGTCCCGAAAGGAGCTGCAGTACATCAGCAGATGTGTCCTTGATTTAAAGATTGCTCAAAGCATGTTGCGGCAGGCAGCAGATTCCCTGTGCAGAACAGAGGAGAAACTGGACAAATTAGAGGCCACTGAAAAGCAAAAGAAGCTGCTCCAGGAAATCAGAATGAATCAGCTTTCTAAGCAARTTTTTCAAGAAAGACACTGGAACAGTTCTGATGATACTTCCCAAAATACYGATAACCCTTTTTCTGGAGTTAATACTTTTTTATGGAAGGCTGTAGGTCCACCATCAAGTGACTATATTCCACCACCGTTAAGATGTCAGGCACAAGGAGCATTGAGTGGAAACAGTGTCCAAGCTGTTTCAAMGACAGCAAAGGAAATGGAGGCAATTCAAAACGAAAAGTGGAAGTGCTTTCATGAGATGAATAAGAGTAAAAATGAAAACCATCACGATCTCAGCTTCAGTGTGGTGAAAAGCCTGGATGATCAAATGAGSCTAGACCATGAGGTAAAGTGTTGAGCAGGGTGACTGTGTTCATCACTTCTGTATTCCTTAGCAGGTAAAGAGAMGTAGTTATGGATGGTGTCCGAGAGGAGGGATGAATCTGTCTTTTAAAATACATGCGCATACCATGTGCGTTATGTATAGGAATGAAAATAGTTAGCTCAGCAGTGCAATAGTATTATTTCTTCTCCCCCCACTCCCTCCCTCCCCGCCCCCCAGCAAAATATTAGTCCAGTGGCTCAGAAGGGAATAAARTCCTGTGCTAAAAGGGAGATGGGACTGTCAGGGAAAAGGGCAAGCGGAGAAAGATTTTTGTTTGTCTACTTATGTTATGGAGGTCTAAGCTGTCATTAGTAAGGGCTTCTAGATCATTTTCATTATTAAATATAAGTAGTTGACATGCTCAGCCAAAAGAGAAAGAAAGAAATTCATGTACCTGTCTGCTGTAGGAATAATCTGGAGTCATTTAGGTTCACTCATTCCCCTAGGAACTACATGTTACGGTAGTCTCCCTGTGTTCATATGAAACCTGCTCTAAATCCAGGGCAGAGTTTTTACTAGGCTAAGGCCTGGAGTTGTCATCCTTTCTCATGAGCAGTGCTACTAAAATATAACCTATGGAATAAGGTTTGCACGGTCCGGTTCTTAGTATATCTTACAGACAGTTCAACTAGTAATTGCCAGAATGCCSAACATGTGCTGAATCATGGCTTGTTGGACTCATTTCAGCATTTACTCCCACATGTATCTGTAAGATACAAAAAAAAGTTCAACTTGCAGCGTCAGGAAGGAGGTGATTCACATTCTGCAGCAAGTGGAAGTGAAGAAGAGAGGTGGTGAGTTTTGATCRTATTCACAGAAGAGTTAACTCTAGCAGATTCATCTTGATACAGCCACTGTCAAAAGTAGACACATGCAGGATCAAGGATGGCATTAAATGTTTTTTCAGTTAGTCAAAAGCCATCTGCCCAATTAGGACCCTACTGTGAGTCAGTCGGCTGCACAGCTGACAGGGCAACTGCTGTGACAGGGCAGTTACTTTTAAAGAGTGGTGTTCAGACAGATTCCAGATGCCTCTCTGATGGAGGTCAGTGGTCCAAAACCGTAACAGTGCCTAAGGAGAGCAATCTAGTAAGTTGCTAGTAAGGGTGGTTCTCCTCTGCACAGCCTCATTCAATTCTCRGTAGAAATACTTTGGCTTTCACAGGTGTAGGACTAGGAACTATGTTAGGGGCTGTGGGAGTATAACAGTCTTGCTAAACCCACTGACAACAGCATACGTTACTTTGTTATGTTTGCTGTCTATTTAATTTTGTCCCTTTGTACTTCTAAGTAYGGGTGGAAAGTACATGTTAAAAGTACCTGGCAAAACTTGCGCAAATTAATGTATCTTATTAGTTGGAAAGATGGGGACAGGCACCTCCTGCAATGTTTGGGTCAAATCAGTCAGGAAAACTATCGCAGTTTTTAAGTTGATTCATGACCCAGTTGGATCAGTAAGACCCATTGGTAAAGGATGTACTTGCTTACAGCATAAATATGCCAGGTGCTGACATGTGGTTAGATGGTCAAGTGAATGAACTCTAGATTGGAATCGGGTTGGTGGTAGGATTGTTGTTATACAAGTCTGAAGTTCTGAATATCTCCAGTTGTCCACTGATCACCTTACTGACCTGAATAAAGCACGTCTACATAGCATTCATTGTCTGATAGTGTTTATATAGATATATCATCTGAAGGCAGTTGACAGCTTTTGAAATCTAGATTTTAATGTACAGTGTGTCTGGTTAATCTATAGTAGACCTAAATAACTGTGTGTGCTTTCTAAGCTTCTGACGGCTCAATCTGCTAGTTCTGTTGGGTTCTTAGAACATGTGTGCTCTCAGCCTTTTAATTAATGTTAAAACAACTTCTAGTCTTTTACTGACTGGGGAATACTTAACACAATATGCTTGTGCATTAACAGAGTTTGATGCATTTCATAACGACTTATTATAGGTGCTATCCGAGATCAAGAACTGAAATGTACAGTACCAAAATAAGTGAGGAGAGGATGGTGCAATCAGAATGGAGGAGTAAGTAAATCAGTGTTAACTCAGCATTAGTGTTAGCAAGTCTTACCGCAGTGCAGTGCATTAAAATTTAACACATTTTGTTACTTAAAGGTCTGTGTGCTTTAATTGCTGAAGCTCTATTAGGCTGTTCTTGGATGAAAACCAAACGAGTRGGATCCTGTGTCTTGCACATTCAGGGCCTAAAATAATCACAACCACATTAAGATAGTTTGATTATAAAGCTCAAGGAATTTCTAGCCCTGTTTTGGAGGATGTAAGGGAGGGACAGCGTATGAATTTAGAAAGGGTAGTATAGCGATGACCAGTGGATGGCAGTACAGGCATGAATAATAGAGAATGCAGACTAACAAAAATTGTTCATGTAAAGACTTGTCCATATCAA
The DNA here is from genome assembly GCA_030449065.1 of Oceanodroma leucorhoa. Classification (NCBI taxonomy): domain Eukaryota; kingdom Metazoa; phylum Chordata; class Aves; order Procellariiformes; genus Oceanodroma; species Oceanodroma leucorhoa. Next base: position 1,453,781 of record JASVER010000089.1, on the reverse strand, counting down.
TTTATGCAGGTTTTAAGCTTTCCTTAAAATGGAAGGGTGTTTAGCTCTTTTCATGATAAAGGAGCTTACAGGCTATAACTTTAGCATTTCCAAGTCTRCAGACACAATGAAACACAGGGAGTGCTTTGAAGGTCCAGATTCTGTTGTGTGAAGTGATAATGTTATTCTTTTTGTGTAGCTGAAGTAAAGCAAATGGCCAGAAGAGTGGCCTTAGGACAACTAGAACTCGGCTCTCCATATCAAGCCAGTGAATGTACATCTGAAAGTGAAGCAGAGAGTATGAAGGAAGCCTTTCAACATGTCACTGTTAGAGTCCAAAAAAGTCAAGACTCACAAAGATATAGGTGGCAGACAGGTGATAACGTCGAGCCTTGGGATCTGGGCAGTGAGGATAGATTTGAATCTGAGGAGAGTGATCTAGAGTCTGAGTTCAGAAGTTCTGGAGGTAAGGTTGAAAATACAAAAATAATTTCTTCTSTTTTTGTCTGTCTCCATCTCCCAGCAGATTTCAGCTTCTGTGATTTTGTTACAATAATTGTCAATATTATCTTCCAGAGTCTTGCCCCCAAAGCAGGTCAATCACTCAGTCATTGGTGAACATAAATAATAGACTAAGATGAGTATTACATGTTAATAGGTGGAGGTAATCTCCAGTGAACTTGGAGACCCTTCATCATCATTGATTACCATGTATCAGCATGGCAGACCCAAAGCTTTCAAATCCACGAGTATGCTTTCACACTTTATTTCTTTCAGTTGGGCTACAGAGATGCTTTTTCTGTAGCAGCATAGTGGGTAGCAGTTTTGTAATAGTTATGGATAAAGGAACAAGGAAAGCCTCACATGCCTAGATTAGCGATGTGAGCATTTAAATGTCATTATTTGTTCATGTTCCTGACAGACAGTGTGGTTTTAATGTCAACTCTCATTGATATTCAGTCATCAGTGGTTCAGATCACTCACTTCATATTATTTTTTGCCTAATAATTTTGTTCCATTCTGACATCCTAGGGAGAAGTTGCCAGTCGTCATCACAAGACGAACAAGCAGAGTTTGGAATAGTCATTCATAAGAATTCAGTCCTTCCTCAACAAGTTGAGAATCTCTCTAGAGTATGTATAGTAATCCAAGAAATATAGCTGCAGCTAGTTATCTGTAAAACAGTTCAGCCTGGTCTCTCCATGTTGCACACTGAACTACCAAGACAGGTGATCTTTTTCAGTTGTGATCTGACTAACAATCCCCCCTCTTTCCCCCACTTTTTTTTGTTTGGTTCTATAAACTATCAAGGTAATGTAAGGAGCAGGAGGTAGGTTGAAACTCAGAGTGATGAAATTAAATATAATTCCAATTTGATGCAGTATTGTTTAACATTATTGACTAGAATGTATATTCTTCAATAGAGAGTGGAGAAGGCATCTCAAATGATGATGTCTTTCATAGGGGCATCCAAGGGAATTACATTGTTCCCTTAAGTCATCTCCCGATGTGTCTGAAGAATTCTTGACTGCTGATCTAGATTGTTTCCTTCCTCCTACTACTCAGGGAAGTTCAGAACTAGAGGTAAAAATAACAGAAAAGACAAGCATGAAGTCTGTGTCAAGAACTTTGGACGTAAGTTACACAGCATGTGGTTTTATTATGCTCCCATTTGATTTGAAGAAGAGCTGTAGAAAATGTGAGAATGACAGTTTTTATTCTTTTTTTTAAAATAATATCTACAAAGAAAGATTTATCTAAAAGTAAGACAATTCTAACCCTGTTCCTTTAAAACACACACCCCTGCCCCCCCCCCCCCCAAAAAAACCCAAACCCCCAAACAACTAAAACCCCACAAACACCCAGACTCCCAAAACACCAAGGGCATGTTTTCTTAATTTGTTTACTAGGAAACTACATAATCCGTGGCTGAGAAAAGTTTTAGGCAGTTGATAATCTCGGCCTTTCCTTCACAGTTCTATCAATTATAGTACTCAAAGTCTTAAAACAATCTTCATTCATTTCTTGAAGATTTGAAACTATTGTATGGACTATTGAATCCAATCCATGCTATTTGCTGATAAACTCTTGAAAAGTTTGTCTCTCCATTCTATTGTGAACATCATCCTCTGAGAGTTGTCCTACCCTTCACAGCTTGCCTGTGAGAAATTGAGTTTGCTTCCTTTTTTCCCCCCTTCAGGTGGCAAATGCTGAGGGCAAATTAGAAGATACTTGTGAAGGATTTTTACAGAAACAGTTACCTGACGATGCAGGATCAGGTATTCAGGTTTCAGGTAAATGTGCTCTTTCTTTTGAAGGTACTTCTGAGTCAGGGAGAGAGAGTCCTGTTGCACTTACATTTTTGTCAGCAGCACTCCTGTCAGAAGGCTGGAGCCTGATTCTTCAGGATCACTTGGTCTCTTAGTCCTCACTATTTTAGCGAGAGTTCAGGACACTCAGAATTCTGGAAGATGAGGTTTGGGCATTGCAGTCACTGAAATACTGTTGAGTGCAATGATTGTGTATGTGCTGTGTTTCAGTTAAAAGAATAAAACTTGTTTGCAACCTTTTTGTTTTTACCCTAGGGCTAAGTTTAGTGGTTTTGTGCAACTTGCTATGGTGCTGGAAACTGAATTAGAGTCGTATTTACACATGAATATTCTTATTGCTAGATGGATCTTGAGCTTAAAAACTGTAAGAGCTGACATTGTGTGTGTGCAGAATAATGGAAAGATCATTGCTGTTTCTCTAGTCTGTTGCCTCTCTCAGCTCAAATTTGTAAATGTTGCGGTATTCCCCAGTGCTTCAGTGGTTGACTGTCTGGCAGCTGTGGTATGTTTATGAAAACGCATCTTTAAAACACATTTGTCTCTTGACAACAACAAAGGTCACAAGAACTAAAAAATTTAATAAAGTTGCAATTTCCTGTTCAATGAGTTGTGTCACTTTCTTTTGTACTTGCAAACCCCCATAACAGGGGACATTTGTTATTTGTATTCAGGAGGAAGAATACTGTTCTGCAGCACAGCAGCGCAGAACTCCGGCAATAACACACAAGGAGTGAATCAACTTAGCCGTACGCCTGTGGCCAGGTAGATAGACTTACTTTTCATCGTTACTTCGAGCATAAATTAGGTTATAAAGTATGCTCTCTTTATTAATTCTGCTTATACATCTAATATTCAAATAAGATGCCAATGGTGTTTTTTAATGATTACATACCGTAGTTCCTTGCCAAGAAAATATTAAAAAGACTTTCACAAGTCTCGTGGGGTTTTGTCTTTTACAGCGTTCAATATTTTTTTTTGTTTGCTCAATGAGGGAGCTAAAATAGAAGAAATAATTCATGTATATATTACAGTTCCTTTTACACTGATAAACTGCAGTATTAAACATAGCAAAGATAATTCAAATTAAGACTTCAGTCATCTGTTTTAATTTTGTTGTACTTTGGTTTTGCAGCTCAAGTGGCACGAAGGTCATGCCTTTTTCCCCTCCCGTGGGAAGAATCTGATGCAAGTATGCTCACTGCATCTTGCCTGCAGATAACATTAGCCCATGCTCAGAGACTTGCAGTCTTATCTGTCAAACATGAGGTGTTTATATCCAGTATTTTTGTAAATTATATATTCTACTAGTATGCAGAGATGTTGGCCMGAATCACCACTCATGCTGCAAGGGGTACTTTCACATAAAGAGAAACAGTCCTTGCCCTGAAGGTCTTTCAGCAGTGGCTTTCAGGCTTAAAAGCCCCTTCCCTCCCTCTGGCTCAGCTTTCCTTGTGTTCCTGCGGGGTTAGCAGCTGCTCACTGCTGAGTGCGGGAGTGAGAGCTGCTTGTACTGTCTGTCAGTGTTGTGCCCTCTCCCTTCCACTGGAGGAGTTGAGTTACCAGTGTCAAAGGTAGGCAGCAAGTGTGTAAATACTTGGCCTTAAGGTAAAAGGTAATGGTTTTGGTGGCTCCCTTCACTTAGGAATTGAGCTTTTGCCAGCAGGACAGAGAGGACTGTTGCTTTCTGACCATCTGACTAATCCCCTTCGAATGCCTCTTTGACCTTGAATGGGGTTGTTACAGTTTGAGAGAATAGCTTACAATGCAGACCAGTCAAAGGATGATAAAAGAATGTAGTGATGTATATTCGTAGATTTTTATTTAACTTTCAGTTTTGTTTTGAAACTGCATATGTCAATTAGAAGTTTTCTCTTTACCGATACAAATCCATAACGTGCTTAAAATGGCATTTTCCTCCTAGCACTCTCCATCTTCTAAGGTTTTAAGCAAAAAGTTTATGAGCTGCAGTCTACCTCAGAGAGAAGGTAGTCCTTTAAACTTTTTGAGAGGAAACTAAATACATTTATTTTCATAATTCTCTGAGAGGATAATGAATATGACCTTTCTTCCCTCATTCCAGTGTTGAAGCAGCACAAGAAGTGATACTGTGGCAGCCACCGGAAGAATGCAAAGAAAAAGATRTGTAAGAGTCACAGACCATTTTATATCAAAACTTCGTCAAGTTGGTTGTTATAATTGTAAAAGTTTTGTGTTGATGCAAAACAGGAAGGCGAGACAGACCAAAGCCGAGAGAGGGAAAACTATCTGAAGTAYTGAAAGAATATTTTCTTGTGATAAGTTGGGAGATTGGTATAAAAGAGCTATCACATAGAGTTGTCCTTAGTTTGAAAAATTTTCATATTCAGAAGTAATTGACTTGGTGTTAATCTGGGTGTGCTTCTTCACATTAAAGTGTTAGGATTCCTTCTTTCTTCTGTCCATGTTACACAGAAGAAATAAAATTACTTTAAAGASCAAATTGTTAGTATGTAGCTAAATAAATTTTATTACAAAAATAGTCTTGTGATTGAGATTCTCAGGAAAAATTTGCAGAATAGGTTTGTGACTTAACTAGTWAAGTTAATTTCTTTTTTCAGATAATGGAGATTTGCATAGAAATGACTGATTTGGTAACAGTAGACGTTTGTTCATTTCATGGTYTTCTGAGGACAATGTAATCCAGGGTATATCTGCAGAAGCTGTTGGTTTGCTTAATGTAATCCCAGTCCTGGAGCCACTTAAGAATTTTTGTAACTTGAGCGAACTTCACTGCCTCTGCAGATCTTCAGCAGTTTCAGTTTATCTGGGTAATTCTTTTAAAGGCTCCTAAGACCCACATTTGGTCTTAATTAATGGATCGTTAATTTTTGTTAAACCTTGAGGTCTTCCATTGGCTTTGGAGAGAGTTTTCTACCTAGTGGTTCATATTTGAAGTTCTTGCCCTTTCTGGAGGCMGTTTCCTGAGCTTGCTTTTATAGGAGAATTATTAACATTAAGAAATCCTGTAAAGGAAGGGAAAGCAAATAATTAACCTTTTCTGTCTCTGCAAGRTTATTGAAGATGGTAGTCTTTAGCCTTCCRAGAATTCTGTGGGAAGTTTTCAAAGGGAATGTCKCTCTTCCTTCTGGAAAACTAGMTAAGACTGAACAAAATTAAAATTTAAAGAACCTGAAAATAGCWGGATTTAGTGATCACAAGTGTAAGAAGTGGCTATTTAACTGTCATAACATCTTTCAATACTTCAGGTCAGTAACAGATATTCAGGATTTGTCCAGTATTCCCTATGAACAAGAGAGCTACTGCAGGGATATAGATTGTAAAACGCCCAGAGTGAGTCATGCGCCAACGAGCGTCAGCACTCCACTCAGCTCGGGTAAGTGCAGAGAAGAAAGAGGGACAGACCAGTGAATTACTTAACCTTTCTATGCCAGGAGTCAGACCTTTCTGCCAAGACTTGCTAATGAAAAATCATTGATGTGAGTCATGGAAACTCCATTCGTGTAGTACCAATGCAGAAATGTCAGGCTTGGAATAAGTAACCACAAGAAGTGCTGTAGCTGTTGTTTGGAATCTCATTGTTTTGGTCTGGATAATTACAACTTCGTAGTTAGAGCCTGCTTGGTCAAAAGAAATCTCTAACATAGAACTAAGGGAGAATTTACGGGGATACAGCTGAAAAAGCCCGTATCTGAAAGGTCTCTGAAAGATAATTACTTGGTAGCCTTCATAAGTCAGAAATTGTTTCAGCCATTTAAAATTCGTCTGGAGTGATACATATAGATTTTAGCATTTTAAAGACGGACAATGTAATAAGCACTTAGTATGCTTGAGTGTTGATAAAGTGATCTCAATGTTTGTTGAACTTAAGTGTTTAAGAGCAACAAATTATCATTTGCTTTGTACTTTCATTAATTCAGTGTAATACAGTAGTCAAAATTTCTCAGTTGGCAGGGTTTTGCATAAATAATGTCTGAGATTGAATTCCTAGGTAATCAGTTTGGACTTCTGCTTAGAGATCACTTAAGGACAATAACTTCTTAGAGTTGCCTGTGCAGGTGCCTGTTCAAATACCAGAAACATTTTTCTGCTTCCATTGAAATGTGGCCAAGTTACAAAAAATCCAAAAATCATTTTCTATCTTTGCTATCATCTTTTTCCTTTCTTTTTTTAATTCTAGAAGAAAAAATTCCRGTAGCCTTTGAGAAATACAAACACTACCATGAAGTAGCTTCAGATTCTTCCTTTTGCGGYTCTCAAGAGATCTCTTCTGCAGTGTCCAGGACATTCACTACAGCCTGTGAAGAGGAAAGGAGCACTGAAATTCCCTCTGTTGCTTCAGGAGTTCGCTCATCTGAATTGAATGAGCCTGTAAGTCTAGAAAAATTTACCTTATGCCTGCCATTCTTTAAAATTTTTTAAAAATACTTTTCCTTAAAATAAATGCAAGATGAGAAGCACAGAAATACTTCTAGGTCTTTGTGAGTATGTTGKAATCCTGGATCTGTTGAGATAATGACAAAAGTTCTGACTGATTTCAAAGTAGTCAGTATGTGCCACTGATTATACAAAGAGTTGGCTTTCCCTTGCACCTAATCTTATGTAAACGTTGACCACTATCAAAATCACCTTGCCTGCCCTCCATCCCTTCCCTGGCTGTAAAAAAATTGCCATTTCCCAGCATTGRATCCAGTAACTTGGCACACCAAAGTGGTAAGTATCAGCAAAATGATCGGGTAGAAAAGGTATATTTTTAGTGGAGGGGGGTGGTGTTGATGAGTTGGTCTTCTGGTGAGGCAACAGCAGGTTGCTTATCTGAACCACTCTGAATTCACAAGTGATTTGTGAACTGTAGGCTTTTGACTATGTGGAAGTGGGGAATAAACTTGAATGAAAATAAATACATGTGCATGTGTGTTCAAGTGTGTAAGTTTTCCTGCAAAACTGAAGAGCACTCAAAACTTAGTGGGGGAAGGTAAATGAGTATGTAAATGAGTGATTCCTTGAGGAAGAAAACTAAGGTGGAAGCCTCCATCTAGTAGTTTGCAAGCAAGTAAATGTTAAGAAAGCCCTTGTATTAGGGAATTAAGTTTGTCCTTTTTATGCACAGATGTGGCATAACGTTATCAACTTTGTTGTATCAGAAAATCCTCCCTCTTTGGAGGTGAMAATTTCCAAGGTCACTGTAGTGATTGCCAGTAATCTTTATGGAACTGAAGGTGTCYTGGAGCCACAGCGTTATCTTAACTGTCGTTTCAGACAGTTATGTATAAAATAGTTGCCTTTATGCCTTTCTTACTGTTATTCGTTGGTAGGGTTGTCATTTAAAGATTAAATTAGAGTTTGTTCAACCAGAACAGTAGCGACTGCATTCGTTGTCATCAGGTCAGGTCTGTGTCTTCCTGCTTGCGTAGCAGACAGTTGGAATTCATTAAGCCCATTAACAGTGTAGTGCTGCCTTGACTGGCTCTGTGGAGATACTTGATTGTGTCACTTTCTTGTCTAAAATCTCMTTCTAGGATTAAGTGCATGAAGTACCTGTTTCCATTTTGAGGACAGTGAGGACTTGCCTATGATGACAAATTCTTGATTTTTGGGGGCTGTTTTGGTAAATAGATGTGCCTGGCTTTAATAATTAAAGATTCAAAACAGAGAATGGGAACTTAAGAGATGTTGGAACTGTCCTTTCACAGAATTCCCATCCAATTGTCAATACAGAGTGTTGAAATGGATAAAGATTACGTAGCTGACARTATCTTATGGCCGGCTAAAAGATGACTGTACAGCAGCCTAAGCAAAATTTTTGACACATCTGGTTTACCTGGATGCTACCTGTTTTCATATTCAGAACTGATTGAAGAGCTTATTTAAAAATGTAATGGTCAGCTAAGGCTTTAATTAAGGCCTTACCTCATTTTGGATTTAGTATGTTGAAGGGGGAGGATTGAAGACCAGCAGTTCTTCCATGTACTTTCTCGTGTTTCATTCTGTATGATCTTACACAGGATGGGTTGTCAGTAGTTGCTTCATCCTTGAGAAGCACCAGGAAGGCATCTGGTAAGTCTCTTAACCCAGCCCCAGCCCAAATAGAACGATCAATAAATGGAGAAACAGATTTGAAAAGAAATTTTGCAGTTTTGCTTCTCTTTTTTTTCCTCCTTTTTTTTTTTTTTACCCCTCCTCCTGGGCATCTCTCTTTRTAGGGATAAATAGCTTTGCACACAACTGTGTATTGCTAGTGGTAATTAGGTTACGGATTTTGTGTTTGCGCCTGCAGACTAAGAACTCTGACCTCTAATCAACCTACGTTTGAAGTGTAAATATTACTGGCCTAAAACTTGCAATACAATATTGAGAACTGAATGTGCAAGTCTAGCTCTAAATGATTTTCCCATTATGAAATTATTTAAGGATATTTGATAAAATGTGAATGAGCCTGGCTCATGCAGGTTGATAAATGAAATATGTCAGCAAGATGCTGTCATAATGTAAGCCTATATCACAGTTATTAAGGATTAATCACTGCTAATTAACTAGACTTTTTTTTTTCTATCTCAGCACTCTCACAGGCATCTAACAACTTCATTGATGAGCTGCCTCCACCAGCCCAAGAGCTGCTGGATGAAATTGGTAAGAGGCACTTCACCCAAAATGGGATGAGGYTTGCCAGCTGTGTTCAATCAGGATTTCTCCCAAATCATTCACCACTAAAATACACAAGAGCTTCCAAATGAGTTGCAGTCAGATCAATGATTAGGAAGTTAGCGGCATCAACAGCTGAAATAACTGGCAGTTATTTCAGTTAGTCCTTGAAGTTTCTGCATTTCATGTAATGGTTAGTTGCTGCTGGTGACAGCAAGCCCGTTGAGTGTAGATGTAATTTAACACTGAGATGAATTTTGTGTAGACTGAATTTTTCAAAGGTGTCCCGGAGCAATGCATGTTCTCCATTAAAACAAATGCAAGCTGGGTGGCTGCATCCCTCAGGTTTTTTTTTCAGAACTTAATCTCAGTCATTTACATTTCTTTTTGTAATCACATACATCTTCAGACAGAACACAGTGTAAAAACTCTGCATTCTTTTTACTGGCCTGCGTTACAGAAGAATTTCCTTTGGTTATTCAGCTATAAACTCTTCTTAAACTAACACCAGACGTTGGGATGATTAAATGTATATAGGTCCCATGCTGTTTTAGAAATGAGGCACTCAGACGTACTCTGATCTTTTTATTTCCTCATTCACCAAAACAAGGACGTGTGGAGACTGGCATCAAGTGAATAAATAATGGTCAGAGACAATTTGTATGAACTAATTATATATTATGTAAAGGTTTTCATCTAGGTTTGGATGGATAAAGTAATRTGGTACTTTGGATTGTATAGAGTCAATTTAGAGTATTTAGATCAATAAGGAAATATGCTGGTTTTAACAGAATATTTAAAGCAGCAAGACTCCATCGCTCAAGATTTTGAAGAGAACGGATTGTATGACTGTGGAGTGCAAATAAATGGTTAGTTGATCATAGTCCTAACATAGATACTGCAAATAGAAAATTACTTTTGCATTGCTGCAAAATTACTCTGAATACTTGTTACTGTATGTTCAGCTATACGATAAACTTCAATTTTTAGCTTTTTTTGGTATTTGTGGTTCAGCAGAAATTTGAGAGGATTCTCCCTTTCTTGGTAAGGTTATATGCAGTGGTTTTGCAAATAGCACCCCCTCCACCAGTGTTCGCTGTCTTTCTCTGTGTATTCACTCTCTAAAGTCTACRGGGATCTGGTGTGGAAGGCTTCAGGTCTGAACTATCAGAATTAATCTTACACTTTTATTATGCCACCGTAATGTATGCCGTGTTCAAACATAAATGTCGAAACCCACAAAAGTATAGGTGGTGGGCAGGTGATGTAAAATAGAGCTACAGTTTTCATTCTGGGAGGGTGGTTCAGTTGAGAAAGTGGCCAGTRCACACTAACTGCTTCTGTTTCTTACTCACCGTAATGAAATAATGCCTCTGATCTCATGGTGTTAGAAAATAGCATCCGCTGGGGTAATCTATATTATATTTCCTGTTCTGTTACAAAGATACCAAAGATAGCAGTCGTGAATCTTTGTGCTTCTGAAACTGCAAATAGTAATAAGTGGGAATAATTTTTAGATGTACAGCAAGTAATGTCAGAGGAGCAGAAAACCTAAATCTTTCTAGGCTCTGCATTTGTTTCCAATGAGTCAGAAAGAGAAGAGCAGTTGGGAAAAAAAAAAAAAAAANNAAAAAAAAAAAAAGGCAGAACATGAGTTAGTCTGTAAAAAAGCTAAATAGCGTAGTCACTTGAGAATGATATTGGCACTTGCTTGTGTTATCCTACAGCTTTGTTAGATCTTTTCCCATTTAAAATTGTTACCCAAAGGGTAGAAGCTACTGTGACTTTATTCATAGGAGTATCTTGTTTTTAGGTGGTAAGGAATGCAGCAGCCTGTTATTGCTTGCTGTTCAATCACTGTGGTTTTGTTGTATTTGCATAAAGTACAGCTATTTCAGACTCCATTTTTGTGACAGCCTACTGCTTCCTGCTTATCATAGCTTAGCAGAAGGTGGCTGAATATATTCACATGCTGTAGGGAACAGAACTTACTGAGATAAGTCTTGGGGGGGATATCATTGGATTTTGCTAAGTAGGGTAACAAAGCTAACATCCACAGGTTTTCTTTTGATTTTTCTCCCATATCTAGGATTTTAAGGGGAAAGATTAAAGATGAATTTCCACATGCATTTTTCATTTTAGTATGAAGCAAAATGTGCAGTCCTGTTAATCGAAAAATGTGTAACAGTAAAATATTTATCTAGGTCTTGCTACTGGCCACCTTTGACTGTAGATAATGTGAATTTGCTTAACTGCTCGAGAATCAGTTTACTGAGGAAAGAGTAATTGAGAAGTGGACAACTGGAAGTTTCCCAAGTGCAGTAAATAAAAACACATTTTAATTTCTGTATTATCTTCCTTCATACCTTTAATATAAAAATATTTCTGTTTATGTGAATAGTTCCTGATCAAATTAAAATGGAAGACAGAGAGTCAAAAAAAGAATCTGAGAGAAGTGAGAAGAGAAATCATAGTTTATGGACTAAGGAGTCATTTAATCTAGCAGAGGAAACAGAAAGGTATGAAAAAAGGACGATAAGGCATGTTTGGCTTTGAGTTACAAAGATTTAGAATAATGGTTCCAGTATATTTCAACAAGATTCAATGCTTACAGTAAGCCAACTTTTTTAGGAACCCTGATAATTATGACTGTTTTCTTTTAAAATGTGTAGTATTAAACTTGCCAGCATCCATTTTAAATCTTTTGTTCAACAGGGCTCACTCTACTCTTGATGATATTTTAGAACGAATGCTCCATGCAGTTCCTGGAGATGAGGAGATCCCAGAACAGCCTCAGGGACATGCTCTTGGGTTAGCTGATAAGTGATACTTTGTTCATAAGTTTATTTTGTTTATGTTCTGTGTACAGACCTATGCAGGACTTTCCAGAAAATGTGTTGGCACTCTTCAGGCAGTAGGGTGTCAGGGARCTTGCCTGGAGACATCAATCTGAACTCTCCATACTAAATTGAGARGGAAAAGAACRTTTTGTTAATATAATTTCCTGTAGRTGGAAAGTAAATACTTCAACAGGCTTGGAAGGCCGTGCATAGTCTTCACAGAAATCAGAGATAATTTGACAGAATGGTGGATTTTTTTGAGATAGAGCAGAATGTACATTAAGAGAACAGAATCATGAAAGCTCTTTACTAAAGACATTAAAGAAGAGTTTGGGAAGATGGTTATACTGTCATGGCAATATGGGAGGAAGTGAAGAAAATGGCAGAAGTCATATATACATCACTTTAAGGAAAAGATTCATAGCCCAAATAACTTTTTTCCGCTTAGAACCAAAGATTAGAGCCTAGTAACTCTGAACAGCTCCACAGTAAATGCCAGTGAGTAGTCATAAGTCATTCCTAACATATATCTTGCTAAGGAACACAGGAGATTCTTGGCATCAGGATTTTATTTTTTTAATTGAACACAGAAGGCAAATGTCCTGATAACCAGGGGGATATTGCTGACAGGGCAGACCGATTCCTGCAGTATAGATACTGCCATGTTCATAAATGGCTTGATTTCAAAGCCCATTCACACTTGTAGTCAGTTAATGCTATTACGTAAGGAATCATTGGAGTTTGCTAAAGCACATCTGTAGTCTTGGGGGGGGAGAGGCAATTTGTTTGGGATTGGAGGGGGCAGATGCCCATTATAAGTCAGGGTAAAAATAAAAAGGCATCTAGTRTCTCCAGAGTCTTCTGTTTCAGTGCTCTGTATCCATCCTGTCTAAAAGAAAATAMAAGAAATCGGGATGATACAAAAAACTCTCTCATTGAAGGGCTGCAAGCCTGCAAAATCCAGAAGATGTTGGAAGGAAGAAGGGAGCAGAGGAAGGCGGAGCTGGGGCCAGAGGCAGAGCACCAGAAAGCTGTGCAGGGAGTTCAGAAGGTCCTCTTCATCTGTAAAGCTACGGGATGCTGTGCTGGGCAGTATCGCATTTATTACATTGTTAGCACTGAATTTGTCGAGCTTGCACAGACTAGTTTTTTTGCTTTTCTTGATTTCCCCCATCTGGGCACTGTTTCTACCCTGTGCTTTTAAAGGAGAGGAAACTGCTCTAGACTTAAACTCTCCAGAGACACTTGAAAATTTTCTAATTTTTTTGGTCATTTGAGACTGACAGCATTGTGGACCGTTTGCTGGAGTTGCAGAGTGTCTCTCTCGTAGTGAGAGTGCAGTTTCCTCTACTGACTTGAAAGCACTGAAAGGCAGCTGGTAATGACTGTATCTGTGTCCTGTTTAGAGCTCGACCTCTCTGGCTCAGGCACCTAAATGCTTCACGCCGTAAGGRCTTTGGTTACTGCCAGTGTGGTTTGGTATGTGCCTGTGATGTGTATGCTAATGCCATCAAATCCCTTAAACATCTGTTTGGGTCTCATCTCCCCTGGCTTTYTTTTTATAGAAACTAGAAGTAAGGAAGAAGACACAAGGTAAAATAAAAGTGTTTCCYCTGTTCTGTAAGTCCAGATCTCCATTAGGAACTGTCAAAGCTGACTGRTGTTCTACAGCTAAAGTAAAAGGCTGCCATTTTCAACATTTCTCAGTTAAAGATGTTTCTTTAACAGGGAGGGGGCTGACGTACTTGGATTAAGTTAATGTGCATTTAGTGCTATGCAAAAAATACGAAAGAACTGGTGTTTTGTCTGGAAAGAAAAAGGCAGTGGCCTTTCATTTTCAGAAGGAACTTTTGATTTTTTCAGCGTGTAGCACAAGATGACTTAAAGGAGGCTGATCTTCAGTGTTGTGGGCATTTAACACYTCTACAGCCGTCAGCTCTACAATACATGTTTTGCTTTCCAATTAGGCACCCAAAGTTTGAAATGTCCCAAATCACTAGTTACGTTTGGAAATGTTGATGGGAATTTTTAAACCTAGAGATCTGGAGGTAACATCATTGTGCTTGTTATTTGCACGGCATTAGCATATATGACCCAATTTTGTCAGACTTCTAGAAGAACTGAGCTGGTAGGGATTGGACTTCAGATTTTGAAAACAGAATAATTTCTGATCACAAGAGGGTCCTGTGTAATGCTCCCAATAGCGACARAGCTGAGGCTGCTTTCTGATTACAAGTGCAACTTAATGGATCTAGCAGAGAGCATCTGTCACGCTTGATTCTGCACACTGCTATGTGCKGACAAAACTAGAGCTTTCTCTTTGAAGTGGTGTGTAGCTGTGTATGTTCTTCTTGGTTCTGAGCTGAATTTACATGTTTTTTAGACATGAAGATCAGAAATCCCACTTACAGGAACACTTACAGGGCTTTTGGTAGAAATTTGTGTATTCTCTGGCTGCATGAGATACATTCTTTTGCATGCCAAGGAGGTGAAAGGGGCAATATGAAATCCCATTCCCTTCAACTTGTAGTTTGATACAAGAAAAAAACGAGCCGTGTAACTTTTTTTAAAATTTTTTTTCCCCACAGTATAATTGTTTTGGATCAGAGCTCTCCTACATGATTAAAATGGATAGTAAGTTCTAATRTATCACCTGCTTACTGCTGCCTGTACAGTAAGTATACAGCCYGTGAATTGCAACCCTTTTTGGCCACATAAACAATTGTAAAGCTCGGACTTCCTTTAGCTGCAGCAGCAAGTACAGAAGGAAATCTAGTGCTCTACTGTGTAATACGGTTTGTACTGGTTTTAAGCCATCGTTGTGTGTAGGCAGTATCAATAATATCGCAGAACTGAACTGTTCTCTGATACAGCGGCCTTATGAAGCTGGCTACGTGCTGGGGTTTTCTTGTGCGCATGCACGCTTTCATAAGCAAAAGAATTTCTCGCTCTGTTGCATTATGCAGTTTTCAGTGTTACAGACAAAATGATTGTAATTGTGTGGACTGCTGTTACTGCTCAGGCACTTAGATTTTTCCATGCTGGAGTGTGGAGCACTGTTACAGCRCATGTAGCGTATGTTTTTCCTTGCTCATTAAATTTAACAAGGTAATTTCTTGTTTTCTCTTTTCTTAGTGCTTTTGTGATCTACTGCTGAACTGATTTTTCTGATTAAGGGGATTAATTGCTGTGCAAAAAGCTAATGAGAAAAAGGCAGYGTTCTCCAGAGATTGCAAGTGCAGCAATACATTCCCTGCCAGCATTAAACAAGAATATGAGAAAATCTGGTTAGTATTACGAAGATACCTGTTATTTAACTAAACCACACTTTTGGTAGGCCTCATCCAAAAAGAAAAAGTCCCTGGATATAATTGAGCCTTGGATGAGGATTTTGATGGGCGTAGCAACTTCATATTTAACTTTTCTTGTGGTAAATACTGTTCAGGTGCAGGAGGTGTGAAGATTGTCCTTGTCCCTTTCTAAGAGACCCTGGGATTTTAGCTGCCTTTGTACAGCTGGGTGTGCCACATGTTGCTTTTTCGTTCCTGTTCATGTAGGGAAAAGCTGCCTATCTGTAACTGTTAGTTAATTTGGCTTAACAATACTAATAAAAGTTTCCGAGGTTATTGTGCTGCCATGTGGTTCTTTTCTGGTTTTGGAGGTTCTTTTGGGGGGTTTGTTTTTGGTTGGTTTTATTTATTTATTAACTATGCTTCCCGTCATCAGACTATGTATACAACTAGATACCGATAGAGCTGCTCCARGGAAGATGCTGCAAACTGGCAGACTTGGGGCAGCTTTCTTCAGAAGAAATCAAGAAAAAATAAAAATCTTTCATCCATTTAGTCATGTCGAGGTAGTGATAGAGCTAGAGCAGAAGCGCCAGCGGCAAGGAGGCTGCAGTTTGAGTTCTGCAGCTCAGGTTAACAGCAGTGCCAGTGCATGGGAAACGGGGCTTGTTTTTATGCCTTACACAGTTCTATCCAGGCAAAAGTTTAATATTTTCTAACCTGGGCTCCTATCAAGTGCAGGTACCCAGTTTTCTCTGTGTGTGAGTTCTGTATCCTTGCTGCAGGCAGAACTTTATATTCTTGATACAAGCTGCTGCAAYGAGATCCCACTTTACATGGGCCTGGAGCTACGCGAAGCGTTGTGGTACATTGCAGCCTGTCGCAAGGAACAGAGGGCAACGACAAAYGCATGCAAAAGTTAAATCGCAGATTTGTTGTGTGATTCTGTCCTTTGTGGCTTGTGACCCTCACTCTTGGGCAATGTTTTGTTAGGTTGCATAGACTTGCTCAATTAAAKAAAAATTGGGGGCTGCAGCAGTGTGGTGGCGTGGAGCAAGCACCCGTGTGTTTTTACATGCACGTAATTATATATTGCTTTGGTTTGCAACGTGTGAAATCTCCTTARCTTCTTGCATTTCTTTTTCTATTTTATCTGTCAGACCAAATGGTGAGCAGACTGTGAACCATTTCCCTATCTTTTTTTAATCTTAATGTGGAGAATTTTTACTTCTGTTGGGAGRGAGCCTTTAAAGTAGTCCCATAGCCTGTCTGCTCGCCTTATCGAGGCCAGAATGCAGCAGTTAGAGATTTCAGTTTTTCAGCTGCTTGTACTTTTCCAGATCTAAGTTTAGCGTGAATGTAAATCATCCTAATAACATAAAGCGTGGACACAAAAGCTGTAATTAACAGGACCAATTAAACAAGGACCAGCKAAAGACAGCAGAGGAGATCAGAGGGAGCTCATCTAATGCTGCTTTTCAGCTTCCCAGAGAATGAAAGGCCAATTAATTAAATTAAAACAGTTGATACTGAGCTGTTCTAATTCCTCTCTGAGCTGCTGGCACACGAGCCATTTTGTATGTGGGAAAGCAAACGGAGGGGGGTCGAGACACGGGGAGGGGGGTGCGGACGCGGCGCTGCCTGTAGATGCCATGTTTCTCGGGAGGCACTTGCAGGACCCGCGATAAGTTTGAGTGAAGACAAGCAAGAAGAAAAGCAAATGTTTGTTCTCTAAGCAGCCATGTTTCAGCTCCCTTGTACCTTGTCATTGTACTGGTCTTGGTTTGGGGATTTTTGTTTTGTTCTTGTTTTGGAGCAGAGAATCTCGGATAGAGAAAAAAAACCTCGGTCTCCCAAATCATCATAATCTGTGCCAGTCCAAATTGCCTTTCTGACTGCCTGTTACCAGGTTAGGGACTGCATGCTAGTGAGGCAATTTAGTGAGGTGATGAACAACTTTTAGCATCGATTCCCTCTAACCCCTTCATGGGTTTTCTGCAACAGCAAAGGCTGTGGAAGATGGGGGGGAGGAGAGGAGTGAGGTGTGTTTTGGGATCGTCCCTGCGGACAACGTGCGATAGAAACAAAACTGCAGAGGGGAGAGTGAACCTTTAAGTCTCGTGACTGTGGATCAGTCTCCTTTTGAAAGCAATTTAAGTGTTCAGAATCAAATTTTGAAAGACAATTAACTCTGAAGGCAGACAAGCTGCTGATAGCATTTTTTAAGATGGAGGAATTTGATAAAACAGGGAGTTGCTGTCTGTGGTATTGTCTAAACCTCGTGCTTAGAAGCCTTATCCGTAGGCTCCTAAATCACATAAGCTGCATTGCAGTCCAGAAGTGTAATTGCAGCTGGTGTAGATGAACATTGTGTTTTGAGATTCAAGATCAGGTGTGTAGCTGTGGAACCCCACGGAGGTGTTTTTGTCTTTTATTTTTTTCTTACGGGCTTTGGCGTCTTCTGCTTTCTGTTAACGTCCCGGCCGCTCGGGCAGCAGTGGTTCTGCTGAGCCTTGTCCTCGGGGCCTGTTACAACCTGTGTTTTCACTCTTGCTGGGAAATYAGTGGATTTAAGACTTTTCCTTATTGCTTAAATATAAAAAAAACCAAAAAACCAAAACAAAAAACCAAAAAACACAACTTTGTGTCTTTGAACTTACTTTTTTTCTTGCTATCATCTGTTATGATGGCATGTGTGATACTTGCCACGAGAGAAGCACGAGTAGCAGAGTGTGGTAGCGGGAGGTGAAGTGTTCTCTGTCRAACCCTCTATCAGCCGGTAAAACAGATGCATCTGAACTTGTCAATGTTTATTAACGCAGTCTGCACTTAAACATACCTGCTGGATTTTTGCCAGTTTGACAACGTGACCTCGATCTTCACAGCGAGATCGGGCAATGCGAATAGGACTTGGTCTATCTGGGGTGGGGAGTGTGCGGCTGGGTCCGACAGACCGCTTTGGAGGTGGCATCACGGCCGAGCGTGTTCAGCCTGACCCCGGGGCTGAACAGCAACTCGGGATGTTTTGCATCAAGGAAAAATTACTGTTTGTTGTTGGGTTTTTTTTGTTCTTAAAAGACTCCCGATTCCCCAAGGTGAGGGGCTGGAAGGGAGGGATGTTTGCTTAGGAGAGCAAAATAGATAAAATTTGCAGTTTATCCCATGATGGGATGGCTCCTCTCCCGCCAGAAGACAATGATGTCGTGTCTCTGGGTGGCACCGTGAGGGCTGCTGGGGACCTCTCCAACCTCCCAGAGCCACCCGTCTCCTAACGGTGGTGCAGGCAGGACCTGGCAGCAGTCAGACGGGGCGAGACGGTGTCACCTTATTCCGCAGCCCCTCTGCAGCGRCGCCTGCACGGGGCCGGGTGCAGTCGGGGCGGTTTTTCTTCTCCCACAGGGGGGGTAACCGCAGCACCCCATTTTCAGCAGGCAGCTCTGAAACTGGGCAGGGAAGGGACAGGTTACGTGTCGTGGCAGAAAGCTGGTGTCCACCTYGAGACTTGGAGGTAGAGGCTGAGGGATGGACACTTGTTATGTTTTGGGCGAGAGCTGTAGCAATTCCCAGTCCAATCCTTTGCAGACCCCGGCAGTTTATTGACAAAAGTTTCATTCTGTTTGCTTTGTGTGTTCAATGAGCGGTTTGTGATCTAAAATTAAGTTGCCTGACCCCATAAAATCATGGAAGCAGAAAATGAGGAAACCAACCAGAACGCTTAAGTGCTGGCATCTACCTACTATTCTACACCCTCATCAGCTCCCTCCCCTACTAGTCACAATCCTCCATCTACATACACAAACCGGCACCCTTCACCTAACAATCCTAGGATTAACTCCACCCTCCTGTGAGCTGTTGGAGGAGTTCATCAGTCGTCTTCTGAAGCACCAGCGCCGGGGGAGCCAATGAGGTAACGCTCCCCAAAAGCAAAGCCCCTTTATAAAGCAGGAGAGTCTGATGCGCCCCAGAGGAGCTTTGCATGAAAATACCTTAAGCTTTTTTTTAATCCGAAAGGTTTGTCCTCCCACCCTCCCTTTTTATAATCAGCTCCTTATTCCAGAGGGGATAAGGATTGACTTAAAAAAAAAAAAAGTCTGATCACTGAACCATGCATCATTAATTGAGTAGATTCATTTTTTTCCTTGTGCTTCCTGCCTGCCTTTCCCCCTAAGCGTAACCCCCGCCCAGCCTCAGCACCCAGGACTGAGCGGTTGTTCCCGTGCCGTGGCTCTTCTGGGCCGCGGGCGCTCCCGTCCCCTTGGCCCGTGCTGGGAGCGCAGGAGCCGACCCCTCGGGAGCACCGCGAGCCCCGAGCTGCGTGGCCCCGGGGGGTGCGGGGTGCTGGGTGCTGGGTGGGGGCAGCGCATATATATGCATATTAAATTATACAAAAGTAATACATATAAACATATATGAGTGTATACATATAATATACAATATGTCATGTACAATATATAATGTATTATATAACATAGTATTTATTATCTAAAGAGTGCATGTATATAGATATATGCTTTCATATGTGTGTGCCTTTAAATATAACTACCTATAGCTGTACCTATATATAATATACACTCACATGTATATTTTTATATATATATATATAATATTTTATATATGCATCATATATTTTTTAGTGTATATAGCTGCCGGGGCCAACACAGACCATGTGGCACCAGCCACCCCCCCTGTGACAGAACAGGGCCCTTGGCCCTTGGCGCTGCCGTGCCCTGCCGTGCTGCACGCGCACGTGTCCGGGGATGCTCGCCCGGCTCCGGCTCCTGCCTCCGCCAAACCTTTATTTTTAAAAATGAACAGACACAAGCATATAATAAATTAACTCATACACGTATATATGCATATATATATGCATGAGCATATAGGTATAGCTCCTGTGTGTGTATTGGTATATGTATTTGTATTGGTGTAGGGGGATATATATGTAAATGTGTGTGTGTGTGTGTCTTGTCTGTCTGTCTGTCTCTCCACCTGTCTACGAGGGAAGCTCGGTTTGGGTCGTACTTGTGCGTATTTGGGCTGCGCAGCATCTGCCYGTGCCACCTTCACACGCTGCCGTAGCCTGGAGCAGCTGGTGTAACACGTGCAGGGACCAGYGGCAGGTTTTTAATTTCAACGCACGGTCCAGGCTGAGGAGGGTGATGGCGAAGGGCGAGGTGGGCACCAACACCACCAGGGCATCCCAGGGAAAGGGCAGCCTCCAAGGAGGGGGTTCCCTTCGGCACCAGTGAGCAGCCCGGCTGCTCGCTGCCTGAATATTAACCTCTGACAATACACAAGCAATCAATCCACACCTCCAGCGAGGAAAATATACATTAAACGGCACAGCTGGAGCAGCCGCGGGGAGCGGGGCTGGGCGGCACCTCAGCTCCTTCCCAGGCCCGGGAGGTGTCTCTGCAGCTTCGCCCCGGGGGGGACGGTCACAGCATCCGAGATGGCAAAATCGGTGCAGAGTCTGCCCTGGCGCAGCCACGGGCACCGCACGGGGCGCCTCCGACACCCTTCTGCTAACGCCACTGAGCAGCGCCTTAAGTGATGTGAAGTTAATGGAAACTTCAGAAAGACCAGATTTTTTTTTTGTTTTTTTTGTTTTTTTAAATCCTCCCTTGACTGATCTCCCTCCCACCCTCCACTGCCAGCACTTACAGTCTCTGTGCGAACGTCAGCACCCTGCTGCGACAGAGCGGGGTCCTCGGTGAAAGCGGGGGATGTGGAGCCAGTGCAGTTACAGTATTATTTTTTTGTTTTGCAGCAGGAGATTGGAGAGGGGAGCATAAARCCACGCAGCACCTGATCCTCCGGTTTAAAACCATCTTCTGCTCCCCAAGCCCTCGCCGGGCCCCAGCTCTTCATCTCGCGTCTCTGGGTCACTCGGTGCTCCATCGGAGATGCGCTGTGACAGGCTGAGCTTGCGCCGTCCCGTCCTGTCCCGTCCCCCCGGGACTGTGGTACCAGCCTGGGGAGACTCAAAAGCTGCACCACCAGCATCGACCTTTTTTTTTTTTTTTTTTTTTTTTTATTTATTTTGGGTTCTTGTTATAAATATTAACAAATCTGACAAAAAGTACACAGATAATACTGAAATACAAAAGTCTTTTAGGATGCAGGTAAGGACAGTTTCTGCAGCCTTCACATGGTAGCAAAACATTGGTATCAAACATTTCACAAGGCCTGGCATGACGACCACCACTCTGCATGCAGCTGGGACGGACAGACAGACCGCTTAGAAAAGACGGGGATACAAAGTGAAGGAACCCCCCCCCCCCCCAGACACACACACATCATGTCCTACTCCACCTCAGGCATAAACCAGTTTCATGGCAAGACGTGCTGAAACAAATGATGGACTGAAAGTAACTTTGCAAGAAAAGGGAGGCAGAGCCGACCCGGCGCTCCCGTAGCTCTCCTGGAAGCTCAGACCCAAACCACGTCTTAAGGTGCTGGATCAGTGACAGACAGAGAGGATTACCGGGAGCATCCTACTTGATGCGCTGCCAGCGTTCAAATAAAATCCATGCATATCTGTAGAATGCATTACAAATATTAAGTTATTAAAAAAGCCCCTATGAACATTGTGGGTTTTTTCCCTCCCCCCATATCAAACAAGGTGTAACACGATTGTCACTTTGAAAAGTAAACGTAGGTTTCCAGAGATCAGATTGCTTTCCAAAAGAAWAAAAGAAGTTGGCAACACACGCRCACACACGCACGCACACACAGCTACAGGGCTCAGAAGCTGTAGGTAATTGAGACTGATGGGGAGACAGCAGCTCTTCCTAAGAAATCACYGTTTAAAGGCTTCAAAAATTTCTGGCACAATGCAGCATTTCGCAGAAAGTTTTAGCTCATCCCACCGGGCGCCAGCTCTTGTGCAAACACGACTTCATTTTTGCACAAGAGCCGGTGCCCGGTGGGATGAGGATGCAGAGACCGGCCAGGGTGGGTCACGGAGGACAAGAGCTGGGATTATTATTATTCTATTAATATATTATTACTCTGCCATACACAGAAATTTGGTTTGGACGCTGTTTGAGGCAGAAAATGGACCAACCTGACGGCCGTGCTGGAGCTGAGCATCTCTGCAAACACGATGCCRGCTCGGCCCCGTGGCTCAGCTCGCTGCACGCCAGCAGCTCGCAGCGTAAAGCGCCTTGGTTGGGTTCTAGGTAATGGCATGAATTGGAAAAGGACAAATAAGGGAAAAGTGGTAGAAAAATTTAGCCTGAAAGCCGGCTTTGCTGGAAAAATAGCCATGCTGAAGGCTGGCTGCGTGGCTCCGGGCGGGAAGGCATGGTTCCGGTAGGAGAGCGGCTGCTGCGAGGGCAGCGCGAGACTTTGCTGCCGGTCCCGGGAAGCAGGAACAGCCGGCGGCTTCGCTGAGCTTTTTATTTTGCCCTCCACTTCTGCAAACGTGAAGCTGCCTGATCCTGGGGAGCATGAGAGGGAAGCCGTGGTCTGCACAGCGCTAACTTCACAYGGGTTATTGGAGAGGACGAGCACAACATTTCTGGAAGAAAAGCAAACAGTCTTCCTAGGTTATCAAGGGACACAATCATTCCAACGGAGGAGCTTTAAATGCATAAAAGACTGTTTAGGCCCAAACCACAGAGACTGACAAACCACCAGAAATATGGCACAATTGCCTTGAGAAAATAGTTCCAGGTTTTAGTGACGCCTTTTGCTCAGATACATGAATGGAGAGTGATGCATTCATTTTTGCCACTGAATTGCAAGGCAGCGAGAAGGTAATTCAGGATAGCAAAGAGTTAGGAGAGGAGTCAGAACTGCAGTGCATGCAGGCATGTGGTGTCCGTGTGCGTGTGCACACGTGTGTGTGTGTGTGTGTGCATGCATGTGCGCGCTCGTGAGCACATGTGTGAGTGTGTCAGGGTGCAAAGAGGCTTTTTGGAAAAGCCTTAGGAGACAGGACCTGCTGAGCAGAGCAAACCGCCGCTGCCTTGTTCCCTGGGAAGGGTTTCCCTGCAGCCAGGCCGTGGCGTGGGGTGTCCCGCTCTCCCGGCTGCCCCRGTATCAGGATCCCCCGTATCCAAAGCCGTAAACCAGAGGGGTCCAAAGGCTGTGGCCGGCAGAGCTGTTGCCCGCCCGTGGTGCGGCCCCGTGGCTCTCAGTCGCTGAGGACGGCCCCCGGCAGCTCGTTTGTTAGCGTGTGCCAGCGCTCGATTTTCTTGTCCTTGTTTTTCAGGCAGTCGAACCAGTGCTTCAGCCGCTCGCCTTTGGCATTAATTCCTAACACRACTCCACCTTGAGAGAGAGACAGAGAGAGGGTGAGGTGGGGGTGAGCCTCAGCCCCCCGAGGGATGCCAGGGCATGTCGGATGGAGCCGGGTCATGCAGCTGCTCTCACGGCATCCGATGCCACGACCCGATGTGCCACACGGGCAATCACAGCCCGGCTCCCCCAGCCCCTCACAGCTGCGGGCTGGGACCTGCCCCGGGCAGCTTGTTCTTGTGGCAAGGGCCGGATGCTCATTGCAATTGCAGCGGCTGTCAGATACTGGGCACTTGTTAGCAATAAATCACAGTGACCAGTAACAAAATCACAACAAGCCTAGACATCCAACAGAGATAAATGAAACCTCCCCATTAAACCTGTTTTTTATTCAGAAGAAAAGAGCTCAAAACAGAGAGGGAGAGGGAGAYGCATCTCCCTGCTTGGGTGCTCCTTGTGTGGGGGATGTCTGAAGCGAGAAGCAGCGGTGCCGGCTGCGGGACACGGGGCTCAGGTGCAGGAGAGGGATAAAAGCAGAACAGAAACCCAGCAAGAATGAACGTGGGGATGGAGAACAAACCGGGAGGCTGGAGAAGTGCAGAAGAGCAGCACATGAAAAAAGAAGAGGCACAGAGGGTGAAGATAAAAAAAATAAAGAGGCCAAGGAGACCTTCTGGAGTGCCCCACTCACCTATGAAATCGTTTGACTTCCCAATATCGTAGTCCCACACTGTGACTTCCAAGGTCTTTTTCGCCAGGTCGCCGTGCTTTATCTCATAGCAAAACTCCTGTTGGGGAGTGGAGACAGAGTCAGGACGAACCCGTGCCGGGTTCCTGCAGGGGCTGGGACCCCTGGGAGGGGGCTAGGGCTGTCCATCCTCCTCCTCGGGCTGTTGCCCCTTGCCACCCACAGGGAACTCAACCTCGTTTCCTCACCTAATGACTGAGGTTGCGTTTTTTTTTTTTTTCTTTTAAGTCTGAGGACTGAGAAAAGCCCTTAGGTGAGAACCACAACTGGCAAAAACCCACCTCATTGAACTCGGGGTTCAGCGTCTTCTTCTTCACCGCCGTCTTATGTTTTGATTTCTTGTCCTCATCTGGTTTCAGGTAACTGCAACGAAACCAGTGCAGCACGGTCACACACAGGTCCCGTACCCGCTCCCAGCGAGGAAGGCAGGAAGGGCGGCCTGGGCGTGGATGGGGGCACCCGCGGCCGCGGGACCAGCTCCTGAGCAGAGGCGGGGTGAGATGGGTGGCTGAGCCCCCCGAACCTGCAGCTCCCTCCTTCCCTCCCCTGCCAAAATGCTGGAGATGGCTGGAAGGAAGCAGCATTTCCCCAGTTCCCGAGTCGCTGGCTGCCATCAGAGAGCACCGATTATCCCATCTCCAGTCCCTAGGGGACACTGGCACTGCACACATGCTCCCAGCTCCCAAAATCAAACGCTCCCAGCCCGGAACCAGTCCAGACTGGGGACCGTGTGACCAGTCTGCTCATCCAGAGCCTTGCCAGGGGACAGAAACCACATGCAGGTGTGTAAGAGGGAGCAGGAGCAAGAGCAGTGGCTGCAGCTTCGTGCACCGCTGTTTCCTGCAGCTATTTTGCAGCGCAGCAGCAGGGCCGAAAAGCAAATGAGATTAAAGTGTCATTAAGCAGAAAGGGCACCTGAAATCTGGGCCAGGCCAAAGTCAATCCATCATCGTTTCGTGTTGGTGCTGCTCCTTTAAACATCAGTTCTGCTGCCTCGTTACACTTTCCAGATCTTGCTCATAATTAAAAAATTAGGGCTTGTACCGAGAAGCATCACTTGTCTATCTGCTCTGATTCAAGCCCTGCAGATACAGTCTACTGCAGATAGCACAAGGGGCACCTACAAAACGACTGTCTACAACAACGGGAATTATGTTCCTTCAGGGACTGAGTCTCCAATTAGCATTTAAAAAAGCAAGAGTGGATTTTTATGCAAACACCTCCACTCCTAAAGAACAATTAAATAGGAAGGCGAAAGCGTGCTGCCAATAAACTCCATTGCTGGCCTCGCAGGCGCCAGGCGTGGTTTGTCCCAGCAGCTCTGCCTTAACAAATATCATCCCTGAACGTGCCGAAGTTTGAGTCAGCGCACTGGGGACAGGGACGTGGGATGGGCGCAGGGGGGCTGCCGGCCCTTCCTCGCCATGGCCCCCCACTGCTTTGCGAGAGAGCGAGTTTGAAAAATGTCATCCACCCAAAAACCAGGAGCTGCAGCGATGCAGGGCCCCGCGCCAGCCCCGCTCTGCGTCAGCAAAGCATCGCCTTCCTCAGCATCCCTTAATAGCCCCTGGATGACACCRACTTCCCTGAATCACTTGGGTGAGGCCGAGGCGCAGCAGCCCATTACAGTCATTTAATGGCTCTTTTTTTTATATAATATTGCTGGTATTTTCCAAAAGGGAGGTACTCCCAGTCATTTACATTGGAAAGTGTCAGCGGGACCTGTAAATGTGCCCTCGGCTCTGTTAACCAGGCCCTGGAGCCACAGGTTGCAATTAAAGTGCTGTCTGACCTAATTACACACACATTGTAATTAGAGCCTTTCCAAAGCGYGGGGTGCTGGCCCCGCTGCCGGGCTGGGAGCCGGGCTGGGAGCCTCCTCTCCCTTGGGACCTGGGGAAGGGGGCGAYTAATTGCCTGGGGCTGGGAGGGGGRGATGCCTGCACCCCAACGCCACCGGCCAGGGGGGCCAGACCGGACCCAGCAGCCATCCCCACCCCGGCAGGGACGGCRCGGGCTTCGAAGAGTGAACAGGCTGGGGGTATCACCGGGAAGGAAAGCACAGGCGCCCGCAGGTGCTGAGTGAGGTCCAGGACCGTCGGGCACAGGCACCGTCCTGCCCGGGGGATGCCCATCCCTGCACCGCCGGATGAGACCCAGCACCCGCTGGGCTGGGGCCGTGCCATCAGCAAAACCCGACCGTACCCGTCTGCTTTGGGCCACCAGTTCTGTCCCCAGGGCGGCCTCCCTGCCGCAGACCCTCTCCCAAGCACGTGCAGTGCCGGCGGGCAGCGCCGAGCCTGGCAGCGGGGCATCACGGCCACCCAGCCGCCGCTGAACGGTGGGGACGCTGCGCTGCCCTGGCGCGGGGCGGGCACGGCCACAAGCCACCGGGCAGATCCTGCACCCACGTTACTTCGAAGCGCTGTAAAATAACTGCCCAGGAATAACACGCTCCAGGCGAATGCGAGCTGCTGCCGTGACGCCCTCATTTGCATCTCCTAATGAGATCAATTAATTTCCACTGCAGGGAGAGGCAAGAGGGGACAGCACAGCTTCACCGAGGGCTGGCGGCGGCAGCGTCTCGCCTGGCCCGGCGCGGCCGCGGAGCAGCACTCACGTTTTGACGTAGGGGTCGGAGTAGCCGTTGGCGTCCATGGCGGCCAGGTGGGCGCAGCGGATGATGCCCACCAGCAGCCCCTGCTTCTGCGAGCTGTACTTGAGGGAGATGAGGATCCGGCCGCGCTCCTCCAGCGACTTGTCCTCTGTTTTATCTATCTGGGGGAGGAAACGCACCCAGTCCGGGGGCTGCTCCGGGACACAGCCRCAGCCGGACACCCACCTCCCCGGCGTGAGGGACGCTCTCCCCATCCCTGATCACGTTTGAGGAGTCAAACTACCCCACGCTCCCACGTGCCGCAGGGAGAAGCTGCTGTGTCCGYGGCCCACGGTGGGGGACGCTGTGCTGAACCCCCCCCACTCACCGGCAGCTGCTTCTCCAGGCAGATGCTGAAGTTTTTGGTCTGGTTGGGCTTYAGTTTCTTCAATGGGATCCGCGTCTCCCCAATGAACTCATTGTGGCGGAACTTGTCCTCGTCACAGACCGAGATCCTGCAACAAGCACGAGGTGAGCGGGGCCGCCGGGGAGAGGGGAGGTGATGGGAGAGGGAAGGGGCCACCCTGTCACACTGCAGGTCTCCCCAGTGAGGGGACGACTCTGAGGCCACCGTTCCCCAGGCCAGTGACCAGGCATCTCCTCTGCAGGCAGCTGGAGGGCATCAATCCACTGCTACAGCCTGGCCAGGACAGCTCRTGATGTTTAAATGTGACACCCAGTACCTTGGTCAGCTTCACCTCCGCAGCCGAGACCCAAGGCTGCCGGGACGGAGGACGGCCCAGGCCTGGGGAAGCAGAGGGATGTGGAGGCGGAGGCTGCGCTGCACCACGTCTCCCAGCTCCATCACACAGCCGCCCACCCGGAGCTACCTGCACGCCCCAGCTGGGCCCCACAGCCACCGTGGCCATTTCTCCGGCTCAGACCCCACCCTGGCCYGGGCTCCTGCACCCCTCGGGATGGCTGTCACCCCGCCAGGGATTGGGCTCCCTCCAGGGAGATGCTCATGAACCCTGAACATCACAACCCTGCGGTGCTGCAGACGCTGTGTCTAACGCACGCCTCAGTCAGGCACTGTCGGAAAAGCAACCTGGGGCCTCAAGCATTYTCATGGCTCTTCCATTAAAACATCAAAATGTCATCGATGACTAAAKCAAAACTATTCTGAGCCGCTGCCAGCCCAGCTGCATCCTGCCCGGCCGAGGAGGCTCCTTCTAAACCCGCTCTCAGACTGCACGGCTGGGAGAAGCGTGCCTCCCCGCAGGGCTCCCTCCCTCCCCACCCAAGGAGCTCGGGCACTTTTCCAACTGTGGCAGCTCTCAGGGTGTCCCCTGGTGCTGGGGACCTGGCTGCCCGGTCTGGGACACAGAGGGGGTCCTCTACCTCCTCTCCCACCATTCAGACAAGACTGGGAGGGATTTGCAGACCCAGCCTGGGAAAGGCATCACAACTCAGCCAAGCGAAGGTCTCCCCGCCCCATCGGGGTCCTGCGCAGGGCCGGGTCCCGGGATGCAGCCCGTGATGGCAGCCTGCATCCGAGGGCAGTGACGGCGATGCTGAGCGAAGGCTGTTTTCCGTGTAAAAGCTATAAATGCCTTTCCCTGAGCTGGCAGCTAATGAGTCATTTCTCTGCTGCTTCCCAGCCCGCTCTGGGCGTCAGGAGAGACAACAGAAGAACAAAGTTAGCGCTTGCAGGGAGCCTCCGCTCGCAGCTCCTGAAATCCCAGAGCGGGGGCCAGGAGGGTGGTGGCTGCCTTGCGAGGGACTGGCCATCCCCCAGCAGCGCTGCCTGGAGCTGGGGACAGGGAAAGCCATCCCGTCCCCCTCCGAAGGGAGCATCCCGCACCCCCACCGGGCCATGCAGGGACGGGCTGGGCTCCCTGTCCATAAAGGAAAGGYGTTTCCCTTCCCTTCCCTTCCCTTCTCTCCTTTCTCCCCTTTTTAAAAAATTTCCTACAGTGTCTTCTCATTCTTTTCCTGCCTGATTTTTTCTCTCTTTCGCTCACTCCCGTTGGTGTCTATTTCTCACAGGCGGCACCTCTGCTCCACCTTGCCGGGTTTTGACAAGCGGGACCTGTTCAGAAAGGGGTAAAAGTAATTAAAGATACACAGTGCCCTGCGATCCTGCCTCAGAGTAACTAACTGCGCACCTTGCCTCTGGCCTGTGCAGTGCCTGGACGGTTTATCCGTGGATGGTTTATCCRTGGATGATTTGACCACCCTCACGCTCACAAGTGAATAACAAGGCGGCGAGGGAGCCATGGGGATGGCTCAGTCGCGTGGCACAAGGACCGTCAGGGCTGGGGAGCRGCAGAGGAAGGGGGTTTGGAAAAAAAATAATAGAAGCGGGAAGACAGGGAATGCTGCTCTCCAGAAAACCGTAGCTGGATGCAGCGTTACTATAGATACCCGYGAAAAAAACCACCCCACCGCAACACTAAAATCCTCAAAGAGAATCTCAAATGCAGGCACAATATTTCCTATTTCCCTTCCTCCTCTCGCCTCTCTTTTAAAGAACAAAACCGAAAAAGGAGCAGCAGCAGCAGCTCCAGACAAGAAGCGGCACTTGCCAGGCGTGCACAACCCCACACCCATCTGGCCGAAGCTCTGGGGAGGGAAAGCAGGCGCAGAGTTGCGAAGGCTGGGCTGGAGAGGCGAGGAGCGTGGCCCCACAAGGAGCTGACAGCCAGGGGACTATTTTTACACCCGGCAATTGCAGAGCGGTGCCGTCTCCTGCACACGGGGGAGGCAGGGTTTGGTGCCGGTTTTACCTCTTGAGAACATGAGTAACAAGATCTTCCCCCGACAATGTCTAGAGATGCCCCAGAAGCACAATAAGATRCCGAATGCAATGTCCTACTTGCTCTGAAGCCCCAGAACCACCCGGGATGGGTGGAAGCCCAGGAAGAAAACGGCTGGAAAACTTCCGTGGTGGTGGCAGGGAGAGCATCTCCAGTGTCACGCTGGGAGAGCTGCAGAGCCCCACCGGGCCCCGCTTCACTGCCCACGGGGACACGGGAAGCCCCTCGCTCCCACCTTAGCAAGCGGCTCTGAGAACACCAGCCCCTGTGCAGCAGGCTACAGCTCAGGAGTCCTTCAGCTCAGCCCCAGGCAGCTGCCAACCCCCCCGTGCCCTCCCCAGGGACGGCTCCTGCCCCCCCTGCACCCCACAACCAGGGCACAGGAACACCCTGCAGTAGCCAAACCCCCACAGCTGCCCGAGCTGCAGCCCACCGAAGGGCAAACCCTTCCCCAAGRAAAAAAGGTGACAAATCGGGGTAGCGTCTGGGTCCGCGAGCCCCAGCCTGCCGCAGGGCCGCAAAGTGCACRTCCCCTTTGTCCCACGGGACCGACAGCACCCCGGGGAGACCCGCGGGTGCTGGGTGACGGAGGCAGCCCAGCCTGGCACAGCGCTGGGGCGATGGCCGCCCTCCTTGTCCCCGCTGACGTCCCAGGCTAGTTAARGTGTCTGCGCAGAAGCGGGTCCCTTGGGAGGCAGGTTTTGGCACATCTGCAGGACCTGGGAACTGCCTCTGTCTCTGAGCAACACGATGGAGCCGGAGACACCGCCAGGTCTCTCCCAGCCCCATTTTCCCCCTGGCATCTCTGGCCACCTCTCAGGTGGGTCCCCACATTTTGTGCATGATGCATATGATGACCAGAGGTGGTTCAGACACAGAGTTTTGTGTCAGGCCTCCCAGTCCCTCGGACTCAGCCCCCGAGTCTCTCTGGCTGGCTGCGGTTCATCTTCCCTGGGACGGTATTTTTAATTTGGGCAGGCTGGCAGTGCACCGGCCCCATAAGTGAAGGCAGCGAGCGTGAGTCAGACGAGCAGGCAGCTCCGGTCCCAGCCCTCCCTTTGGAAACAGGCGCAATGCAATTACATCGGTTTGAATTTTATTACAAGAAATCGATGTGATGGAATTTTTATGCCTTGGGTTAGAAAATCAGCTCTATGACAAACAGCAAGAGAYGCCTCTGGCAGCCACGTTCACCTGCCATCCTGAGCCCTTTAACTCGAACATCACCCCTCCCTCGTCTCTCTTTATTAAACCCAATCCCTCGAGCTTGGCTTTTGATTTGACAATTTCCACCGAGGGGTCCTGATCTTTAAGTTAAAGGCTGTGAAAACCATCCTGGAAGAAAACTAAGCAGCAAGTGAACAATCACTGCTCGTTAAACTTATTCTGCCTCCTACTCAGCCCGGGCTCCTGGGTTACAGYCCTGACTCACCGTGCAGCTCAAGCAACCCCGCTCCGCTGACTCACGACTTCTGCTCGCACACGCATTCCTCCGGCCTCTTTCCCATCGTGGAAAGGGGAGAACGGGGGTCAACGAGGRCCCTTTTCCACAATGCACATGCACACAGTAGGCAGCGGAGCCTGAAGACGCATCTCCCGTATGTAAGATCCCTTATGGTCCCTACAGCAACTTGGGAGGCTCTCGATGGAGGAGCAGACGCRCAGGTGATGCCTGCTTGGCTTAAGGACAGGCAATGCCTGGCAAGGAGGGAAAATAGAAAAAGGCGGCATCCCGGGCCTGTCCAGCTCTCCTAAAGCCAAAAGGAGGATTCAGTGCTGGGCTCCATCACAAAATGCCTCAAAGTCTGAGCACAGAAACCACAGTAAAAGTTAGATGAAATTATGAGTGTGCCTGCAGTTCTGGAGCAAACTTCATTCAGCACTTCTGGAGTAAAGCAATTTGGGACCCCAAATCTCTAAGTGTCTGCAGTATGCCTATYAGACTTGATCAAATACTATTTTCTGAATAATATATTTAATGAGTCATGATGTTTGTCAAACACATGATTAAACAAAGAATTCCTGGCATTCGTGGGCTAGCTGAGTATCATATGAATAATGCATCACTTCGCCAATATATCTGGATATGAATAATTGTATCCAGTATCTGGCCAGCTCTGATATTTATTATGAATACAATCTATTTATTGCATATTACATGTATTATTTAAATCTAGGAGATTGTATCCTGCCTATTCCAATTTCCCCTGCAGCATTTCTCTGCCTCCCCRGGTCATGCACCCTGGCTTCCCACCACCGGAGACCGCGGCCGAGCTACTGTGGCACGGCCGTGCTCAGACCRCAGATGGGGAGCAACAGTGCCGGCAGACGGGGACTGGGAGTGGGAGCTGCAGGGTGGGATTTACCCCTGGTCCTGGCAGGGAACCGGCCCCCATGCCCAGCCATCCCGGCCCTCCGAGTCCAGCACCTTTTGAGCAGCTCTGAATTTGCCTTCTCTCAGGATGGTGGGTGGTTTCATTGCTATTAAGCCTTGGGCTAGACTCAAGGATATTTAATTCAATGAATGGATGAGACCTTTCAAGATCCTCCCACCTGCTGCGTTTCATGAAATCTGAAGTATCTGGTGTTTTTTGAGGGGGTTGATTCATTAACAAAATCCTGCTTGCCAGCACAATTAGCTGGGCTGCCTTCACCTCTCCTTCTCCCTTGGGGGTGGCCCTGCCTGGGGAGGTGAACCCCAACGGCTCCCGGGGCTTGGGTCTGTCACAGCAAAGTCACTCGACCAGCTCGGACAAGGCTGCATGGGGATGAGGGGCAGCCTGTCGGGGCACAGCGTGGGGCTGGGGGGCTCGGGCAAGAGGSGATCTGTTACTCCGCTCTCCAGGAGGCAGAGGATGCCCCTACTCCAGCCCTTGCGATGAGGCAAATGCCACTTGTCCCCCCAGGAGGGCCGCAGGCACCGGCAGAGTGCCCCGTGCCAACATCGACCCACCAACCCATGCTGAACACATCCCACAAAGAGCCCAGGTGGGCAGGGAAAATTTTTGGGTGCTTTTCTAGCTTTTCCGCTGCATCACACACTCTCCAGGCAGCAGGGAGGCAAAGGCTGGCGGCAGCTTTGATCTCCGCCGTTATTTTTACATTAAAGAGACTTTGCAATCGCATTCCCTGCCCCTCCGTGAATCTCAGCACCAAGGAGGCACCCAGGGAACGCTCACCTCCCAGACCGAGGGGAGCATCACTCATGCTCTTTCAACTACCAACAGCTGCCTTGCGGGAGCCTTGCCTGATTAGCGCAAGGAAAGCCAGCGTCCCCCCAGCTTTGAAGTCAGCTTTTCCTGGTGGAGAGGGAGATATTTTGCCAAGATGACGGACGGGCGAAGCGAAGCACCGAAGGCAGGACAATACACGGCACGGGAGATGCTTCCTGCGGGAAACGGCACCGGGAGGGTGAAGGGCCATTGCCACTGGTGTTACAGAGAGGCTCATAGAGGACAMACAGCCCAACCCACACCAAAATAAAAAATCCTCGGTGAGCACCAGCCTCCAGGAACMCCAGCCCATCCATCCCTCCTCATATAAACCAAAGATTCCTCCCCAGCCGGGCAGCAAGGACACAATTCAGTGAGTATCTAAATGAGGAGGTGCAACATTTCCCAGCCCTGCATCCTTCTACTCAATTAAATATCCAGTGTATGAAAAGAAGAAAATCCAAGCAAGGAATTAAAAGATGGATTTTTYCACCTTGTATCTGGTTTGCCAGAAGTCTCATCTAAACCTGCCTCAGGGTAAATAAAATCT
This sequence comes from Oceanodroma leucorhoa, assembly GCA_030449065.1. Lineage (NCBI taxonomy): Eukaryota > Metazoa > Chordata > Aves > Procellariiformes > Oceanodroma > Oceanodroma leucorhoa. The sequence goes on along the minus strand of JASVER010000089.1, from coordinate 1,420,534 downwards.
CCTTTGCCAATATCTTCAACCATGAAGATGGAGAAAAGAAAAAAGGGGGTTGGGGAATTGATCTTAAGGAAAATGACGAACACTTGAATTTTAGGCTCTGGCTCCCCCATGCAAGATAAGAAATGAAGCCACGGTGCTCAGCAGCTTTGTTTTAGCAGAGGAATTCCCTCTGGGCCATAGGCAAGAGTTTGAGTTCCCACCTGAAACTCTGCCAAACCTGTTGGGCAGAGCAGCTGAGCACAAGCCCGGCGCCCGCGGGCAGGCTGGGCCCTGCCGCCGCAACGGCCGTTTGTGCCGGCGGCCAAAGCTCGGCACGGGAAGAAGCACCGAGCGCAGGGAAGGACACGGGGCCAACCAAGGGCATCCCAGCGCCCACACCGCAGTACGCTGGTTTTGGAGATGGGACTAAGAAACATTATTTCATTTGAACCTTTACACAGCCATCTGCATGTGGGACATTTTTTAAAGAGATCAGAGTCCTGACTAGAAAATTTTTTTGGGTCCACACAAGAGAAGAGGCTGAAACCCCCCCTGGGAAGACCCACCACAACCAGGGGAGGAGATGACCCACAAACAGGCGACAGCCCCGCGGCAGAGGTGCCAGCTGCGAAACCTTCTCCACCCAAAAGTTTTTTTCTTTAATTCTTCTCTGGAGTAATTTCCAGGCAAAGCCACAAGCCAGAGCCCTACAGTAAGCTCCACTTCATAAACTTCTCCGCTTTTCTGCTCGCACAATCTTCCCAGGGAGCCACCTGGGCCCCTTTAAAAAACCATAACATCCAGCCCAGAGTTCGCCAGCTTTTAGGTCATCTTTGGTGCCCCGATTGCCGTGGTAACACTGAGGATGTGATTCCCCTTTCTGCCCCACACAGGAAAAGGCTGGTCCTGCCCACGGGCACACAGGGATGGGTGCTGCTGAGGTGCCCAAACCTTGAGCCTCATTAGTGCCGGGGCGATGGGTCTGGGGGCTCTCACACCACCGCGCTGCTGGCAGGGACCGGGCTGTGCTAAATCCCGCAGGACGGAGCCGGCTCCCATCTGGATGCAGTGCCAGACCCCTGCACTATGCTTGGAGGCGAGGTGGGGATTCGTGTGGCCCCCGCAGCGCTCCCGGCCACTGGCCACCCTTGTGGCAGTGTCATCGTGGGGCTCCAGCAAACCCCATCGGCTAGCTGCAAATGCCGATGAGTCAGAATTGCGCTTGGATGTTCCTCTCCATGCAGAGAGGATTTTCATCCTTAATTACCACCTAATTCACCAGGGTCAGCTGCCGGCAAGGAAACCTCAGCTGCAAAGTGCGGTCTTCGTGCAGAGTGCTGGAGAGTCTGGGAACCTCCTTGCAAAGAGGCAGCTCCGACGGGCGCGAAGGCGTGAGATGGATGGCTCTGATGGCACAAGGAGACGCCAAACCCCGGGGATGCTGTCCCTGCATGAGCAGATGAGGCTTCGCAGGGAGTTTCGCTCCCCGCAGAGCGTCCGGCTGGGAACTCGCACAGGACAACGGCACCGCAGGCGAGCCCGAGGCTTCCCTCGCCTCCATGGAAAGGCGCCCTTTGAAGTTACTTTGGGTAATTGGCTGTTAACCAACCTTGCCAGCAATCTCCTGAGCTCCCCACGGAGCCCCCAAGACAGAAACGCTGTCTCCGTTCAGCCACGTCCCCCCCGCGGAGCGAGGGGTCCCTGCGCACCGCCCCGGGGTCCTGCAAGCGGGGTACAGGGATCAGTGCATGGCGTTTAGCTTTGGAGGGGGCACAAGGAGCCCCGTGTGCCGAGCCCTGCAGGAGCCCACAGCCGTGCTCGGCTCCCCGCAAAGTGCCCGCAGCGCCCAGGCTGGGGGGCAGGAGCAGGGATGTGCTAACGAGGGATTTCTCCAGGAAGAAGGGCAAATCCAGTTCAGCTCATGCACACATTTCTGCGTGTCCCCCCTTGCCATCGAGCATCCCACGACTCCTTGCTGGCTCCCGGGAGTGGGCGAGCGCAGCCCCTCCCTGGGGAAAAACAGCTACCAGGGCCCAAAAAATGTGGGGGGGTCAAGCCCTTCTGCTCCCTGGCGCATTTCAGCAAACAACTCAGCTGAACGTCTCTCTCTACAAACCGATTTCCATGCTCAAAGAGGCTGAAAACTTCAAAACCTGGAGTGAAAAAATAAAATACCCACCAATAATAATAATAAACGAGGCTTCCCAGCCCAACAAGCCTGCAGCACTTTCAGCATGACTAATATTTTCCATGTGAAATAATAATCTGCAGCGCTAAATTTCTCATCTCTATGCACACTGCAGACAACAGGTGGGCTCTGCCCAAATTCACCTCTGAGCAGGACCTTTTATAAGGCAGCTTTGCGCTCTCATGGGGAAAATAATAAACTCCCAGGGCACCTGCAAATAAGGAAGGTTGGATTCCAGCCACGGAGCTGACAAAGCCCGTTGGAGCAGGACGCAAAATCCTCCTTCGTGTGACAGCAGATCTTACAGCAAATCCTCCTGCGCAGTGGTCCCAGATCAGAGAGGTGATGGAGTGGCCGAGGCCACCCTCCCTGAGCAGGATCCGTCTGCAGGTTCTAAGTCACCCCCTGCCCTCACCCAGGTGGGACAGTGGCYAAGACACGAAAACCTTTGCATTCGCAGGGGTCTGCCCCCCGCAAAGCAGCACTTCCAAGCTCACACGGCCCCACCACGCTGCCTCTGCCCACCTCCAGCCCCACGCAACATCCCCCAGCCCCTGGGAGATGCTGCCAGGAGATGCTGAATGTGCAGATACCGAACCAAACCGAGAGAACAGAATAATACATACAAACGCCCTTCATTTAGTTTGACAATAATTCACAGATGCCTCCAGCTTTCTTTCAAAAAATCAGCCTTCAAAGGGGTCCAGAGCTTTCCCAGGGACATTTTCTCGCAAGACATGACCGCAAAGCCTTAACATGTGCCCGTGAGAGCTGGGCACGAAGARGTTAAAACCAAATAACAGCACCTCTGCAGGCAGGAGCCCAGTGAGTGAGTTATGAAGTTAATGACAAAGCAGGACCACGCTCCTCACCAGCTATTCCAGCCCAGGCTCCCRGTAAATCAAGCGTCGGTCACCGCAGGGGTGATGGATGTGTGCAGGGCCTGCGTGCACGTTATTGGTTTTGGTGGGTAATAACTCTGCCCTGCTCTGCTGCGAGCCACCGCTGGGACCGTCCTGTGGGGCTGGGGTGTGGGGGTCCCCGTGAGCTCCCCAGGAGATCGTCACGGGGATGGAAAGGGATGTCTGGGGTGGCCCCGAGGGGATGRGGAGGGACATGGGTCTCCCCTCCGGTGCGGGGCTCAGCACCCTGCTCACCGCCCCAGGGCCCTACCGTAGGGTCTTGCGGATCATGTCCTCGTCGGTGATGCCATAGTAGGTGAGCGTCTCATTCCAGGTGGGGTTCAGTGTGTTGCGCAGCGTTTTGGTTCTCAGCTTATTTGCCTGGAAAAGCAAAGGAGATGGCGGTCAGCCGGATGCTCCGATGGGCAGGGAGGGGGGAGAAAAGGAAGCACAGTTTGGAGATGAAGAGGCAAGTGGTGCCGATGCCCTTCTGCCCCAGCACCACAACCTGGCCGGTCCTYGATGGGGTGGCCCAAATTCACTCCGACTGCAGCGATAACCAGAGGGGCAGAGACACAGCGACTCGCTCATTTGCAAAGCAATCCAACCCCGCATCCAGCATGCTGGAAACAGCCAGCAAAATGGGAACCTTGGCAGAACACAGAGAGAGGACGGGGATCTCATTTATGCAGCAGGAGAGAGAGAGAGAGAGGGAAAAAATGTTTTTTCAGGTTCATTAAAAAATACCGATTTGCTGTTCTGSCTGCTTATTTGCATTCCTGCTCCCAGCACAGCTCCCATTCCTGTCTGACTCAAAATAACTTCCTTGATACACATTTTGAGCGGGAGGCTGGGGACAGAGGGAGAGCAGAAGCAAAGGGCTGCAGGCTTCAGACGGGGCTTCTCCATCAACGCCCCAGCCTGGGACAGCCTGACAGAGCAGCAATTTTCCCTCTAATTAGGTGTAAAGTCAGAAAGTTCAATCCCTGCCTCAGCCACCACTGGGCATAAGGAACTCTCATATAACCAATACTTCAAAGTTGTCTCATGCATCTTTATGGGAAGCTGCTACATTTCCCATCTTCGGTTCACCAGCCCTGTGCTAGAGGCGAGTGGGATGTGAAGCATGGGGTGAAGAAAAGAGCTTGTGCTTGCAGCTAAGGGGGGTGTGTGTGTGTGTGTGTCACCTTGTTGGCATGTCCTTTCCCCACCAAAAGCACCCCAAACACACAACCTCTTCCAGACAGACTAGACATGGCCACCAGCCRGAGGGGCTGCCGTGCACGGAGCCATCGAGGGACCACGGCTCAGCATCTCACTCCCAAACGCTTTGTGCAAAGCAGTTGCTTGCTCTGGGTTTGATCTCTCGGAGATAGAGAAAGCCTCTGTATTTTGTGCTGTGCTTTCATTTAGTTTTCCAAAGCCATTTCTACCTCTGAAAGAAACCYGGGCCCTGTGCAGCGCTGTGGAGGCTGGTTGGGCACCAACGGAGGCTGGGTGAGGAGCTGTGAAATGCCGACCACCAAGTTAGCAGGAGGATACCCCCGGAGCAAGGCAGGATGCTCCACGAGCCCACCGGGATGCAGGGGCAGGGACTCAATTAGCAGCAGCATCTAAAGCCCTGCAACGCCAATCGTGTTCCATGTCACTCAGGCAGGGGTTTATTTGCAGCGCAGGAGGAGAAGCCGCCGGCCGGGCTGCGCACAGCAGCCAGCGCTGCTGCTCCCGGGCACCAGCCTCGCCGAGTTGATCCCTGTGTGCCCGGAGGCATGTCCAGGGGCGACGGCAGAGCGATGCAAACTGCAGGAGTCTGCAGACAGGTGCTCTCATTTATGGCCTGCCGTCGCCATTGATTTAATAACTCGTTTGCCTTAAATCTTTCCCGACTTTGTAAAGTTGCTTCAAACAAGGCACTTTGTCATACCAGGTTTCATCCCATACCTATTTTATCTCCTTCCTCAGTGATATTGTGGCCACCACGCCAGGCTCCAGCCCGAGCAGTGAGATACGTATCGGAGAGGGAGGTGGGGGGTGACAAGGACAGCAGGGAAAGCGCCCTGATGGCATCCACTGCCTGCTCAGACCCGCTGGGGTCTGATCCTGGGGCTCCGGGGGGTCGGGAAAGGAAAGCGGGTTTAGCCAAAAGGGTAATGTGATGGGCATCAGCCAGCAGCTAACGCTGCCCTGGGCAAGGGACCCAAATTAAATGAGAGGAACTGAGCTCTGGGAGCGCCTTTTTCTCCCATTTGGAATGACTTCACAGTCAGTACCCAGCTCACGTGGAAACCTCTGCATGAGGCGAATGAATCCCACCCTGCTTCCCGCGGCTCTGGCCTGGGCTCTGCCGCAGCTGCCTGAGAGCCCAAGACTGGGAGAGAAACATCCAAGGGATTCTGGGGACCGTCCTGCTGCCAGAATGACTGCAGAAACATCCAGCCCAGGACACATGCACGACCCCCCCCACATCTGCTCACCTCTCCCAGAGCAGATTTGGGCAGCGCTGTTTGGAAACAAGGCACAGAGACAGAGAAACCTCAGAGGCAGAGGGACGCGGGGGCAAAGAGAGGGGCCCCCGCGGCTGCTCCGGGCTTGTAGCGTCTGCAGCTCCTGCGCTACCCTCGGCTCAGAGCTTCCCTCCCGCCTCCCTGGTCTCCATCACCTCCAGCAGAAATGCTAATCAATGCATTTGCAAAACATGGAAATGACAGATAATATCGCTGATGAAAGCGCTCCTGGCTCTCCTATTTCCAGCGGAACTAGAAATGTGGTTAAAAACTCCCTCTACCGCCCTGAACATTATGAATTAATTCAACTGAACTGTAACAAGTAAATATACCTCCCCCCAAAAGGTCTTTCCTTTAGTGTAAAATAAGAATGCAATTAATATTCATAACACATATATTTAGCATTTAAATTCAACATCCCCATCAGTTACACCAAGCTCTCACTACACATCAATATCTTTAATTACTCTTCTCTCCAGCAAGCGCTGAACCTAAGTAGATGGAAATATTTCCCTTATGATTTATACTCTGCTTTATTATGATCTGAGGGGTTTTAAATGCAAAAGAAAAAGTAAAAAAAAAAAAAAAGAGCTGGTTTGTTTATCGGTGGCTTACGGGGGCTTCTTGAGCGCAGCGTTTGCACCCCCTGCTCCCAAGGGCGAGGAGTCAGGGCTGGCACCCGGCTCCTGGGCAGTGGTTTATCGGAGAGGCACTTGCTACCCCTGCAAGGACGTTTTTAGCCCCAATTCTTACCTTCTGCCGCCGCTCTCTCCTGCTCGCCTGAGTGAAAGCTGGGCAGGAGACTCGAGGTCTGGCTGCAGCAACCAGCAGCCCCTGGTGAAGAGCTTCTCCCCAGGGAACCTCCCAGGTCTGATTTCAAAGGGAAAGGCGCAGCCCCAGGAAGGGAAGGAGAAGCAAAAAGGTGTCTCACCTTACTGGCTCCGGGAAGCAAGTGCAATTTGACGTATGGATCGGCCAAACCATTATGGTCCATTGGCTTCAGGCCCTGGAGAGCAAACAGCAAAAAGCAGGAGTTAGGACAACAGCGAGATGCTGGGCAGGCAGGGTGGCTTCACTGAGCCCATCTACCGATGCCCGTTTCCCCGGGATGTCGTCGGTCTGTGGAGTAATTGCACAGTTTCCCCAGGATTGGGGAAGGAGGAGAGTATGGTTGGTGCAGGATCCGGGCTGCACAGCAAAAGCCGAGCACACTCAGCGTTCAAACGTCGTCTGCGGTTTGTGCCGAGGAGGGGCTGCGGGAAGGCTTCTCATCTGCATTTGGCATCGGCCACAAAGCACCTCTCTGCTCTTCCAGCAGCTGACTCTGACACCCTGATCACAATTAATTTGGGGGTTAAGTAAATCAGCACAGTGATTTTCAAGGTTTAAAATTACAGGGTTTTGTCATTTAATAATTGCTTATGAGCAAACATACACCTCTGCTGTTGTGGTGTTACTTTTAAGCGCTCCCAGAGGGTGTGATAGCACCTACCTACTCTTCGTTATTAAGGGACAGCTGAAGGAAGAACAGCTTTCAGGCCAGCGGGAGGCTGTCACCAGCCGACTGCCGCAGCGTTTGCAGGGAAATCTGGGGGTACCGGAGCACAAAAGCAAGGAAACACTCGCTGCGGCCATTCCTGATGGATTTTCTATGAGACCCTCACAGCTCTCAAAGAATTACATGGATCATGTTTGTTATAGCGATGCTCTGGATTTGATCCTGCTTCGGGCAGAGGGGGGAGACAAACCTGCTCTTCTTCTAAACAACCAGTGGGCTGAAAATTATCCAAGGGTGATGCACAAACCCAGCCCAAAGCCATAACTGCACAGACCGCATGGAAACAAACTCCACTGGGTAGGGAAGCAATACATGAGCATGAAAAATGGAGCCTAATTTTTACCGGTCCTAAGTGGAAATCATAATGGCTACACCATGAAAGTCCTTGGATTATTTCCAGTCTGGCTGCGGGATCCCTGCAGGAGTTATTTCTAGGCTGTCTGAAGGAAATCTTCTGCCTGGATCAGAGGAGGGTTTGTCTGCAGAGGTACCCATCCAACCCCAGCTCCAACCCGAGCATGGAAACCAGGCTGGGTGATGCTAAAGACTCGTCACACCCTTTGCATGGTGAGCAGAGTATTCGGTGCCCAGGATTAATGAGTGTGTGCAGCTGCCAGAGATCCACCTGGCAGGAAAGCATTCACATGGGCTGCTGGTGAAAAGGCTGCGTGCGATGAAAATGTAATCATCAAGGCCTGGTTTGGGCAAATCAAAGACGGAAATGCTGGGGAAATTGCTTCCATACTTTACATGTATGAAATAACACACTCGGCTCAGCCCACGGCACCAAGGCAGCCCCTCGGGATGCCCCATCCCACCCCTCCCTGATTTGCACAACTCGGTCGAGGGTCCGAGCCGCTCCTGACCTTGGTGAGGGCTTTGCTTCGGAGACGAGCGCGCTGCCCCAGGGCAAGGGAGACCAAATGGTGCCCAGCAAAGAGGATTTTGCTTCTAAAGCAGAGCCAAAAGGATAAAAATATCAGCAGCGAATGGAGGCTAAACGGCTCTGCTTTAATTGCAGTGCCTCTCAGGTGACATGCCTGGCCCAGCAGAAGAGGAAGGCAGCAGATACGGAGGACGGGAGGAAGGTGGTGGTACCAGCCACAGCTCCATGGGCAGACAAGGCAGCAAGGGGCTGGGCTGGTCCCCAGGCCCCGGAGGGGATCCCGCCGGCTGGGCACACAAACTGCTCACGGCTGAGCAAAGCAAAGGGTCTCCACAGCCTCCCGCGGCAGAGGTGCCCCACCTGCCCGAAGCTGCGCAGCAAATGAAATCAGAAGCAAGCAAGCAAATTCCTCTGAAAATGGATGAAGAAAGACAGGCAGCTCTGTAATTTACCCATCAATTCAGTTCAATTAAATTACCTTCTGAGGAGGCTATCAAAGGCTTTTTTAATAAATGTGCTATGGAAGACAGAGTGACAGGAGCCTGGAAAATGGTTCCTAATGTCACGGCTACCTCCCTCCCACGTCACTCGATATAAGTTTGGCGCAGGGCTGAGTTTAATATGAGAGCAGCCCCGATGGCTCTGCCCCGCAAAGCTGCTCCTGTGGGAGCTCACCCCTCCCGGGGACCCACAGGGTGACCAGCACCATTGCTTCCCCTCTGTGGAGGGACCTCCAGCCTAAAGCTGCTCCGAGAGAGCCAAGAGGCAGAGGAGGACCGCAAGGCTCGTTCACAGGCGCAGAGTCTCCCATTGCCTTCAGCCAGCGCAGCCCCGGCTCCAACTGGTCCTCCTGCCAGGACCAATTTACGGTGCTGTGCATCGCGGCGCAGGCGATGGAGCCAAGACTGAGTTTCATCTTTTCCCTTCCTCTACCCAACCCCAAAATCCCTGCTGTAATCCTATGGAGACCGACAGCCCCGCTGCATCCCAGCAGCTGCCAGCTGCTCTCCGTGCCAGTGACATTTAACTAATCAATAGGATTTAATTACGAGTCAGGCTAATCGGGCTGCCGATTAACGCCACGCTAGAGGCATACAGAAATCACAGGAGACAGATTTGTTCCATCATTTGCCCCACGGCGAGCTGCCTGCCCAGCGAGCAGGCTTCCTGCTGCTCAAAAAACAGCCTGGACACCTCTTCCTGGGCCAAGGTGTCCCATTCCAAAGTAGGGCAAACTCTGTGCTTCCACCCTGACAGCCCAGAGGACACACAGCTTCAAGATGGGAATTTCCCTGCAGTGATAAATATTTATGAGTAAATCCATAAGTAATGCTCAGTGCAGACCTCCAGCACTCGGTTTCGGTTGGAAGTGGGGGAGCATCCAAATGCTCAGCAAGGGTGGAAATTCCTGGGTGTTTTCTGGCTGCGGCTGCAGCCAGCAGCGCAGGGAGAGCAGCCCAGGTACGCTCGGATGGGCAGCGTCTGCCCTGCGTGGCCTGCCTGGGGCCAGGGAGCTGCCTGCACCGCTGCCTGCACCGGCACCTGAGGCTCGCCCAGGGCATCTTCCTCACAAAAGCAGGAGAGTAACGGAGCTACAGGATAGCACAGCCCCACAGTGCCTGCGCTGCCTCACACCCCTATAGATCCCCCTACAGCAGGTTATTATCTCGCTCCATGCAGCAGGTTGGGCTTTGTAGGGCTGAGCAGAAAATGAGACCCTCACCCACGCCATGGCACGGCACGCCGGGGCACAGACCCTGGCGCCTGCACGTTAATCGTATAATTTTCTATCACATTTTATAGGAGGGGGTGGTGCCCAGCGCAGGCCGGGGGCAGCCCGTCCGATTCCCACGCACGATGGTACAGACCGACACAACCCCGGGAGAGCGCGCGGCGCTCACGCACGGCAGCAGGCAGCAAGGGGAGAGCCCTCCTGCCAGCCTGCCACACGGCTGCTCCCGCAGTCCAGCAACGGGCTCCCACACCGCCCTGATTTATTCTCCCATCTATCCGAGCTGAGCCGCCAACGTGCCTGAATTCAGCTGCGCCTAAAGCGTGAAAGGCAGGGTACGGGCAGGGCTGCCGCCGAGACCAAAAGCCATTAGCGCGAGGTGTTGCTGGCAGCCTGCCCGCCGCCGCCTGCTCAGGGCCCTGAGGGAGAGGCGGTAGGAACGCTTGGGCACGCCACCGCAGCCCTGCTCCAGCCAGGGAGCGATGGGGTTTCTTAGTCCTTATCTCCCCAGTGCCACGATACCCCAGGATAGCCTCTGCTTCGGCCCCACGGTGCAGCGCCGGCGAGCCCCGACGCCGCGGCAGTTGCCCGGGGCTCACACCAGCATGGTGGAGATGACAACCCGGTGCCGGCGCAGGCGGCGTGGGGAGAGGCACGGCGGCTGCCCCACCTGCTGAGACTGTACCCCAGCTGCATCTGCTGAAGGCAACGCCGAAGTGTAGGATTGTCCTAAGAGGTTAAGGCTGGAGGTGGATGCTCCTTGAGCGTGCCGTCGTGTTCCCTTGCCCTGCAGAGGCAGGACTCGCCTTGCAATCCAGATGTGGACTAACAGCAGCCCCACACTCAACCCGTTCATCCCCAGGAGGAACTGGGACCCTCGCTTCCCTGGCTAGAGCCTGCAGACACGCTGGGCACTCACTGCCTTCCAAAATCAGCTTCCAGATATCCATCTGTTGGCACCAAGCGCCCGACGGCAGGGCAGATCTATGCGCTGTGCTATCAGGGAAACTGAGGCACCAAGCGCCTCGTTCCTGGTGTAAGTAGACAGCCTGGGGATAGCCCCATGGCTACCAGCTTCCACACCTCCCGCAACAAAGCAAACCTCCTTCCACTCCCTATTCCAGCTCCATCCAAACGTGGGATATGGGCTTGACCTGAGGGTCTGGAAACAACCAGTGTCTCACAGGTCCCGCTGTGAATGTACACCAAGAAACACCTTCGATGTCCCCAGGCACCCAGCACCAGCGCAAATCCCCCAGCATGGAGCGGTTATCCCGACCTCCTGCACAATAGAGCAGCTGATGACTGCAGAGCAGAAAATTGGTGGTGGAGCACGACTGATAGGATTTAACCCGCCACTGGTGCCTCCAAGAGACCACTAACCCCCTTCCCACTCCCCAGGAGCCGATAACAGGACTCAGGAGGGCCATCAGCAGATATAAAAGTGCTGGAGATTAAAATAAATAGAGAGAAGCAAAAAGATCAAAAGGGAGAGAGAGGGTTGTTTGGGGGCATTATCGAAGGGAGAAAGAAAAACATTTCTCACATGGCTGAAATAGTCCAGGATTTAAAGGCTGCTGGCACCAACTGAGGCTCCAGGAGCTGCTGGAGCTGGGACATGTCCGGAGGGCACCTTCCTTGGGAGCCTGAGACATCGTACCCAAGACACCGGCCAGGCCAGCCCCAGCCCAGATCCAAGGACAACGCATGTCCCCGCACTGTGCTGTGGCTCGTGTGCGTGGCCCCAGCACTCCCCGGCCACCGCATCGCCTTCTCTACAGCACTACTTCTAACGTCTACGCAGCTAATGCTGGCTTCCACCGATGGCAGCCGGGGTCCTGGCCCTTACCTTTTTGTAGTCAAGTTTTGGCAGCTTTCCCCAGGCGAGAGATGAAATGAGAGCGAGCAGATGGCAATGTAAATGAAAGAGAAAAATGGGAGAATAAGAGCAGAATGGAAATGAACAGGACTCGTATGCTTGAATGTCAGAGCGGCGAAGGGGAGTCTGACCACCCCGCGAGCAGGGGCGATGCTGGTGCCGCGTAGTGCCCCCAGCCCCGTGGGATGGGGTCAGCAACCGCTATTCCCATACAGCCAGGTGGGCACGGCAGGGACCAGGACTCTCCTTCATCAGCCCTGCCTTTGCTCTCACTGCTGTTAGATCTATCACTTGCCGCTTGCAGCTCTCCTTCCTCCCTGTCTTCCACCCACCACAAACCCAATTAGAAATCTCCTCCTTGGCACCGCTCCCGAGCACACCAAGGGAAACCTGACCCAGAGGCTGCCGGTGAATTCACGGGCGACAGGCAGGGAGGTGGCAGGGAGGGAAGCAAAACCTGCCGGCTGCCTCGTCACTGCCTCATCCCTGCCACGGCAGCCCTGCCCAGGGAGCCATGGGTGCTGCACTCGCCCCCCAGCCAGGAGCAGCTCCAGGTTTGCTGGGGCAGATGCCTCCATACTCACCCCCAAAACCAAGCTTTCGTGCCCAAGGTCCTGTTTCAGACAGGGAGAGCCCTGGGGCAGGGACGTGCGGGCTCAGCACCCAGCGCAGCGGGCTCTGGGGTGGGCTGGGGGCTGCAAATAAACCAGTTGCAGCTGGAGAGGTGAGGAGCATCCTATGACAGCAAATCTTCTGGGAGGTCAGCTCACAGCTCATTCTCCTGTGGTTTCTCTCGTCTTCTGTAAAAACCCTCCACCCCTTCCCAAAATCTCAAGGGACTTAGGTCTTCTTCCACCAACCAACCATTGTTGGGGACCAGCCATATTGACCTGGAGCCCTCGCTGCTCCAGACCTTGTGCCCAGAAGCACCTTCCACGGGCCCGGAGGCAGAATCGGGACTTCAGTTGTTTCTGCTCCAAAATGTGCAAAAAAACCCCTAATTGCTTCAATCATGCAGACGGCAAAGGCGCTGAGGCAGAGCACTTTGTGGCAATGATTAGCAGCATTTAAAAGAGCCATTTATAAACTGACAGCCGGTCACAGCGTCAAGTAAATAACAACATCGGGTTCGGTGCTTGTCTAAAAAGCATCAATAGCTGCAACCATCTCGTCACAGGGATGAGCAGCCGTCTCCATCCCACTGGAAACACCTTGAAAGGTGGGGACGGAAGGGAAGGAGAGGGCAGAAGCACTGGGTGTTGGGATGAAACTGCAGATGGCAAAGGGATGGCTGCAGTCAGGGACACCAGAGCTCCCAGCGCAACCTGGGGATGGGGGGACACCCGGCCATCCCCACGTGCTGCCCTCACCGCTGCATTTGCTTGGCAAAGCCGTGGTGCCCGGGTGGCCTCGTGGTTTTGGCAGGCTCTGGTGGCCCCATAACGCAGGACAAAGGTGGCCAGCTCTAGGCATATTTGGTCCTCACTGTTTGCGTGCCCGGCACCGAGACATACCTTGGCTTTATTGATCGTGCAGTGGAGAGCGTTGTTTTCTTGATCATAGAGCAAGCTGAAATCCAGTGTCCCCAGCGCGGCTGCAAAAGAGAAAAGATGCTATTAACCCATGGAGTCCAGCAAACATGGCCTCTTCTCCCTCTAAGCACAAAAGGAGTGGATGAAGATGCTAGAGAAATGGTTGCAGACACTATAAAACATAAAGCATCCTCCTGTGAGCCCTGTTAAGAAACATGGCTTCACGCTGGGAGGCCGGTGGCCATCCCCACATTTGGCCGGTGGTGCGGGCACAGTCCTGGGAGAGGAGCGAGAGGGATGAACGGCTGCGGCTCGCCCGGGCACTGCGGCCAGCGACAAGGCTTTGCCTCTGTAGACATCGGTCACTCCCATCTACCAGCAGCCCCACCGCAGTCAGCAGCTTCCCGTCCCCCAGGAGCTGAAGGCTCTTCTCTGGGAAGATCCGGGCACAGCTGGGACACAGCCGAGACCGCTGTCAGCACATCTCCCCGCCTCCAGCGCTGCTGGCATTCCCAGAATGCGTATTTGTATACTGACACCTTCAACAAATGAGCCACCAATGGGATCCCTTCCCAGCTCCAATCTGGCCATAAACTCTAAATTAAACCCAGTGAGAATGGAAATACTTTTATGGTTAAAATGAAAAACACCAACAGCTTTTAATCAAAGCAGTGTTCCCTTATGGCATCTGCAACCCAGGAACAGCAGCAACAGGGAAGCTCCTGAGAGAGGACCACAGGGAAGGGGCAGGAGACCAGAACACACCAGAAGAGCCTCAGCAGAAGTACATTTGATCTGAGAAATTCTTTAAGCATGTCACGCTAATCCAAAGCAGGGGAAAAGCCTTAAAAAGACAGGCTTTCCCAAAATATGATTTAACCTTCCCCAAGGCTCCCAGACCCAATTCGCACACTAAAGCCTGGACACAAGCAGCATCTCCCCCAGCACAGCTTTGCCTGCTACCAGCCTTGAACTTCCAGGGCGGCTCTGGACCCTGCAACCCTGACTTTTCCCTGCCCACCTTCCCAAAAGGGGTCTGCCCGAGACGCAGCATCCCACCACTGTTTCCAAGGTAACTGCACCTTCCCGTGCATGCAGGTTCAGAGCGGGGGAAAAAAAAAATCCCAAATAAAAACCAGAACAATTTTGCTTAATATCAAAGCAGGGTTCGCTGCCTGGGAGGTAAGTTAGACAAACTTTATGGCAGGAAATAAGATGCTTTCTTCCAACGTAAATAGCCTCTGCAGCAAGGCACCCCGGGAGGTGGCAGATATTCAGGGGACTGAAAGCTTCCTGCTGCAATTTCACAGTGATCTTCCAGCCCAAACGCAAGTGAGCTACAGGTTTGCCTGCTAGCAAATAAAAATCATTGCTCCAGAGCAAATATCTTGCCTTCAAAGCAGAGCAAATATTCAGAGAGATTTCTGTCAGAATAATGTACCCCCCCCATGTTCTGGAGTAATTTCATGGCACATTAGCTATCGGTTTAGGTAAATCATAAATCAGTGGGGTTTACCTGCCAGGGCTCAGGGAAGATGGAAGTGATACAGGGCGAGGCCAAACCTGCAACACCTTGTGCATCATCTCTGGGTTTGGCCCAAATGGGCGTTTCCAGAGCAATTACCGGCCAAACTTGCTCCACATCATGCAAGGAGGAGGAAAGCGCAGCAATGCCCCAGTGCACTGGTGGCTGGCTGTCCCCTGCCCGTGCTCGGCGATGGGGAGCTCACGGCCGCGTACGGCAGCGTCAGAGCACCAGCCCGGGGGGCCGGCGCAGCCCACCACGCTGGGGTGGGTGTAGCGGGAGGCTCCACGGCACATGGGCGAAAGCCAAGTCAGCAAAACTCGACAAATCTGCGTTTTCGTTCGAGAGCGGAAGATGAAGCCTCCGGTTTCGGAGCCTCATCGTTTCCACCTGCCCTTTAATCAGCTGCTTCCTGCCAGCCCTGCCGCTCGGCCCTCCCAAGTTCAAGCTGTTATTTTATTTTTATCACAGAAGGGGGCTTAGCCTGCTGGATTTGGCAATTTATAAAACAAATTAAAAGCTTGGTGTGAAAACAGACTTCGGCCAGGAAATACTGACAAAGCCTCCTGTCCCCTCAGCGCCGCAACCTGTCCCCTCCCCTGTCCCAGGGGAGGTTGCCCTCCGGCAAGACGGGCAAAACCCAAAAGCACCGTCACACAGCAGCAGGTGCTGGTTTTGCAGTTGGGGACTAAGGTCCTGCTCCCCAGCGCTGGTGCTCCATGAGCAATCCTTGAGCAGTTCCCATTCATCTCGGAGCTGCAAGCAGGCAGGAGGGCACGGACAGAGAAGCGTGGCTCCCCCCAGCCCTGTCAGGCTCCGTCCCCAGCTCTCCTCCAGCCCTGGAGGGATTTTCCTCTATACAGGGTTTTTTTCGTTGATGGTGAGTCTCAATTCCCAAGAAAGGGTCTGCCTTCGGCAGAGGGATATGGAAACATCAGCAGAACGTGTTGTGCTAATTGCTTAAAAACGCAGCCGTATGGAGATGACAAAAGGGATCAGGCTAACTTGGGGTTTGGCAGCTAAGGTGCCGCTACGGAGCCGAGGGCGAGCGCTGCCGCCAGAGCCAGGACCCAGCGGGGCGGCGGATGCTGAGGACACATCTCCCACAGGAGCAGAGCGCCTGCGGCACGGTCGCAGCCGCGCTGTCTCCGTTACCTCCTGGGGATGCGCTGCCGGGCGATGGATCCAGCACAGCCGTTAAGGCAGAGACAAGGCTGGCGCTTAAGCTGCCGGCGGCCCCAGCCGGCTGCTCCCAGGCAGACTGGCCCCAGGGCTGCTTGGGGGCCTGAGGAGATGGCAGGAGACCTCCAGCTGAATCCAGGGGTGGGAGCCACAACCCTGCAGACCACAACAGCTCCGTGCAAACCCCCATGGGACTGCAGCCCAGCTGGAGCGCCAGCCCTGTGCTCCCGGAGCAGGTAGCACACCGAGCGAGCGGCCAGACAAGCCAACACCAAAACACCGGCACGGGTCTCACCGCTCTCACCGCTCCTGCAAAACCGCCGGCAGCACATCCAGCCCTGGCTGTGGGAGACCCGTCACCTCCAGCCAGCAGGATTGGGCCCAAAGCCTCCGGGCTGCAGCAGCCACCCAGGGACGCACACTGCTCCGAACACGGCCCTCCGCAAAGCGGCCGAATCGCCCTTCTTTGATTGCTTTCCTCCTCCCACCCATCCTCGCAGCTCAGACGCAACTCGATTGTGCTCTTAATTAGGGGAGCGAGTGCCTAAAAAAGAAAAGGGCAGCAATTAGACTCGAAGCGCTGTTACTAGACTTATTTAACTCGACTGGGCTATTCTGAACGCTGCCCTCTAATCACACAGCCTGCAAATAAAAAAATATAAATAAATGTCTTTGTCAGGCATTACAAAGGCAGCTTTGCGCTCTCCAGACAGCAGGCAGGATGTATCATTATTATTACAATTATTCTGCTCCAATGATAAAATAACCATTAGGAGAGCTGAACTCATTAGCAGGTTCTGACCCTCTTTCCTCTCCATGAATTGGGAGAGATTGATGGGAAGGTGCCAGCCACGGTCTGGCATTTAACACAGGCTCTAAAAAGGAAAATAAATCTGACTTGCACGGGAATGTGGCCTCTTCTCCCACTGACCTTTGGGCATTTTGATTAATTCAGTGGGCCACAAAATTATTAGAGGCCAGCATAACCGGCAGATGCGTCTCCGGGCTTAGCCGTGGGATACGGCGAGCGCGCCTGGAGCCCGCCGGCAGCGCGGCGTCCTGGCACAGCGCCGCTACCGCCCTTGTTGGTGGAGTCGGCAGAAATTGCTTATTGCTGACATTTCCCATCAGTGCCCAGGGTGACGGGGAGGCTGAAGTAGCTTCTATTTATACCTGCGGGATGAAAGACAAAACGCGATGATAAATCTGTGCTCTGCTCCCTTATCCAGCCCCTGTCCTTGCAGGCTACGTGCCCTCGCCTGGCCCACGCAGGGCGGCAGATCCACCCCCTTGGTGGCCTGGGACACCCCAGGGAGAAGATTTTCTCAGCCCAAGAAGATGTTCAAGACAAGGAAGAGGCACCGACACTTGCAGAACAGACCCACAAGCTTCGCCAAAGCCTGCAGAGGAAGGAAGCGATGATTGAGTGGGCTCCTTACCTTCCAAAGTCAGGGAGGCTTTCGTGGCATGACTGCCATTAGAAAGCCCAGCATGGCTCTACGCTAGGAGAAATTGAGGTGTGCACAAAAAAACCCACTATAGAACTAATTAAAAAGAAGTCCAAAAGCCTTAAGTCCCTCTGCTTATCAGCATTGCTGCTCCCAAGATAATCTGCTCATGGATTTTGTGCCAGGGAGATCAGAGTGGAGCAGTAAAAAGACTGCTTGGGGATTGTCTGGATTAGCTCTCCCTTACAGAAAGCACAGGTTCAGTAACCTTCAGACTGGGTATTTTTTAATGCACTATAAAAGATAGGTCCCTATTCTTCCATTGCTTTAATTTTCCTCTGCAATGGAGATAATTTTGAAGGTCCTGAAACGCAGCAAGTAATTCTGTGCACTTACAGCCCCATGTAAAATGTCGGTAAATGACTTCTCAGGAGGAACAGAAATTACTTCTTGCCATTTCCAAGCAGGGCTGCTGAAGATCCTTTTGGTGGGTGGCTGCGTGCACTCCTGTCTCCTCGGCTGTGGCAGTGCCTTGTCCCAGCCCAGCGGCACACAGCAGGGCAGTGCGGGCAGCGAGCACCGGGGCAGCTCGAGGACTGACTCCCTGGGCCACGCAGGAGTGAGCCCCTGAAAGCCCTCAGGGTTACCGCTGGAAAACAGCATCCCCAGTCCCAGCAGTCTCCTGCAGCCGAGGCCGAGCTTGCCCAGCACCCACAGTGCTCCCGGTCCGTGCACAGACCTGGTCAAGGCCACCACTTGTGACTCGTGCCTCCACGGGGAGAGGGTGCACGGCATGTCAGGGATGGATCCCGCAAGGTGCTGAGTCAAGGCGCTGCAGACCCTGATGGCTGTAAGCCCCCACGTCTGATGGTAGCACTGACCTCTGGCACAAACCTACAGCCACAGGCATCGCTGAGGGTTTCAGCATCAGCCGGGGAAGGTGGCAAAGGCAGGTGGAAACGGGACACTTCTGAAAGTCAGCATCACCATAAGCTACTCCATGAAAAAGGTGTTCTGTGGAAGGTTTTGGGAAACGTCCCAGGGGCAGCACACTATGCTGCGACGCAGACATTCCTGTCGGCACCCGGACCACATGGTGCCAGTTAACAACATCGCGAGACTCTGGTCCGTTGCTGCAGGCAGGGCAGGACACTCCCAGTCCTACAGAAAAACCCAGCAGAGACTGGATCCAGCATACAGGCAGGAGAACTTCCTTCCTTGGGAGCTCCGTGAATGTGGTTGAATTCAGCAGGACTAGGAGTGAGGAACGAGCACAACTCTTCTTTCTTGCAACTGTTCCCTGCCTCGTCATGGGTTTTTCACTTAAAATCTATGACAATTAATATCTCTTCATTTCAGAGACACAGTGCCAGCCCCTGGCAAGCTCCAGAGCAGGGAGCTGCTTCTTCATGAGGCTGGTTGACGGATGCTCATCAGCTCTTCTGTCTTCTCCAGGAGGAGTGTTCAGAGGAACACTTATCTGCTCAGAACAGTTCAGAGATGCAATTATGTTTTACAGCACTAAATGGTCCCTGATGTCAGCAGCAATTAGACTTTCAGCAATTTCAATTTAGAGATGGCCTTCAAATCTCTCCTTCTCTCTCCCTTTAATGAAATACAGTATTGCAATTAACAACCCCCCAAAATTGCCTTCAGTGTTAAATACAAAGATGAAAGATCTGGGAACCCCTTGGGCTCGAGCGCATTGGAGCGAGGGGTGTCGGTGAAGGGATGAGGGCAGCAGAGCCACCGCGGGGCAGGGAGCCTCCCTCCTCCAGCCAGGCACCGTCTCCCCTCCTGCACGCCGGGACCAGGGAAAGGTGAAGGGCTGGGCAGACTGCTGGGGGGGGAGGAAGCCAGGCAGAAGGAGGGCCCCTCGTTAACCAGCAGCCACCCAGTTCCTTCATTAGCAGAGACGCTGGAGGCCACAGCCCATATGCTCCCTCCATCGCTGTTGGAGGAGGGATGCCCGGACAGACCCTGCTCACCCTCATGTACT
Source organism: Oceanodroma leucorhoa (assembly GCA_030449065.1). NCBI lineage: Eukaryota > Metazoa > Chordata > Aves > Procellariiformes > Oceanodroma > Oceanodroma leucorhoa. The sequence goes on along the minus strand of JASVER010000089.1, from coordinate 1,401,220 downwards.
GGCCCAACATTTACCCCCAGCACTTCAGGGTGTCCCCAGCCACGGCCACCCCCTGGGAATGAGCATCTCCAGGGGCTGAAGGCTCCTCAGCTCCTTGGAGGACCAGGAGCACCCGATGCACAGTTCCACCTGGACCACCGATGGGGCGGCCAGCAGGAGAGGGCGAGAGCTCTCCCCACGCCAGCACCTTCCCGATACCTGGGTATCCCACAGGAAACCAGACAGGAGCTAATCCAAAGTCCGCTCGGTTAACACCCCGCGTCTCCCCTGGGAGGGCTACAAGCTGCCCGATGCCCTTAAACCTCGGGTCTGAGACCGCCTGGTACCTATACATGTTTCCTTGGTGTAGGCAGCTCTGGTCACGGTACAGTTGGCAAAACCATGCTCCAGGCTCTGCTGAAATCAGCGATGGTTTGTTTAGTTTCCTGAGTAAAAAAAAACCTTCTTTTGGCCTTATCTGGATTGAAAAGACGATTCAAAGGTTATAAATAGCAGTGGCAGCATATGCTAAAGAGCTGCGTTTCAGAAGTAAACATCCTCATGGTTTCAATGCACATTTCCCCTCGTCATCTCTCCTGCCTCCTCCTGTCTGGCCAAAAGCATTGCCAGGTGACTTGCAAACCCTGCACCCCTTAAGACCTTAATTCTTCTTTACGTCTTTAAGCAGCCAGTAATTAATATCTGCATGACGGCTTTGCCTGCCTAATTATCTTCTTTGCTCAAAATAAGAGTCTTCCTAAATAACTTCTGTGGCGTTGCTTGCAGCAGGAGTCATGAGCAGCCATGCACCAGGACAGGCCTCTCAGCTGTAGTTTGGAGAAGTTGTTTTTATGCTGCTGCAGCTCAGGAGCTCACGAGCCTGCTCCTCCCATGAATAAAGCTGGGCATGCTATAAAATTGGCTGGGTTTCTACGTATATAAACAGCCCCGGAGCACTGGCAGGAACAGTACGCGGGCAGCTCTTCCAGAAACGCCAGCTCCCGCTGCAACCCCCTGCTCTCGGGCTGCCTCCCCATCTGAAAACCCAGAGCCAAACACATACAGAGGAGGGAGGAAATTCCAGCGCCGGCCACAGCCTTGCTCTGAAGCCAAGCAGCAGCTCAGGGGAACGGAGCATTTCTTCAAGGGCTAGAAACTTGCTTGCACGTTACAGAGGAAGGATGGCCACTCTGTCCAGTGCTGTCCCCTGGCGACAGCAGCCACGACAGCGCTCCCTCAGAGAGATTCACATTTCTACCTCTCTGCTGCTTGCGCAGAGATTTCAGAGACCTTTAAAAATTTGCCAGGTACAAATTCATGCTGGTGCTGGGGAGGGGAAAGCGCAGCCACTTGAGGGGCAACGATTTGGTTGGAATCAGGGGAGATGGGAGGCGAGACCCAGCTCCTTGCAGGTGGCACATTGCCACCTAGCTGGCATTTGCTTACTTTTCTTGTGAACCAAGTTCCCCTGGCAGTGTGCCGCCCGACTGGGTGGGAAGCATCCCGGGTGGCTGGGGACCCCAGGGGCCAGGGCACTGCTGCTGTCACTGGGCACCAGCCAGGGGAACGAAAGATGAGGTGAGAGCCGGGTGTCCCGAGGCAGCAGGAGCGAATCTCCTCCCTTTCCATCCTCAAATCCCTGCTGGTCCTCTCAGCCCACAGCAGATGCTAGTGCTGGTCCAACCAACCCACCCTTCTGTACCAAACACGCGTTTCCCCATCTCTCCTGCCTCGTTCCTCCTCCTCAGCAGCTCCATCAGGGACAAACCTGCTGCGGGAAGAGTCCTGCTCTGTACAGCCTGGGCTCCGGTCTTGGAGTGTCCCTGCAGAGCGGGGACAGAGGAGGCATAGAGCAGTGACGCGTCCCTCTCCCAAGGGCCCTGGGATGGCAGAGGGTGCCGACAAAGACCCTGCAAATCCTCACAGCAGTACTGCTGGCGGGTCTGATGGGAAGGGCTGATTCCACGCAATTCCCAGTGCCCCCAGAGCCAGCCCCAACATCTCCACTCATTATCTGCTCTGTCAGGTCCCCGGCCCTGCTTGCTCCCTGCCATTCGCTGCATTCAACAGGCTGCTCACGGCTGCCCTGTGGGGACCATGCTTGTTTTCCTCGGCACCTCCACAGCTCCCCTGAGCACTGTGCTCCCCGGCTCCGCAGGGCTGCAGTGCGGTGCCCCGAACCACTGGCCTCAGCCCCAGAGTCATCAATCCGAGCCTCTGCATCAGCCTCCCAGTGACCGGTGCCATCTGCCCGTGACAGTGCATCCCCTCCCACCCCACTGCACCTCAGCTGGGTCCCTGCCCATCTCTGGAGGGATCCCACCTGCCTCCTGCTGCCCTGGGCTTCTTGGGTTTTCCAAAGCACCAAACACACGCATGTACACACACACACACATGTCCCTGCTCCCTGTGGACGCCAAACCACTGTGTCAGGCTGCCCTGCTTGAATGGGAGCAGACACTGATGCTTCTCCCAGGGCTGCCCTGCTCTGGGGCTGCCCAGGTCCCAGGGAGAGGCCGTCTGGAGGAGGGGAGCTCCTGACGGCTCCACAGGCACCTCCCAGGACTGCTGGCGAGGCCAGGAAAACCACTCGGCAAAGGATTAAGAAATGCAGTGCAGGGAGCCAGCCCAGGCGAGCTGCAGCAGGGCGCAGGCAGGACCTACCTGCACCGCTGCCTGCAGCCCTGGCAGGGGTGCCGGGGGTCAGGCAGGGAGGCTGGCAGCTCCAGTCCACCCCTACCCGACGGCACCCTGCAGTGCTGCGGTGACTGAGCAACGTGGCCCCGTCACCCATCAGGCTGGTGCTGCTGGAATGCCAGAAAAGGCTCCAGAAAAGGCTCCTAAAAAACTAGGCTGGAGAAGTAACCCCGGGCAGGAACGAGTGTAGGGGAAACCCAGACAAATGCTGCATTTCTCCAGGCAGAGGCAGCTCTACTCCTCCCACCCAGCCAGCCAGCACCACCCCTTCGGTGTTGGAGGAGGGAAACCCGCAGGCAGGTGGGACAAACGGGAAGGAGCCGTTCTCTCCTCCTCCTCCCGATGGGTCCTGCCATGGCAAAACCCTCTCCCTGCACCTCTCTGGGGGCTGTGCTGGGAGCACCTCTGGGGAACGAGGCAAGACGCGCCCCCGCCCAGCAAGCCCTCGACTCGTGAGCGCTGCACCCAGGCGCCGACACCGTCCCCAGAGACCTTGGTCAACTCCCCGCAGCCTGTGCGTCGCCGGAGGGAACTGACACCACCTGACCCCCAACACCCTTCTGCCGTACAGGCGGAGACAGGTTCCCCAGGGGAAATTTAGTGCAGGTGACTAATGCAGCAGCCCTGAATCACCCACCAGGGACCCGGGGGAGCTGAAAGACACTCCCCAGCGTAGCCGATGGCTCAAGTCAGGCTGCACAAATCCCCTCCCAGCTCCCTGCCTGGGAAATGGGGCCAGCGAGCCCTCATTTGGCTTTGCGATTTGGCTGCTAAACATGGAGGAGTGACAGTCTCATCCTGCACATTTATGCCAGCCAGTGCCCTGAGAGCAGCTGGGACCATCTCGTGCTGTCCCCAGGGGTGTGACACCAGCAGTGCCACCTCCCCGCTTTGCTCCTGGCACCGCTGTGCCTTTGCCAGAGGAAAACCCACCACATCTGGCAACACAGCCTCAGCAGTTTGCCTGACACCTGTTACACTGCAAGAAACACTCTTCCTAACACCAGCCAGGGTGAGACAAACACCCACCGGCCCCCGGCACTGAGCCGAGTCGCTTCCAGCATCGCTGGCGGAGCTAAATGCAGAAGGCAGCTCCCTGGGCAATTTCCCTGCAAGTCACACGGTGAAAGTGCTGCACCCCACGGCCCCAAGCACTTCGGCTCCTGCACACACCTCTGGCCCTGAAGCCCAGTTGCTCCCATTTCTATTGCCGGGATGAGCAAAGACGATCTAATAATTAGAGCAGCAAATAACCCAAATCCGGTTAAAGTCACTGTTAACTGCCTGGCTGGGATAAATGCGGCTTAGCGGAGACGTTCTCCCTGGGAGCGCAGTGGTTCTTACCTCCTCCAAAGAGAGCGTGACCCCAACACTGGGATGGGAAGAGAGGGAGCATCAGTTTGGGGCTTGCACTGAGAACCCCAGCCTCTCCCAGAGCAGTGGCTGGTGGTCAGCAGGCAGAGGGGGGCACAGGGGCAGCCGTGCCGCCTTGCAGCAAGCACAGCCCTTCGGGGAGCTCTCCCTGGGGTCACACTCCACGGTCTGGCATAGCTGACAGCAGCCCAGGCCAGCCCAGGATGCGGCAGCAAGGGAGCGATGCCGAGGCAGGGCTGTGACATTTTGCACAGGGAAAGCCACCGCCTGCCCGGCACTGGGCCGTAAACAGCTCAGCGTCGTGGGAGCTCAGCCTCCCCCTTCCCCCAGGACGAGCACGCAGCACCACTCAGCAGCGCTGCCTCCCTTCCTCGGCATCTCCCGGCTTCAAACTTTGTGCTCAGCCCCTCGCAGGATCTGGCCCCTAAAGGCTGGGCTGAATCAAGACCTTGGGTTTTAACTGACCTCAAGGAAAGCAACGCTATCCCAGCCACCACGGCTGGCAGAGCCAGACAGCAGCTGCTTTGCAGCCTGTAAGCTCCACCGAGCTGGGTGGGAAGGACGTTTTGGGTGGGGAGGGGATAAACCTCACTGCAAACACCTGCATCTACCAGAGCCAAAGCCTTCTGTTCAAAAGACCCCCCTGGTCTCGTGCGGGGCTCTGTCTGCAGCTGGAGGGTGAGGAATGACATGCTGGAGTTTGCCGAGGGAGAGGGCAGAGATTTCCCGGGCGGATGTCATTCCGAACAAATCTCCCCCATCTGGAGCTGGGCGATGCTGGAGCGTATCGCCAGCTAATCAGCAGGGTGGCTGGAGCCGGCTGCACCACCGAGACAGATTAACCAAAGGGTCTGAGCCCAGCTGGCAGCCTTCGGAGGCAAGGAGCCGAGCAGGGACGAGGCAGAGAAGTGCATCAACCGCAAAGGCAAAGCACAGCAACTGGTGGCTCTTGGGAGACTTCCCTAGTTTGGGTTCAACGGCCAGCCTGGCTGCAGCAGGGACACTCCCAGGGCCTCCCTCCACCTAGGGGCAGCGCCGGAGCCGTGCTGTGACAGCCTCCCTGGCTAGAGCAGAGGGCTTGTCACTGCTGCAATGTAATCCCAGGGATGGACAGTGTGGCCAGCAGCCGGGAAGGGCGCACAGCTCAGGCAGTAAGATGGGGGACCAGTCCTAAAACCCACCCTTGCCCTCAGCACCCAGCAAACTCCCGTGGAAACTTAGGAACTCACTGCAGTCGTCGGACTCGTAGCCTTCGGGGTCCACCACCTCCTCGGGTGCTTGGCACTTGGCTGGCTGCTCGGCGGGCGTCGTGCCATACGCCCCGAAAAGCTGGTCCACGTCCTCGTCCTCCTCGCGGGGGGCTTCGGCGGGGCTGACGGAGGGCTGGCTGACGGCAGAGTGCAGGGTGCTGCTGCGGCCAACGGCGGCGGGGAGCCCGCGGGGAAAGCGGGGGAAGTAGTCGGAGATTTGCTTGATGGGTTTGATGGGTCCGGGGCAGACGTCAATAGCCATGTGCTCCTGGATACTTATGGTCATTTTCTCTCCTTTTCGGAGTGTCATGCATGCGGCTGTCGGCACCAAGCTCCCCCGGAGAAGCCCGGACTGTGCGCGAGGGAGCCGTGAAGTTTCTGCCGGGGGAAGCAGAGGCAGGTGAGGAGGGAGCCTCTGGCAGGCACCTTACGTGGTTCTCGTGCCCTGAGCCTCAGACGCTGCACGCATGCTGCTGCCGCCAGCTCTGGCTCTCGCACAGTCCCTGATCCTGCCAGCGCTGCCTGTGAATAAGTGAGCTAGACGGAGAGACGGATAAGAGGCAGGGGGTGGGCTCTCGGGTGATGTCACCAGCTAGCAACAAAGCGGTACCCAGCAGCGGAGAAATGAGGGCTGTGGCCAGCCCGCCGCCCCGGCCGCACGGCTGCCAGCTTGGGCAGCCAGCCCCCCGCCCCTTCCCCAGCAAAGCCCCGCCATGCCCGGGGGGAGCAAAGCAGAAGTTGGGTTGAAGCCCACCTACCCGCACCCGTTCACCCCATCTCCCTGCCAAAGCGGGGTTGGTCCCCACCAGACCTCTCCGGATGGGGGAAGGTCACCACGCGGGGTCAGGAGCCGCTGTCCTGTTGCGTCGCATCCCCGGCGCGCCACGGAGAGGGAAGCAGGGCTGCCCCAGCCCCTGGGGACCGTGGCAGCCCCCGTGCCCTCCCGGCTCGCTGCAGGGCCGTGCCAGGGAGCTGCTCTGCTGCATACTGAGCAGGGGTGTGGGTGGCACGCAGCCTGCTCCCAGCTCCAGCCGCACCGCTGCTCCCAGGGGCAGGGGCAGCCCAGATTTGGTGCCCTGGTGCCGTAGCTGGCCCCAGCCCACAGCAATGCCCCCTTCGGAGCTCAGCATGAGCCAGGCGGGCTGGGCGAGCTGCCCGCAGCCTCTGGGGCTGGGAACGCACCAGTGACTGAAGCAACACATGGCACTTGCTCACAGCGCAGCCGGCACAGCCTCCCCCAGCCGACTTGTGGCTGCCGGCATAGAGCAATGCAGCAGGTGAAGCATCGCAGAGGAGCGAGCGATGGGCTGGGCCAGGGCCCACAGCCGGTGTGGCCACGCTCAGCACTCCTCTGGCAACCTTTCCGGGCAGGGATAAGGTCCCATCACCAGCCAGGAAGAGGACAGGCTCCTCAGCCTGCCACGGGCTCCCTGGTAAATGCTGAGCTGTCGTTCGCTCAGGGAGTTGGTCTCAAACTGGTGGTACCAAATCTCCTCCTGTGTTGAAATCAACAAATCCGTGGTTCCACAAGCTACTGGAAGTGGACTTTTGGGCAAGGAGTGCCAGAAGAGAAATACTGTGAGAACATGGTGCGAAATGCTGCATAGAAACTCACCCTGCCCAGGAAAATGTGTCTGAAATATTTTGAAGGGGCAACTCCCCCAGTGCAGACCTTCTCCTGGCTCAGGTGTGGTGGGTCTGGCATGAAGCTGGGACAGATTGCGTGCGCTGGTCACCCACCACCACGTCAAGCCGATCACAGCCGGTACCGCCAGGTAACCTGACAACACACAGATCCCATATCAATGCACAGAGAGCTGCAGTCTCCTGCAGGCTGCCATGCAGATGTCTATTAAAAATAAAGCTCAATTCTTCAGATAATTTTCCCCAAAACCCAGCAAAATGACACCCAACCTTTTTGTCTAATGAAAAATTCCATTTTTAATTCAGATTTTGGTAAATATTAATGAACTTCCCTGACTCATAACATACTGACACTAGGCAAACTAACTTAATTTACTTCTCGCCGGGAAGCAAACATTTCTCTCCCGAAGCATCCAAACTTGTCATTGCTCTGTACCTAGACATGATGCATACGGATGCTCTAATGACCTGGGAGAACAGGAGACCGCTCAGCCACTCCTTCCTCCCTCTGCCATATTTTCGCTCCGAGGCAGCTCCCACTTACTGTGCGGAGGTGATCTGTGCTGCTCTGCCAGGAGACAAACTGCTCTCTTGCAGCAAGGTCCGACAGCGGATCCAGCCTGAGACAGTTTAACCCCCTTCCCACATCCAAGGGCTTCTAGTATATTAATTCAGATGGAAATGCCACTTGCTTCGCATTTGTGTGGTTGAGGCTGAAAACCTCATGGGTGGCAAGACGATGGGTGGGAATGTCAGGCGAGGCACAAAGAGCTGCCTCCAGGTTTGGAGCAGCCTAGATGTGCTCATCCACACAGGCTCCATCTTTAGGTGCAGCATCCAGGATGCGGTGTGGACTCAGACAGAACAAAGCAAAAATCGGGCCTGGTGCCCAGAAAATAGCAGCAATTCCCTCTAAGAAAGGGCAAATAAATAAATAAATAAAATTAAGTTAGGTATGAGAGCCTAATGTCATTATTGCCATTACGAAAGCATCATTATTTCAAATGTCTCCTCAAAGAGCACAAGACCCAAATAGAAAAGGATTGTTTTACAGGTCAGAAAATCAAGGCTCTGGGAATTAAGGTGAGCCCCTGAGCTCTGCCTCCTCCCATGTTGTGCAGCACCCCAAAAGCTGCCCTGCACCACTGACAGCCCATGGCCGGGATCAAGGCCCAGCAGCACCGACGGGAGATGCTCAGCTCACCCAGGGATGCAGAGAGCAACTGGTGACACAAGGGGCAGTGCACGTGGGGACCAGATTAAAGGAAAAGCAAAGACAGAGCTGAAGGGGGCAAACCTCCCTGCTGTCAGGGCAGGACTGGCCCCCAAGGGAGATGCTATCCCCAAACCTTATAGACTGAAACAAAAACAGGATTTACTGCTAATAGCCCAGATGGGACTTTCTAGTCTCTGACCGATCCCAAGCCTACTGAAAGCAGCTGGAACCTTTCCTTAGCTTTTAATGAGTCCCAAAGCAGCTTGTTTTTGATAAACCACACTTTTTTCCTACTGTCTCACACTGCCTGAATGTTTCCTCCTAGGCTGCACAGCCCAGTACTTACCGAGGGCTGCCCAAACGCGGCTGGGGCTGGCTGCACAACCAGGCACCAAGCACTGGCATACATGACGCACGACAACACGGAAGGTAAAAGGGACAGAAATAGAGAGTTGGGCTGGGAGACAAAAGCAGGGCTTGGAGATACAAAGCCAGTTTCCAGGTAAAGCTTTTAATTCCCACCGTCTGTCTAATGCCCTGGAATGCGACTTGATTTGATCCCTCGCTCTGCCGGGGTGATTCAGAGCTACTGCAGTGCCCACACACGCAGCCTTCATTTCCCCAAAAGGGGGAATGCTGGTTTCCCCGCCAGCCTGGCAAGAGGGGAGATGATAGTTTAAATATCACATGGCTGCTTTCAGCAGCGGGACCGACAGCTCTGCCTGGCAGGGAGCAGAGCCACTCTGCAGGGGGATACTCCATCCCTGGAGTAAGGGAGGACACCCTTTAGAGAAGGTGAAGATGGCCATCACAGAGTCAACATCAAAGCAGGAACGGGATGATGGAGAAGAGCACTTCGCTCCTGTCAACAGCTGTGTTTCCTCTCCGTGGTGCGTGCAAGTCGTGACAACATCCCGAGCTCAGCACATGCGACATTGCGCTTCAGCAGCTTGTTCTGAGGTGCAACAGAGCGGTTCAGCTGCTCACATCAGATGAGGGCATGGGCTGGTGTGCCAAAAGCATCCCATAATGAGAGCTGGGATGTGGGATGCAGGAGCCATCACTCCAACTCCAGCCCAGGCTCAAAAAAGGATCCTGTCTCGGGACAGCTTAGCCTTTAAATGTTGTCCTGAGCAAGGGGCATAAGCAGAAACTTAAGCACATCCCAAACAAAGCCTGTGCCACTAACTCACCCCGTGCGCTGAGCAGAGCCATGCAGCAGCCCAGCTTCCTTATGTGACTGGGGAGCTGTCCTGCGGGTGCCACGCAAACAGAAGAGCATTCCTACAGCAAACAAAACAATAGCACGTAGATTAAACATGCATCCAAAAATACAGGCTGTCCTCAGGACACACTTCAACCAAATTTGTTTCAAATGCTAAGCATCAAATTCTGCTGTCAGTTACTCCAGGTTTATATCGACAAGAACGAGGGCTGATTCCAGTTTAATCGATTTCTTTCCAAATGAAAAGTACAGCAGCAGGACTGCACATCTCCCATCGCTTACCAGAGATTCGATGACTGACCCACTGGTTCTTTATTTAATACTTTTGTCAGCTCAAACCCAAGTGACCTCACAGAAACCCTCTGCTCTGCCAGTGCTGCTGGAGAAGACACGAGCCTGAAGAGTGTATGAAGAGCTGATGCCAAATTAAAGCCGCCGTTTGGAGGAACTACCTCTGGATCTCACACAGCCTTGAACTCAGGGGGACCCACTGCTGCCTGGGAGGGGGGAGGTTTGACAGTCACCCAGGGAGGTGGCACAAGGCAGCATCAGCCTGCACAGCCCTAGCTTTCTTTTTGCTTTTTCCCAGCCATTTTTAAGCCTGTGTTAAGCCACAGCAAGTACCCACAGCCTTAGGCGTGAGAAGGTGCCAGCAGGTAACGCCAGCTCAACCTGACTGCAGGGGCAGCAACAGGCGACACCCATGCTGCCAGCCCAGCTCCGCCAACGCTGCTGGAAGAGACCTCTCCATCCCTTTGGAGTGACTCGGGACCTACATTGTCTTCAGTCCACCCCGCTGATAGATATGAAACATATTTCTTTCTTCTTCAAATGAGCTTAGCTCCAGCATGGCTGTGTGCATGGGAAGGGGGTTAATTGAAAAGCAACATGTGCGTTGCTCCTTGGCTCACGCAAGGCACTGTCTTCTGGCTGATGCACAGCTACCAGCAACGAGGCTGCTTCTCCTGAAAGATCTCTGCCCTTGATTGCTGGGGAAGCTTGGCTGAGCCCGTCGAGTGCATTGTGGACCCTACCTGGTTAAACACCCTTTGCATTTGCTAAATAAAGCAATAATAATAATGATAACTAGGAAACTTGGTTAAATAATCCTAAGAGGCTTACTCCAGGCTGTGCCGATTAAGGCTCCCCAGCAGTGCCGATATCCCAGTGCACCCTGGCCCCCACTGCTCCTCTGCGCGAACAATATCCGAGGTTATCTGTGCTCAAACAGGCCCTGCTAACAACCATCATTTGACCAGATTTAACCAGCAATTACCAGCTGCGAACAAAATCACTGTGGTAAAATACAGCCCACACTCTATTACAAAGCAGACACTAACAAACCCTTTCAGAAAGCCAGGCAAAGGGCAAATGCCAGCAAGAAAGAGCCCTCTCCCCTCAAAATATTGCTTAAGGTTCCCAGAGACCTTATGAAACACCCAACTTATGGCAAAGGGGGATGGCGTCTTTCTTACCAGTACTTTGCCACCCGCAGCTGGACCCGCAAGGGAGCTTCCAAGAGGACAGGAGGAGGTAAGGAGGCATCTGCTCTCTGTGCATCTTCAGCACCATTCAGGATGTGCCCAGAATAGCTAAACTTTTGGTAGGGGCTGATGTTTAATGTGTAGCATATGTTGCCATTTCGATGTGAATCCCAAAATAGTTGGTGTTTTGTTTTGTAATTTTAATGCACTGGTTTTTGGAGTCCTGTGAAATGTCTACCCTCCTGTTCGGAGAAGGAACATGCTGTGCGTGTGCACCCTGACATACCATTTCCAACACATCATTCACCTGCAAATCAACCAGAGCAGATAATCACTTGCTATAAATATTAGCTATATGGAGCACATATTAAATACACACGAATTCACTAGGGGTGGATCTGTGCGCAGTGAGAAGGGGAAGCTGCAGGAAAATCCAACTGAACGGTGCACAAGGAGAGGGTGTGCTGCCCCTGAGCATTATTGGCCTGCACGTGTCTCTAAACAGGGAGGCTAAAGCCAGCGGGGCCGGGGAGCAGCCGGGCAGCCTGCAGGCAGGGCAGCCTGCCAGCGAGGCACCAGGCAGCTCTGCAGCTGCACAACCATGGCCCATGCACCCACTGCTCCCCAAACCCAGGGTGAGAGCAGAGGCACCCCCATCCCATGCACCCATCTAACCTGCGCAGGCCAAACCTGCATCCCTGGGGCTGGTCTAGCTGCTTTCAGGAGTCTCCCAGTGGCAGAGAGGGGAAGCACCGTGAGTTCCCTGCGTTGGCAGGTGGCAGCGCCCAGCTCACTCTGCTGGGTTAGAAACGGGGGATGATTTGGGTTCAGCCCTCAATAGAAACGTGAGCCACGTTCGCCACTGGGTATCGCCACTGCAGCGCGCTGCCTTGCAGCCAGCATCTACCAGAGAAAGCAAAACTTGCAGGAGAGGGGCCAGAGCAGCCCTGGGCAAAGCAGGACCTCGAGCCCTGGCTGCCCTGAAACGCCCTCCTGCACAAACCCGTCCCCTAACTGCCTTCGTCCTGCTTAACCCTTGCTGACATCCCATCTCAGGACACAGCACTGTCCAGGGCCAGTCCTCGGGGATATTTTCTTAGGAATGAATCTTTTTTGACTTTTTCTTCTTATTTCCCTCATGGTCCTTGGGTTCCCCCTAACTCCAGAGCCTTAGCAGGGGTTTGCCATTGCGAGGCCAGGCAAAGCCACCTTTTCACATCGCGCTCACTCTTTTCGTTATGTTCCTATAAGCTAAATGCAGACCCACTCCCTTGCATTCAAGGGAGGGGAGAGTTCTGTGTAGCATCAACTCTTATTAAGCTAATTTTATCTGCTCTCAGTGCCTTTCTGAGCTGGAGTCAATGTCCTCTGACATTATCCAGCTGACTTGTCTTAATAGTTTTACCCTGCTTTTACCTGTTCCCTTCCCGACTGTCTCCCAGCTGCAGGAGGATGACAACATCATTTCTCAAGACTTTCCAGGCAGCCAGGAGCAAAGCCCAATGTTTATTCTGCAGCAGCACCTTACCCTACGGCAGCTTGGACAAGCGGCGAGTGTTGGCCTGAGGAGCTGCACGCAGGCTGGGCACCGCTGCCTCCTGCACATCCAGCTCTTCAGACTCTATAGATGTCCAGAAACAGAGTTAACATCAGCGTTTAGGGCCTGGCCTTGTTGCCATGGAAATTGATAGGCTTTCTGCTCACATTTTGGTGGGATGAGGCATTTCAGGAGTCACCACTAGCTTCCAGAGTTAACACACGCGAAGCCAAGCGAGGGCAGAAAGCAGCCGAGCTTTGCGGAGGCAAGGGGAGGACTGCTCCTACCCAACACTCCGAGAATTTGGAGTTGGATGCAAGCAGAAGGAAAAGGCCACCGATAACTGGCAGCATCAAGACGCTGCACAGCGAGCTCCAGGGATTCATGAAATAACATCTTGGTTTTGCAGAATTAAAGAGCAATTTGGCTGCATTAAGAGAGCGTTATAGCTTCTCCTCTCCCACATACACATCAGGCTAACGACATCCTGTCAAAAGCAATCTAACCAAAGCCCCCATTCGGTGCTGATACTTGGTGCAGTAAATGTACCTGTCACAGCCCTGCAATGGCTGGCGGAGCTCTGTCCTGGCTGCTGCTCCTCCCGGCTGCTGCCGGCACAGCTGGGAGTTGTCCTGCCCGTCCCTGGATCATGAGGCTCAACCAGCCTCGGTGAGCTGCGAGGGAATCGGCTGCCAGAGCGTTTTCCTGGCCCCATCCACAAATCCCAATGTGATACCAACATGGCAAAAAGCAACACAAATGAAAGAGGAAAATGAAAGGCCCTGAGCTGTGCAAGGAGAAGGGCAAATCTGTACCTACTATGGGGTCAGGCTGCTGGAAGGGGGCAAACAGCCCCAGTTTCCCTGAACTGGGCAGGGCTGCTCATGTTTGCACCACAGAGACAAACCTGCTCTTTTTGGGACTGCAAACAACCCCGTGGATGTACCTGCAGGAGGTACCTGAGGGAGCAATCCTGCCGGCTGGGGAGGCAGTGGGGTGATGTGCTGAGCCCTTCCCCGGGGCAGGCAGCTCTGAGCTCTTCGTGGCTGCCAGCTGGCACAAAGCTGCAGGAGCAGCCGGCGACGAGGAAGCCCCGCAGTGGCCCGGCAAGCGGCTACACCAGCACCTGCAGTTAGCAGCAAAGAAATTGAGGCCACAGCCGAGACAAGAAGACTCCTGCCCAGAGAGCAGCTTTACCGGCGGCGTTGAGGAAGGCAAGCCAGCCTGCAGGATCCCTCTCCTCTCTGATGTACAGACTATTTAGCCATCTGACCTTATGTTACCTGACCCAAGGCGACGCAGGACAAATTCCATTCCACCATGGGGAAGCCCAAGCATTTTCCAGCTCTGTAATAAACCAGGGAAAACAAAACTGCAGAGCAAGTGATAACCACCAGCCGAAAAAAGGGGAGATGGAGGAAGAGGTGGACAGGTACAGGGGCATGGTTCAAAATGCAAACATTAAAATTATACCCATCTAAGGGGGGACACGTCCCAGGTCATTAAGCAGCCAGAGGAGTCACTAGATGGCCCTGCTAGTCCTGTTCATCTGATCACAGTGATGGATATTAAGAAATGCTAGTTTAGCTACTTTGCAGGCTTTTGGGGACCGTGAAATCTGCTCCTAGTCTCCTTCTGGGAGGAAGGGCCTCCTGAGGAGAGCATGGCAGCCGGGTGGTACCTTGGCCAGGCACCTGGAGGGGACTCCCCAGCACACGTGGCACCTCCGGGCCTCGCCAGGCAGATGAATGGTCCTTCCCGGTCCCGCCATGACCTGGGTGTCCCCTTCCCTCCCTGAGACCGGCTCCACTTGCCAGGGATACTGCAAGTCTCTGCCTCAGCGTAATCACGTTGACAGTGATGGGTGTAAGAGCCACAGAACCATATTAATGAACATCATGTTGCTGAATAATCATGACATTAGCATTATTGGATTAGAACATTTGCATAATTTGGGCATGAGCCGCTACCTGCACCGAGACATATGTTGACATGAATTTACATCCATTTGCATCCCAATGAAGCTTGTCCAACTGCATCCTCAGCAGCTTTCTGGGTGACCGGTCACGGCCATTGGCAGCTCAACCCCAGGGACCATCTCCTGCTGTCAGGCACAATCCCGGGCCACTCAGGTGTCAACAAAACAGCAACATTTTTCCTCCTCAGGGTCTTACTCGCACAGGTTACACCTCAGCTGGGATAGGCATGCCCCTTGCAGGACTCAGGAGCAACAGACCCCAGCCTCAGCATCGGGGTCACCCAGGCTTGAACTGTCCCCCTCCCAGTCCCCATGGACTCTTGCCACCTCTCGAGAGCCCAGCTCCTGGGTCCCAGGATAATGAGCATTTAAGTCCATTCTACTCACAGCTGTGAAAAGAGCTGGATAAAACACTCCAAGCAGGCTACAAAGCTCGGAATTTAAGAGGCCAGTAAAGAGAACCCAAAATGAACTCTTTTCTTTCTCTTTTTTAAAAAAATCACATGATCTTTGATTCAATTACTTGATTTTACAGGAAGGGGGAGAGAGATTCAATTACTTGATTCCCGATTTCTTAACATAGAAATATGGACTCTGCAACTGTGGACCACAGAAAGGCAAAAAACCCTTCAAAGCCGCACCGCAACAATTTGGTGGTAACATCAGATTTATATAGCTGTAAGAAATAAGCAGTTTACCCTCCCGGATTCCTCAGCAGAACCAGCTCCAGCATTAAAGCAGTGCAGTAATACCTGAGCACAGAGTCCTGCAGCCCATCCACGAAATTACAGGGCGAGAGGCGTTCAGTGGGCAGCAGAGCAGCTGCCTGACTAAATGCCCCTAAGTGCTTTTCTAATGTAGAGCTGCACGGGAAGTTACCGAGTCCCTTCTCAGGCAAGGTAATTACGAGTCGGGAGGGACCAGGAGGTGCACGCTAACTCCGCGGGCATCTCCAGCCCCAGAAATTGCCGCTGCGCTCCTTCCGAACACTGACATGAAAATAGACAAAAGGACCAGCCCGCTGGTGTCCAAACCATTTCCATCAAGACTCGGAGTAACCACAAGCCTTGCCACCACTGAAAGCTTTGCAAATTACAGTGACTTACCTCCAAGCACTGGCCTGCAAGATGCAAACAGCTAAACCCCGAAGTTCCCTTGGGATTAAACATGCCTGAATCAATCAATGGCAATGAGACTAGAAAATCCTGTAGGGAGCTTGGTGGGAAGTTTGCTAGGATGTGGTGAGCCAGAGCAGCCCTCTTTCCCCTTAGCTGGCACAGGTAACGATGCTGTCATGTAAATAAAAGCACTGCTCAGAGGAGATCATCTGGTATTTTTGGAGTCTGTTCACCCAAACCAACCCACATCTGCTTGGTTTCTTGCCACTTCCTGCAGTTGATGAAACTGGAAAGAAAAGAAGCATTAAGCCACCACTCACTTGGGGAAATCTGACCCCGGGGGACCCCCGCTCTTAGCCTCGCCATGCCCAGATGAGCCCCCGTCCCATTTTGCAGCCAGATCAGCCGTGCACTCACCAGCTGGGCTGCACAGCATCTTCCCAGTGAAGCAGAGACCAGCCCTGTCGCTGCAGCACAGAGGAAGGCGAGGAAGGCGGCCTGTCCCTGCCTGGCTCCCACCCACCACCTCTGCCACCCGCCTCATACAGCTTCAAAGCCTGGCATTTAGCACCTCTCTGCTTTAACCGCTCAAGTTATTCAATGGGGACATTTTAACTTGTGAAAACCATGTCAAGACCCTTGTCTGGAAGGCAGCTGAGGAGCTCCCAGTGGCTTTGGTAAACTTTTATCCTTTATTTTAAGTAGCGTGCATTGTATTTCACTCCAAAGCAGTGCTCAGTTCCCATATCTGGAATCTTTTAGACTCACAAAGTGCATGAGAAATAGAAACAAAGCTGGCAGAGGGGTCAGAGGGACTCCATCTCAATGGGAGGTAGAGAACCAGAACTTCTGGCTGAAAAAATCCTGCTTGGAGGAAGAACACGTTTGCACATGATTGTGTCATTAGGTGCAGATGCCAACTGTTAATGCCTAATGACTCCATGTCACAAGCAATGAAGGCGGGAGCCCAACACGATGGCAACAGGAGGAGGGAACGTGCTGGTGCACTGCTGCCAGGATTTGGGCTTGGGCAGGGGCAGAGCACTTACATTATTTATGACCACGTAGATGGGACGCTGAATCGAGGCTGCTCGAGTGTTTGATCAGCCCAAGGCTGTCAGCATGGCTCCCAGCTGGAGACACCAGATAACAGGAGAAAATTAAACCCCTTTTCCTCCCTCCCCTCGCCGCTCTAGTGGACCTCTCTCGAAAAAGAGAAAGGAGGGAGAAAAGAAAGCCCAATAAATTAGGTCCACTGCTGTACAACCTTTAGCCCTGCACCTCCTCCTGCCTTCACTGGGGATGTTGGACCTCCAGCAAGGGCTGTAAGGCAGAGCCTGGGGGATGCGGAGATGAAGGTTCAGGGAAGCTGCCCCTGGCGCAGGAAGGGAAAGAGCCCAGGGAGCAAGGTGGCTGTGATTTCCAGCTAGGGAGGAGCAAGCACAGCCCAGCTCAGCTCCAACCTTTGCCTTGATATTCCCAGATAAGCCCTACGCAGAGCCGAAGCAAGGCAGGATCGCGAGGGCAGGTCCAGTGCCGGGAGCAGGCGGCTGTGCTCTCATGGCTGCAGCCCAGGCGGAGGAGCCGGACCAGCCCCGTGCACAGCTCTGGCTGTCCTTGCATGGTGGTTTGCAGACCCTGACCAAGGTGGGGCTGAGCTCCCTTGGGCATCCTTGCCCTGCTGCAGGGTGGCTGTGCTTCCACTGGCTGCTCCCCTGTGGAACAAAACCCCTTTCTCTGCCTTTCCCACATGCTAGTGTGTCACCCACCTCCTAAATACATCAGTGTGGGACTGAGCCCGTGCTGCAAAAATCTGATTCCTGTACGCTTCCCTCTCCACAGAGGCAATGAAACAGGCTGCATCTGATTTCTTCCCTTCCTTTCCAGTCCTTTCACTCTCCTCTCCCTATCTTCGAGGAACAGATGCACCCATTCATAACCATGCAAAAGAAAGTGCGTATTTGCCTTTCTGACTGCAGTGCAGCTGGTAAAGCACAGGAGGGAAAATTATGTTTTGTATGAATACACAAATTATCTGCACTGATCTTATTACACTTGAATGGCAAACCGACAGAAAAAGAAAACATGAAAGAGAAAGGCATTGTTTGGGCTGCGCCGATGTAGCATCATTATTGTTTATCCTCTCCAACCACTCCATCATCATAATCCCACCATCTCCCACAGTGACAGGTCAGTAACACTGATCTGCTAAATAGCATGATACAGAGGCTGCCGGAATGAATACAGGCAGGATGCAAACCTGGCGAGGCAACGCCTGGGAGACAGCAGCACCTCTGGACGTCTTGCCTACAATTCCCAGGCAGGTCCAGGCCAAGCATCCAATAACTCAAACACATTATCAGAGTTAAAAAGATTCATGTTACAGTGGTACCAATTAGCGTCAGAGCGCTGGAATACACAGGGGTGATATATAAACAAAGGCTCAGTAACTACCTAACTCAAATCCTCACAGAGATATTCTTATTCACCACATGAATAAACCCCCAAAGCCCACAGCAGAGCTGCGCAAGAGGAGACACAAGGCAGAAGGCTCCTCCATGCCCTGAGGATCGTCCCTTACACAGGACCGATGCGTGTGGCTCTGTGCAGGCTCAGCACCTCGCGCTGGGGGTCCTGGCTCATCGAGGCAGCACTGGAAGCAGTGCGGAGAAGCGTGAGCAGCTCACTGCAACCCAACATGGGGCAGTCCTTGCATTCAACCCCTTGGAGAGGGGCTGGGTTTGTATCGCCACCACGTGGGGATACGTGGCTCCCTCCCCAGCCTTCCTCCAACACAGCAGGGAGAAGAGCCCTCCTTTTAAAATTTCCATGTGGCGAGTGACCTCTGTACCCTGGGAGGACAGGAACCAAAAAACATGATTAAACACATTAACTCCACCACACAATACTTTCCTGAAATGGCTTTGCAGCCCCTTAGGCCTTAGGTGCAAAGACGACCATGACCGCAGAGGGCTCAGGCAGGATTGTGTGGGCAGCTCCACCCCAGTGCAGTGGCATCCGATTAGCCCAGGTGACATCAGCTTATTCCTCATGCCACAGACAACACAGCAACTCTGACAAGTACAGAAAAACAATCACAAGGTGGAAATTCAAACAGAACACAAGTCACCTGCTATCAAAACAGGGAAAATGTGGCAAGTTTCCTACTTAGCACTTACTACATCAAGGCTGCTCAATGATGCTAATTAAACAGGTACCTCCCAGACATAGCCAGAAAGATTTATATCCCTAATTTGCGTTTCTCAGTTTATTTTTCTGTCCTCCAAGGCACCATTTTAATGGCCATGGTGTGATTGCTTGGAGGAGTTTAATTTTGCATGAGCGTCATTTGAAGATGTCTGTCCCATCAATGGCTTGACGATTGCTCACCCAGGGCCCAGATCCTGCCCCCTGCTCTCCCACAGCGGGGCTCAGCTGCTCACTGAGATTTTCTTGGTCTCTTGAGCTTGGCCTCACCAACAGAAAAATAAATAACACCCGGCTCAGCCACTCTCAGTGATCCAGCTGCTGTCCCTGTCCAGGGGCTGGGTATGTATCAGTCTGGGGACTCTTTTGGGGGTGACTGAGCCTCAGAAATATCCAGCACAAGAGTCAGTGCCAGCAGCTGAACTGGGGGATGCCATGCAGGGTTGGTACTACAAAGCAGCGCACCTTGCAAAGCAAGGACCAGTCTTCGACATGTGAGCTCTTCCCAGCTCCCAAATCCAGCCCCAAAACCTGAGCCCAGAAGGTAGCTACTCCAGGGTAGCTCCCACCCAGCTCCAGTGGGACGGGACAGGACAGCCTGAGCAGAGGTATGTAATTGCAAATAATTAAAAGCATCCACAGTGTCCTGTGATAATTACTCAGAGCTACCTCTGAAAGCAGAAATCAGTCACGCTCAGGAGGGGGAAGGAGTCTGCCAGCACCCCTTGCCCAGATGGCCCTGATAAGGCCCTGATTAGCAGCAAGTTTCCAGCCCCAGATAATAACTGCTTACAGTGATTAGGCTGGTAGGAGAGTTGATGAGAAAGGGAGGCAGTGACGCCTGTTTGGTACATTTGGTCAACTACAGAGTAACAGAGAAGCACCTGGGAGGAAATGGCATATAGCCAGGGGCTGAGAGAGGGCTCAGAGCATAACAGTTGCTGTTAAACTGATACAGTCCACAACAAAAATACTTTAAAACCACAATCCATCCTTTCTGGCAAAATATGAATACATCACATAGAGCCACTCATTCCAGAGAGGGAAAACAAGAGCAATAATCCCTCCAGGATTTTACAAACAGCTTCCATTGCCAGATAGAAATCTGTGGAAGGGAAAAGAAACGCAACAGATGCCTTCAAACAAACCCACAGAACCTCTGCAAAGCATGGAGGTGAATGTGTACAGCCCTCCACCTCGAGGGGATTTGAATTTGTCCCTCAAAGGGGCAGCTCCCAGGCACTGACCAGAGCAGCACCCTTGGGTGCTGTGCAGGTGTCCCCAGGGACCGCTCGGCAGTGGGGCATAGGCCAGCAGCAGCGCGCCACACCAGCCGTGGGGCTACGCTGGCTCCTTTCACATTTTGCTATGAAGATAACAAGAGGAAATATTTCTGCAGGGAGAGAGGCACAGGGCAGGGGTGTACGAGGATGTGCCTGGCTGCCCGTGTGCGCTGCCGCACGTCACTGGCAGGCAGCACACATCATGTTCCCGTCTCTGCACTGCCATGGAGCTACACAGCAAGATCCTCATCTCACGCCTCTCAAGCATCGCAGGCATTTCTAGCACTACCTGAATATAATGCTAATAAGAGGCAATGGTCAGGAAGGAATCTGAACGAGCAGCTCAAGATAAAAGTTTTCCACAAGATGCTTACCTGTCACCTGCCATCTTGTGCCTGCTGAAAGTCTCATTATTTGATTGCAGCATCGGCCCTTCAAAAAAACTTCCCTGAACTCTCCTTCAATCACACCCACCTGTGGAAACAAGGTGTTAATATCGGAAGAGCAGTCTCCATCGTGGAGAGGAACAAAATGATGGGAGAGATGGGCTTGTGAGACATCGCTGCCACCAGCCCTCTTCCCTGGAAGGAAACATCTTCTGGGAGGGGTGGGGAGGAAGAGAGAAGAGCAACTGCCGCTAAGTTTTATTTTACAAATAAACTCCAGCCATCTGCAGAGATTATCTGCCATTTTGTGTCACTGTCCAAGCACTCCAGCTGATAGTCCAGGGCCTTCACTGTCTGATTCAGTAATGGCCAGAAACACATTGTCTAAACACCAGCTGGTAGCCCATTTGCTTCAGCTACGTTGAACTACTACGCATGCTTCCCACAGAGAAAAGCATCCCCTTTCCCCTCAAACTATAGCTGTAAAAAGCAAACATGGAAAGTTGGCAATTCATGGCCAGTGTTTTTGATTCAGAGAGATCCCGCAGTCAACTTTCCCATATACTGGCTGTTGTCATGGCAAGAGGAGGGGGGAAGGAGCAACGTAAGAGGTGGTTAGTCCTTGACACACTCCATCCTTGGACTAATGGCAGCTCCCCAGCAAAACAATCCCAACAGCAATTATCGAGGAGCTTTTAAAATGGGAAAAGCAAAATCAGATTAAAAAGCCATTTGAAACCTTGAAGCTGAATGCCAAGTGGAAGGGAACACAGAGCAGCCAGGGCTGCACATGCTCGGCGAACAATGCGGAGATGCTTCTCTGTAGGCAAAGCTAAATGGATCCCAATCGTCAAACCGGAGCGAGTGACGAGTCTTGGGAGGCCATGGGGACAGCACTTGACAGAATGACAATTGGTGCTGCTTTATGCTTAGTGGTTACAACATGGAAAACCTTCCACGGAGGGGCTGAGAAGCAGACCTGTGCCCCCTGCCATTGCCAGCACAAGGTACCAAAGAGGGGCAAGACAAAAGATGACTTTCAAGTGCAGAATTCAATTACGCTCCAGCCATGTGAATCACCATTCCACTGGCTGGATTATTTTCTTTCCTCGCTGGAGCCAGCCCAAGGATTTGGAGAGTATCCACAACCTGGGAATGGAAAAAAACTTTATACTGTTTCAAGAATAGCAAGCAGTTGTTACTGAGCCAAAGCTTTATTGTTTCCAGTAGTAAAACACTACATAAAAGTTGTAAGGGATGGACATGAGAACAACAAAATAATAAAAGAAACACAAACAACCAGAGCAGACTGAGCACTATCCACTGAGCCCTTCTTGCCCACCTTACGCCAACAAAAAAGGCAGTTAACTGGTACAGGTTTCGGATAATATTCCAACCAAAGCAACAAAACACAACCAAGAGAGATGCAACAATGAGAAGAGTTGTCTTTAATAGAAAATATGTGCACAGAGCTGTGGATGTTCCTCTATCACATTCATATGTGGGAGATCACATTCTCCTGGGCTAGATCCTTCCCTCAACCCAAGAGGAGTCTTTCAATAGACAACCAAATGGTTCTGGCTCGAACTCAGGTGGAATTACTCCACGGAGGTAAAATATAGAAGTAAGAAAGAAAGGTTTCCAGTCTCACTGGTACAAGAGCAGTCCCAAATTTATCTCTGAGAGTGTTTTATAAAACCTAGTCTCAGTTAAAAATCAAACTCATGCCTCAAAGTGGCACAGTAAACTAGCAAGGATTATCAGGTACCTGTGCAGAGCTGGCAACCCACAGTGTGGTAGAAGAAGGGAGGGTGGGGGCAAAACCACAACTGACCTGCCTGTACTGCCCAGGAATGAAGCACAAGAAATGCAAAAAGAGTTAGAAATGACATGGTCAATTTTAAAAACTCTTTCCAACTCAGTGTAGAGTTTTTGATGAGAAAGTAACAGGTTTAAAGAAAATTGAGTCAATTTTTAAGTGTCTTTTTCCTTCTCCTCCTTCTAAAGAATTAACTTAGGCTGGCAGGCCAGGCTGTCTGAGGCACTGTGGTAATGAAAGCGCAAGCAAGACAGCCTCAGTAGGACTGTCAAAAGCTCCAAGGCAGGACGGGACTTTTTTGGTGGCAAAACACTTCTGAAATTGAAGACCCTACAGCTCTCGGAAGAAACAGCATGACTTCTGCTCTGAAATCATACTGGCATTTCAGCAAAACCTGACTTTTAGATTTACTTTTTCAGAAACAGCTAATAATTTTGGCTTTACCCCTTTCAGAGATGCAGTTGGTTGAGTCTCAATGGCCAGGTTTAAACAACACAGACCACGACATAAAGCATCCCTCACTGGAGAACAACCTCATCCCTTGCTCTCTTCAACACCGATGTTGTGAAGCCCATGTTCAGTGGTTTCTCTTTATGCCATCTCAGAGAGCCCACATCATCCAAAGGTTTTGTTTTCATTTTTAAAAAGGCAGACACAGATCACGGAGGAAGAGCTGGAAGGATTTTTCCCAGCAACTTGCCATAGCGCATTAGCTGGAACAGCAGTAAGGGAACGGTCCTCTGTTGGACCACGTTCATTTAGAAAGAAAGTCAAGGATTGATTTCCGATCTCCTGTTAAGAGTGTTCCAGCACCCAATCTCATTTATCTTCACGCTGCAGCCATTTGTAAGAGCATATACTACATGCGCACAAAGTGCCGAGCAGCAAAGGAGAACAGAACAAAAGAGTAATAACCAAGGGAAAATGCTGATATTAGCAGGCACAAATTGCCTTTAAATCCATGATTTCAGAGGGAATTTCTTGGAATCCTTTGTTTCTTCAGCAAAAGATGGGTCAGATCCAAAGCATTTAATAAAAATCCAGACTCCTACTTGCCTAGTGTGGGTTTTGTTCAACCCTTCAATGATCTAATTGCTCTAGAGATGTCAGGTAATTTGATTTTTCTCATCTGTCCGGCCTTGGAGGGAAATTGTCCATCCCAGAGAATAAGCAGGGCTGGGGCATGCAGCTTTCTACAGCCTGACTCATGATGACACCATCACAGTCAGCCAGATGCTCAAGACTTGCAGGGAAAAGGTAAAACAAAGGCCCCTGCTCATGCAAGAGATGACAAGGTGTGCATGCGGGAGGAAAACCTGCAGAGCTTAACAAGATAAAGTAATTTGAAAGCTTTTATCCAATTTGGGTACGCAAAGGCAGCCAGCTGGGCCGTGGGGTGGTGGGCGTTCTCCCACCAGGAGCTGCAGCACACACACACCGCCCGTGACTCCACTGCCAAAGCATCACCCTCACCACAGGACACACAGGCCAGTGCACAGCCAGGAGCACCAAAAAATTCATAGCAAACTTCTTTGAGTGTTTCTTTACTAACTGAAGTGTCTCCCTGAACTGACAGCCCTATCACAGAGAGGGACCTCAGTGGAAGTGAACGGGAGCACAACTTCACCAGCTGATTCAGGATGCCCCTAGGAAACTCATACCAACTCAAACCAAAACAACGATGACAAGAAACACAAGGGGTGACAATCTTGGTCCATGGGAGTCAAGCGCAAACCGGAGCCCCAGTCTCATCCTTGTAGTTCACAGAGGGAAATTCACTCCCGGGCTGAGAAGCAGTAGAAGGGCTGCGGTCTCCTCATACCCCATTTCAGGGACATAGGGGTGAATTTCCCTTTCTCCTGAAGACTGCAAAGCCAGCACTGCGAAGCCAGGAGCTGAACCCAGGACTGGGCTTGGCAAGCCAGGAACAGTGGAAGCAGCACACATTTCTGCAGCTCCAGTGAGCACTTTGCATGCCCCTTTCAACAAACACGGGTCTGGACCCCACGGCAGCACCGCACAGCACGGCACTCCTCTCCGAGCAGCACCCCAAAGTGCATGTCAGGCAGCAGAAGGGGAAACCAGACCAAACCAAACCAGTGAAGGAGGGAGGACAGGCAGGCGTTTTCCCAGGTGCCATTGTGTTGCTAATGCCTGTGCAAGGGATGGCATCATAAAGTCACCACCTGCAGCAGTTGTTGTCTGGAGTGAGGTCTACAGCAGTAGGCAAGGGGCGAACTTTGGATCCAGGCAAGGCAGCTCCATCTTCACCTTCATCAGCATCGCGTTCTGGTGTGGATGCACCGTTTGCCTTCAAAATATACAAAGACAAAAGTTTTGTTTGGGAAGAAGTGAAGGGGAGAGACTTGACAAAGTTATTTTACATTGCTTTTACACGCTCAGTGCCATTTTAAGAGCTTCCTAAAAATAATAATGAAGAGAACGTCTGTGCATCATTACTTCACACTGTCAGCAGTCAGGGCCCATTAAACTTTATTAAAGAAAGAAAAGACAGGGGAAAGAAATGGAAAAAGAAGGAGAAAGAAGGAGTTGCACTGCTAGAACTCGTCCTCTGGTACCTGCATCCTTCAAAGGGCCAGGTCAGACAGAAAGCCAAGCCTCCGCTCTCAGAGGTTTCCAAACCAGGTGACAGCATCCATGTGCCACAGAGCAAGTCCTCCACCTCCCTGCCCAACATGTGCCTGGGCCGCGGACAGAAGCCACAGCAGAACGTAGCCCTTGCCTGTGGCTGTGGCTGGGCGCAGGACAGCAACACTCTGCTGCAGAAGGCACTCTGGCTCACGTCGACTAAACGAACCTGAGCTAATCACTTCAGCAGCCCCTGGCGAAACTCAGGGTGTGCTGGGACACGCTGCTTCCAGCGCACGGGGTGAAACGTGGGGCTGGCAATGCGGAGAGCTCTAAGGCAGCGGTGGGTCAGTACTAACTTCTCCCCCCTTCTCTGAACTGAAGGGGGCACAAAATACGTTGATCGCAGGAGAAAGGACAGGGGATGTTTCCAGTCACTGCCGTTCAAGGCACGGGGAATCCTGCAAATTCCTCCCACCAGCTACTGGCCAACGTCCCAGTTGAAAGATAACCTCCCAAGCCACAAAACCTCTCAACGTGTTTACAAAGACTCCAAAATCCAGACTCTTAAATTCTATATTACTGACTTCCCATGTTCTTTCCTTTATGCTTTGTTTTGAAAGATTACATCAACTATTGTCCTCAGTGCTTTGTGCAAAATGCTGAATAGAAAGTTGGAAGCGCAAGGAGTAAACGTATTGCAAAGGGCAGAGAATAAGTCTAAGGACGTGGGGGCAGGAGGCCAGACAGGTTGTTTGATCAAAGACCAAAGCACAGACCTCTGCAATGTGAAAGAAGGCACAAAAATGGGAGTTTCATCTTCAGCAGTAGACTTGTTTCCAGATATATTGAGTGAGAGAGGCAAGAGAATGAGTCTTTGTCATTCCTCTCTTTGCAGGGAAAGAGTCTTCAATTTAAAACTCCATAAAGAATTACAGAAATAGTGAAAGTAATTTATTTTTTAGGTACTTGAGCCTTTATTCACTTAACTTCAAAGTGGACTCGAAAAAGCTGAAAATGTTTTGGTTCTACCACTTGAGGACAAAAATATTTTAATTCCTTAAAACATGAAAGGGGGCATATGCTTCTTCTGAGGTTCATATTTACAAATGCATTGTATCTAGAATGCAAACCTTGAATCATTTCCTAATGCTGTCACTACCCAAAGACATGTTTTATTTATAAATACAGAAGGACCATTCGGTACTCTGCGGTACCAAGACGAGGAGGCAGAGACGGCTCAAAGCTTCTCAGCCATGAAGGCACAATTCAATTTTTTTCACTTTGTGGAAAAGGGACAACTCATCCTCCTTGGCAACAGGAAAACTCAATCCCATGGCAGTGGCAGCAAGCTTTGAGCAAAGGGCAGCAAACAGCAGTGCCCAAAGATTGATGAGGCAGCCAGTGCAGGGGGCAGAGGCTTGGAGGGAAGAGGCTGGGTGTGGGTGAGGGTCTCTCCTCCACATCTGACCCCCCCCTCCTTCCTATCCTGTGCCCTCAGTGCAGGCAGAGGCCAAAGGCAGAGGGAGGAAGAGCAGGGGTTGCGAGCACAGCTCCCTTGCGCGTTTGCCCACTGATTTCACCCTGCTGCAAAGCCAGCCCTGGAAGACTACGTTGTTTGGCTGTAGCTCACATGGACAAGGAAACAAGCGGTCTGAAAACATTTAAGCAATTTTCCTACCAAGCACAGGAAAACAAAAGTCACCTCCCCAAAGACTGCCATGAAGAAAGTCATTAAAGAAATTACTATCCCATTTGGAGCCTAATTACTGTTAGGACAATTTTTTTCCTACATGGAATAGAGTAGTTAGACCCACTGAAGCAAAATGTTACCTCCTCATCATCCCTCAGGGAGCAAAACAGACATCTGAGAAACAGAAGGGAAGAAAAAAAAAGTTGTTAATGCTTTAACTTCAAAAATGCCCTGAGAATTTCCCGCCATGAAAATAATGCAGAATGGCTCTGCCTGTCTCATGTATTAACAACTTGCACATTTATGAGCAAAAGTTGATGCCTACCCCAGCCAGGGAGCACTGAGCCACGGCGAGAGTGACACCACCTCATTTCTAAATCCAGTCAATTCCTAAAAGACAGGGCATAAATCTCCCCAAATTAAGAGAGCTGGAAGCAGCATTTCCTGCCCATTTCTCTCAGCTCCAGGCCCTTTTCTCAGCTCCGCTCAGCCTCTCCCAGCATGACAGCTACAAAGCCAGCAGCCAAAGGCTACAGATTCAGCACCCTGGGAGAAGGGACCAGGCTGGACCTGTTGACCTCTGCAGGTCTTTCCAGCCAGTCTCACCCTGTGACTGCAAGCCACAACGTTTCTTACACCCCACCAGGCGCTGCCATCATTGTCCCAGCTCCCAGACTCAGCAACACCACTGTTTAACGTGGCTCTGTTTAACTGCCAGCTGCTGTACCGCTCTTTAAGTATTAATGATTTAGACAACACATTGGCAAACAAGCAGAGATGAGGAGACTGTGATTTGCACTCAGATGTATGCTACTCATTCATTAGCTTATCTTGTGGCTGTTTCTCAAACCTCCTCCTTTAAGCACAAATTAGAGCCTTCTCCAGCCCCACAGCCCATGCCAAGCTCACTCACTGTTCCCTACCAGCAAGCTGTTCAGGTGACCCACAGAATACCAAACAGGATTGACCCGTTCCTCAGAAGACACCGAGGACCGCATTAACTGGGACCCACCAAAGTAGAACTTTCTACTGATCTGAGGAGAGGTGCCTTTTGCTCTTAATTTACCCCCTGCAGCAGCCAGGTCCAAGCTCAAAGATGTTATCTCCATTAAAAGCTCTCCATGGGCTAATGAAAACCACTGTAAGACATTGATGATTTCTTTGTTTAATTCTGTTTAATATTCCCCTTCTTTAATAAAAATGTCATAATTAACAATGAGGAGGATTTTGCCTTTTTTTAACTGAGGTACCCCTTAACATATCAGCTGTACAACCAGAACAAGGTGAGTCACCTCCCTTGCTGGGGGCAAGTAAGGGGAAAAAGAAAGACTGTGCTTCTTTTCTGTGTGCAAATTTCATTCGCTTTAGGATAAAACATTCTCCAGAAAAACCAGCGCATGACCTTTTTCTTAGCAGCTGTCACGTGTGAGTGGGCACCTCCAGGATCTGGAGCTTCAGAAGAAACATCAGACCCTCAGAAATGATGCTTTTGAAAGGGTTTGAAAGCAGGTGGTAAAAAAATAAAATTGGCAGCCTCTCAACTCACCACTCTCTTCTGCAACTTTGGCTCATGGGCTAAGGTTGCCTAAATCCCAATGCAGCTCTGACAATGAGTCATTTTATGACAAACCTCAGGCTTCATTATCTGCCTCACCAAACCCCAGCCGGAGCCAGAGCAACACCCTGGAAACCTACAAACTCTTCTTAATAGCTCCTTGTTTTCCCTTGACCGCACGGCCATGCTGTCGTCTTGGCCTTCAGGCTTAAAGAGCTAAGGACTATGAGTGCAGCAGCATTTGCAGTACCACTTCTTAGTTCCCCCCCTTCTGGCTGTGGCCGGGGATTTAAGGATACTGAAGTGTTCTGTAAAGTCGCACTTGAGCGCGGAATTAGAGCAGAGGTGAGAAAAAGAAGCGAAAAGAAAGTCACGGGTAGAACACCACCTGAGGTGCTAATATGAAGCAAAAATTGCTCCCAGCACAGAGTTACAAAGCTGCAGAGCCTTTCAGAAAAGCTATAGCAAACCCACCCTTTAATGTCCTCAGTCTGCAACTGAGGATCAGCAATTTAAATGAGAAATTTAAATTGCTCTGCTTTTGGAGCAGAGCACAGGGACTGTCCCACAGGTAGGGAGATGCAGTGAAGAGTTTTGCCAGTCTTGACATACAGCACCCGTCACCTCCACCACTCTCTAAAGAGATGAACAGCAGGAGCAGCCTCTGCTTTTTGGCAAACGGTGGCATCCAGAGGGACCCATCATGAAAAGCCCCTCACGGACAGATGAAGCTCTGATCTAAATAAAGAGGGGGAGAGGCACTGCCACTTGTCCTGAAGCTCCCACCATTTGCACATCCCAGACCTCCAGCAACCCAGAGCACGTGAACCCCTCTGCAGAGCAGGAGGCTTCCTAGGGGACCACAGGGCCGGTTTTGCTCGGTTTTATTTTCTGGTCTTGCTCTTGCCAGGCTGCTGGCAAAGCATGGGGGCATTCATATTGCCGCCTCCTGGATGTCTGATCTGCTCAAACCACCGGCTATGGAGCTGCACAGAACACGAGGCCATGCAAGTCGTATCGCTGTGTAATGCGGATTACTAAATTTACAGGTAATGGATCGTGATTGCCAATAGCTCACTGCACAGATCACATCGTAGCAGTGTCCCTCCAGCTGGGCACGTTAACTGCTCTCAGAGTAAATGAATGCTGACCATGCTCACCCCTGCTGCTCACTCGCTGCATGGAGGCAAGGCCACATCCCAAATGCATCAGAGGGAAAACAAAGTCCCTCTCCCTCTCCTCCCCACCTTGAAGCGTTGAAGATGACCCACACTGTGAGACAGAGCATACAGCCACAGCAAACACAACAGGGGCACGTCACGTGCCTCCCACAAAATGCTCAGGTTCCAGCTTTGCCTCCTTGCAGAGACCTTTGGGAGAGTCTCAAACGCTGCCGCACCAGCCCTCACCAACACCCGCACTGCGGAAGGGTGTGTGAGGTCTAATGTGAGTACAGGACAGGCTCGAAGACAGGCCAGCCGCTCTGTAGCCCATCCTGCTGCCTTTTGTGGCCGCAGAGCCGTAGCTGTAGTGCCACCTAACTCCCTGCGAGCCCGTAGCAGGTCCCCAGCCCAGGACATGACATGACAAAGAGAACCCTGCCCACTGCCAGCCTCCATCAGTTCCCAAGCCTGTGCCTGCCGACTGCAATCATCACCGGTTTCATTCCCTCCCCACCACACGTGAGCAGAAATACTCGCCGCTGTCTCCCTGCCTCCCTCCCCTGCCCTGGGGGCCGTGGAACCCTCCTACCAAGGCACTGGCTGCTGCAAGCACCATGTCTGAACAAAGCAGCCCCTTCTGCATGAAAACTGGGAAATAAATGACCCCAGACGTAATAAAGATCTTTACAGATATTCTCTAGTCAGCCAACCTGGCTTAACCTTTTCCTTAGCAGGATTCTCTCTACATCTCAGGAACTATTTTAACTGGGCTCATGAGATTACTATAGTTTTCTTTTTTTTAAAATATATATCCATGCTGCCTGTCATTTTTAGCTCTCCCCTGCCTACCAAGGAGAGATCTCACTGGAAAGCGTTGACCCCTTGTGCCAAGCTTTGCATACAAGTTTTTTAGCAGGAAAAAGGCATTTTCTGCCTCTGAGATACTGTTTGGACTGTCATGGCCAGGCAGCAGTTAGTTCAGCTGGCAGGAAAGCTCTGAAGTGCTAAGCGCTATACAAACACACCGTCCAGGTGTGCATCCACCCAGACTTCAGCATGGCCCTGTAGCACCAGCAAAAAAAGCACCCAAGGGGTCACACCCACCATCCACCACCACCCACTTCAACCCTGCAGAACAACCTGCTGCTCCGCTCTGGTAGGCATCAGAGCCAACACACAACAGGAATCAGCTGTCTCTAATGCCACAGCCAACAGGGGCTTAAAATAAACCGCCCAGTCTGGGGCAGCACTATAATCCAAAGAGAGGACAGACAGAGCAGAAATATCACTCATCTGATTTGCTTTGCAAAAACTAAAATTAAAGAAAACTGCAAATCCCTGAAACTTGGGATGGGAGGGAAGAGCAGAGAAACAATTTTATGCTGGCTATTTCTAGCGGGAAGCGTGGGGAGGGGGACTATGACTCCATGTTGCACTAAAGAATAAACCTGCTCTCTCTAATCCAATTTACGCCTCAACATGCACAGCACAAAACAGGCTCAGGAACAAAAGGAGTGGCAGTTCACAGGGCGGCAGGAACACTCGGGAGGGAGCGGCGCTAAACGATAACTTAAGGAGTTATTGAATAGATTAGCGGGAACTGCAGAGAGAACACATTTGCATCTCTTTCAGCTGCTCCAGATCAGATGTGATAGCAGCCTCTGCTCTCACATCATTTAATTGTTCCAAGGTTGTTGAGGGGGGGAAAAGTGTCTTTTTTTTTGCACTGCAGAGGTCTGGGAAGAGCCACGCTTGGCTTTAAGAGCCATCAAACATTAGGAAAATTTTTATTCAGTCTCATAAAGCTGCTGGACTTCTGCTTTGCTTCAGTAAAAGCTCAATCTGTTCTGCTGCCTCTGCAGGGCAGCCGGGAGCTCCAGGCCTTTGTAGGGGGACAAACCCAGGCTACGGCTGCTCTTGGAGGTGGGTGTAGGCAGCTCCCACCCCAGATGATTACTCATGTTGCAGAATAGATTCTGCACATGGAGAAGAGGGAAGAAGTGAGCTGTAATGCTGTTGACAGCATCCGCCATGAGAAAAGCAGCAGGGAAAGGTGATCCCAGGCCGCAGCTTTGCCAGGTGTACCGCTGAGGAAGCTGTGCTTCGAGGGAAGTCAGCCCCAAAAGCACGGATCTGCCCAGAGAGGAGGTTCAGCTTACCGGGGACTCTGCTGCCAGCATCACTGTCGCGCCCGTCCAGCGGCTGGTCACTCTGGCAGCTCTCCGTGGCGCTGAGGGCAGCCCCCTGCTCGCTGCCCAAGCTGCTGCGGCTCCCCGAGAGGGCAGGGGAGTGGGTGCTCCCCAGCACCCTGCCCACGGCCTGGCTGGGTTCCCCGATGGGTGCTGCAGGGACACAACAGAGAGATGCTGCTGTGGGAGGGAGAAGTGGGTGCAGATGCTGGGCCAGGTCCTGAGAGAGCAGCAGCCTCCCCGCTCCCAGCCACGCACCCTCAGAAGCAGGGTCAAAACCCAGTTCCCATGCTCCGCTCCTAAAAGGGGACCAGCGATTCCAGTGCTATAAAGTCAGGAGTGAGGAGCTGGCCAGAGATGGCCAGGTGGCTGGGAGCAGCTCCCAACTCCAAGAGCAGACCCTGAAAGGCTGTAGGCAATGGAGCGACTCACCACCAGTTTGACCCATTGATACTATTCCAGTGAGAAAGGACGAGATCCTCACCTGGCACAGCTAAAGCCAGTGGGCTGCACCCGCGTAGGGCAGGCAAGCAGCTGAGCCAAAACCCACAGTATCAAAAGCCAAACATTCAAGCATTTTACACTTCCCATCCTCCAGCCACAAGGAACAGCAACTCCTCACCCAGTCCTGCTCGGTGCTTTCTGCCTTGTGAACCTTTTGACCCTGCAGGTAAAGGCTTGTCATCCAGGCTGGAGGAACTGAACTCCGAGTCGCTCTCACTGTCGCTAGAAACCACTGCAGAAAAGATCGGGGGGAGGAGAGGAGAGAGACAGTTATTCACAATGTTCATAACACTTACCAAAGAGGGTGCCAGATGGATCCAAATAAAACATGAACAAATGCTGACTTGCTGATCATGTTCTCCCTCTCCAAAAGGAGCCGTACCTGCAGTTCCCCCCCAGCTGTTCACTCTTCCTCTGAAACATGATGTGCTTTTACTTTTTACAGATGATTTATAACTCCGCTGCACACACTCCAGTGGTGCCAGCACCTGAAGCAGATGCACACACCACCAGCGCTTCTCTCCTAAACCTGACTGGGATTGTGGGGACTACACCGCTCCTGTGCCACGCTTTGCTGCCCAAAGCTCCCCGCCGCAAAGCCGAGAGCCCTGCGGCGTGGCTGGCCTGGGAGCCGGGCTCTGCTCCCGCTGACCCCTGTGCCGGCACGCCAGCGAGCCCCCTCCTCCTGCCGTTTCCCGTCTCCCACACGGGAGCGACACGCTAAGGGCTGGGCTGGGTACGAGGCTGGTTCCTGCTCAGCTGCAGGTGGAAGGGTCCTGGCTCCACCACAAGAGCATCCACATTTGAGTAATGTGGAAAAAGGGGCTGGCTTCCTCCAAGCCACATTTCAAGTGCAGCAGGGCCTCTGCGGAGACTCCAGGATCTGTGAGGAAAACACCAGATAAATACTGAGCACTTCAAATAAAAAACCCTGCAGCGATTACATGAAGAACCAGCCTTATTAGCTCATCATCCATTCAGTAGACACTAATCTCTATCAGTACGCTGCCCAGAACTATATTACTCCTATGCCCCCAAGGCTTAAAAGGCAAGGGTCACTCCTCTTCCTCAAGGAGACTGCTCCCCGATTTCAAGGCTGCTTTTTTTTCTTCTTTCCCTCCCTCCCTGAATCCTGGCCCTAATCCTGCTGCTTTCCACCCTCCATAGTTTCCACAAGAGCTGAAGGAGCCTTATTTTGCCAGACACAACTTCCCAAATTGGCATGTTGTTTCCACTTTTCCATGCAATTATGCAAGTACCTCTCCTGCTTATACCAGTGTAAAAGGCTGCCAGCTGCTCTGGGTAAAATGAGAAAGGTGTTTTTCCATCTCCCGGGTTTTTGTAATGATCTGATCTCAGAACAGAAATGATGGGGCTGAGGAGGAAGGTAACGGGCAAACAACTGTCTTTTGTTTGAGGGATTGCACCTACAGCATTTCTCCATCTGACCAAGGCAGATACTAGCTCTGCTGGCAGCTCAGAAGCCATTTCAAACAGTGGGTCACATTTCCTGGTGGAAAGTACAATACTGGCTCATGTGGGACACAGAGTAGGCAACACTGCAACCTACGGCCTCTACTGTAGAAAAAGGAAGCCCCAACTATTTCTTTATGTTCATCCGTATGTAAATATAAGCTCACATTTATATGAGAAATGAGTTCCCCATTCTGCTGCTGAACAAACCCCATTGCCCCCGTGCCGTGTTACTCATAGTGCCCAGCCTCACGGTGCTGCCAGGTGCAGGAGGGACGTGGGTGTGGTGGTACAAGGTGACAACCGTGGAGTAGCAAAGAGAACTGTCAGTTCACCTCTCTACATCAGCACTAAAATTCACTACACGTGGTTCGCAGAGCTACAAACCCTTTAACACTGCCCAGGACAGGAGGACGGGTATCTCTCCCCTCGCACAGGCAAGCACAAGCTGTCAAACATTTCTGCCAAGGACCTCTGCAGATGCTCCTGTATTCAGACAGCGATCTGTACTACACAAAATATTTTATTAAAAAAAAAAAAATTAATACCTAAAATAGCACTTTTCTGGAGTTAACATCTCTGAGGATATTAAAGCTGGCTGCCAGTGTTATTGCAAAGTGTTATTGAAGTTGCCCTGGCAGGCAGCTCCCCACGCATGCCGTGCTGCTGGGAAGCACTGCGCAGAGGGCAGGCTGCCAGGCCCCCTCCTCGCTGCCGGCGCAGCTTTTCCCCGAGGCATTGGCTCCTCCTGCGCCCACAGCCTTCCCCTCCCGGCACCATCAGAAACGGGACCTCGCACCCGCGGGGAAAGGGGCTGTGGAGCTGAGCCGGGCAGAGAGCGAAGCCCCGTTACAAGCAGGGAGGCTGCACTTCTGGCTAAGAGTTCTCAAAGCAAAGGTTTGGCTTTGGGCTTTGCTGTCTTAAAGAAAGCTTCACTACTTCCCCAAAGCTCCCTGGGAGAGGTGGGGGACTATATATAAATACTGTTAATAACAACTTATACATACCAGGCTCTTTGCTACAAAATCCAAATCTCAGCTGCGAGAATCATTCTGACCGTCCCATTGCCCAATTCCCTCAGCAAATGCACTCCTGTCCCACTTGGTCATCATCCTTTTTTGGCCTCCTGGATTCACAAAACCCATCGCTTTAGAACAGCTCCTTCCTCCATGAATCCTTTAAAAATGCTAGAAGTCAGGATTTATTTGGAGAAGGCCCCAGTGAATCAGTGGAGGTGACTTCAGCTGCCTTTCCTTCTGCCATTCAGCAGTTCAGAGAGGACTGGCACAAGAGGAGGAAAATATTAATGACACGAAGGCACTCACACCACAGGAGCAGCTCTGTCTGCTCTCATTTCCTCTGCCGCCAATAAGAATGTATTTTACCCACTGCACCAATGTTTCCCTTTAAGGTAATTTTTCTCCCAAAGCTCCCAGACCTTGTGCTGGCACTTTCCAGAGCCCAGAAGCTGTAAATCTGGTGTTCCAGCAGTTGCTGATATATCAGTAAGAGTCGCTGGACGGCTGTACTTTCAGAGAATGTAACAGATTTATCCCTCTCCACCTCCAGCTGACTGAAAAAAAGCTCATAAAAAAAAATATGCCGAGAGAAAACTTGCAAGAAAAGCAGCATGCCTACAGGGAACGGGTCACTCATCGAGGGCGTGAACCCCCGCAGCTGCTGCTGGAGCCCACGATCCCTCTGACACGTGGTTCAATCTCCGAGCCACAAGTACCGGAGCCTCGCAGCACAGAGAGCCGCAGGGAACGGTGGAGGGCTGCCGGGCTGCACTTAACCCCAGCAGCAGAGGATGTGGGGAGGCCGTGCCAAGGCCAAGGGGAAAGGAGCTGGGGTTGAGCTCTAATATTAAATGCGTGCATTTGGCACAGGCATGCCTGCGATGGGAAGAGCCAGCCACGCTCCCTCCTGCTGCCCATTGCAGGGCAGAGCTCAGTCCCTGCATGCACAAAGCTTGGCACTTCTTGCAACTGTCAAAAATACAGAAAAAACACATGGACACACATGGGCACCCTGCAGCAACAGCTCTGAACAGTCGCACATGGCCAGCGGAGCCAAGACGCGCTGGATGAGCTGGCTGAGCATGAGCCCTTGAGCACACAGCTCCCCTGCAGCACCTGTATCATCAGCCTTCGCAAACATGACCTCTGGGGAGTGGGGAGGCCAACAGCTCCCCGTCACTGCAGGTGGGAGGGTAGGAGATGAAGAGTTTTATTACAACCCAAGCGTCTCACCGAGTGCAGCTCCCACGCTAGATCATGCCCAGCACTGCCCCCAGTTGCAGGGACATCTCCCAGCAGGAGGAGGGGACCGGACCCATCTGCTCTCCCCTTCAGAAGCAGCACACGTGCAGCTTCAGTGCTGCCCAAACTTGTAGAGAAGTTGGGTGACTCCTCGGTGGCCTGCAAAGCGCTTGACCTGCCCCAGTACGCTCCTCTCTGCTCCATCACTCAGGGATTTGGCCTCCAGCACAGAGACACCGGACAAACCTGCTGCATCCCCCTGCCCAGCCGCTGCTCCTGTGCCTCCGACAGCGCTGAGCCCAGCACATCACATTGCTTGGCAACGGGACTGGAGCACATTGCAACGGGAGAAACCACCGGAGACCGAGCAGAGCAGCAGGCAGCCCTCATGCCAAACAGTGCAATACCTCAGGGATCACACTTCTTTTTTCCACCCAGTTGCTTCACATTTTTTTCTGCAGAACTCAGAGTTCAGAGGAAGGAAAGCCCTGTTGCTTATTGCTCCCCACTGCCTGTCGGCCCCGTCCTGCCTGACCTGGTGCAGAAACCCACCCACATTCCACCACATGGAGCAGAGCTGCTCCCCAGCACAAGAAATATTACTGCTATTCTCCCCATGACAATACATTTGTGCCTTAACTAATAGCAGGGTTCCCATGGCAACTGCTTGTTTATTACAGAAAAATTAAAGGCAACGGCAAATCCCAGTGTCAGCGAGCGTGAGAGAAATAATGGGTGTGTAAAAATAAAACTTCTTCCTGGTGGGTTTGGTTTTTCTTCCAAGAGGCACGTTCCTGCGGTCCCTCGGTCCTGCTGACTTCCCACCCTCCTGCAGCACACACAGCCAGAGCGGCCGGTACCCAGGGCCTGGCACTGATCCCCTCCTTTGGGGGGGAAAAGGTTTGAGGTTTGCCCCGTCCCTGCTGAAAGGCAGCTCCTGGCACGGAGGATGTCGAAGGGACAACCACGGCTCCTCTCTCCCAGGCTCTCCGGGGGCTGTGCTGGG
Source organism: Oceanodroma leucorhoa (assembly GCA_030449065.1). Classification (NCBI taxonomy): domain Eukaryota; kingdom Metazoa; phylum Chordata; class Aves; order Procellariiformes; genus Oceanodroma; species Oceanodroma leucorhoa. Next base: position 1,364,590 of record JASVER010000089.1, on the reverse strand, counting down.
ATATGGCTGTGCCTGTGCTGGTCCCACCTGACTTGAATCCCTTGAATCCCTGAGAGACAGCTCCTTCAGCGCCTCGGGAGGCAAGCGGTGGGGTTAGACACGGCTGGCCAAGATAATGGAAACCCCACCGAGAGCAGCCTGTCAGAGTCAGGCACGTTAAATGCCAGAGCTCGTTCTTGAGAACATCCTGCCAAACAAGCAACAGGGCTTTACTCAGTGCCGAAAGGACATGTTGAGGTGAGGGCGTACGAGGTGTAAGCTGACAAATGCTATCAGCCAGGCAGAGCTAAGGCAGGCTGCCTTGTCAGCCACGGCCTCATAAAGCTCAGTCCAGGCCCAGCTGCAGATTCACGCCGGCAATATCACAGCTACACCATCTCCACAGGGGAAGGCAGCTGCCCTGCACATTGCAGAGATTTTGGATGACAAACAACAGAAGTCCCAGCACTGGCAGGTGAAAAAGAGTTAAATGGAGGGGTGAGATGTACAAGCTCTCAGCTTCAGAGATGAATTACAGCCTGCAGTGCCCATTGAAAGCTGTCCAGAGGACAGGCGGCCTAACAGAGAAGGGCAACAAGAAAAGAAAGCACCAGAAAATAAAACCATAAATTAATATTATCCAACCCATAAAACAGCAGCCAGCCAAAAATCAGAGCACAGGGAGAAAGGCAGCTCACCACCCACATCAAGGCTTACCAAAGGCCGCTTTGCTGTTCTTCACCTGCTCCTTTGCTGCTCCTGCCAGTATTTAGGGGGAGGCCCTCCCCCAAAACAAAACTCAACTAAAAAGCTGAACTAAAGAGCAGGCCATGTCTGGGCTCAACATCTTTGACTCATAATGTCTTCTGTACCATGTGAACAGAAAATGACCTCATCAATCAGTTCATTTGCTAAGACAACTCCTTCCAAGTGTCTCCTGGAGGGAAGCACAACCATCTATTGTTGATCTAATTTGTCTTTAATTACAAAAGTTACAGTAGGGCTGGGAGTGCTTTCCTAGCTGGGGCCTGAAGAGAAGGTTTGTAAACCCGACTCTCCTGAGTCCTCTTTATTAAAAGGTTATTTCCCCCTGCACTACTGATAAGATTTATCTTGATGTGGAAGAGTATGCTGCTGGTACACTGAAGAGGTCTTCTCCAACTGAGGGGATCTAATAGCAAAAGACAGAAGAGGAGAGAGGCCAGACAGTTCTGCTAATCCACACCAGAAAGAAATGAAGAGAAATCAAAGCAGACTGGCAGCAGCTTTAATTCTGCAGCATCCATCCACTGCTGTGCTAATGACCCTGAGTGCTCAGCTTCTCAATGCCGAGCTGCTGTTTCCCCCCAGCTGGCTCTAGGCACAGCACTGGAGTGGGCATATGAGCAAGAATAGGGTGGGCAGATGGAAGACATGGGGAAAAAAAGCCCTACAAGGCAGTACTGTGAATGGGATCTGACGCGGCAGCGATCCAAGATGCCACACGTGATATAACGGTCTACTTCAATCAAGGTCTACCTCAAAGAACAGGGATGTAAGTGCTGAAGCTAATAAATCTTCAGGCTTGTCAGTGCTCTGGCCCCAGCCCTGCTCTAAGTTAATCAACAGCTTCTCCGAGACCCATTTAAAGAACAGCTCAGGCCTGAGCACTCAATGCTGCAAAGCTCAGCCCCCTCCCCAAGGCCCAGGGGGAAGCAGCTTTGCCCTTTGCTGGTCTCACCTGCTCAGAAGGAGTCAGACACAAAAGGACACAGCCAGCATCAGCTTGCTCCTGCCCACTGATTGTAGAAGACTATGTCTGCTCACTTGCTCCAGGCCCCAAGAAAACCCCAGGGAGATGCTGGGGGTGTAATTTCTAACCCAGCTCAAAGCAGCTTGACGTATCTGCCCAGTGGTGCTCTGTGGAGCAGCAGAACAAGGACCAAGCAGCCCCAAGGAGGAAATGAGACCAGCCTTTTGTCAGCCTTGGCTGCACAACGATGTCCATCAGTGGCATCATCCTATGTAGTTCAGCAGGAGAAGCTCTTTGGGCTGCAGTCTGCTTCAAGTGTCTGCTTCACGGCACTCGTCCCTCCCTTGGCAGTCCCAGCAAAACAGACAACCAACCTTTTCCCCTGGCCCAGGTGAAGGATCGGCTGGTCCCGATGCTCTCTGCCTCCGGCATGGCTGGCTCGTTTTGCAAAGGCTGTGAGGGCAGCTCACTGGATTTGCTGCTGCTCTTGAAAGGTGTGATGTACTTGGGCAGCCCTTTGTAGAACCATGCACCAGACCTCTTCCAAACCTGTTGGAGATGGAGACACAACACCTTAAGCCTGGGTTTTTGCAGCAAGAGAGCACAACCAGCTCCAAATGAACTCCCCACCAAGCCCGGCCCATCCACTCCCTGTGAGCTACCTTGACCCTACTCAAACACGGGGGGGGGGGTCAAGCCTTCCAGCTCACAGAGCCTAATGGTTCCCCTACACTCTGCAACTACCACAGCATTCCAAATTCCTCCCCACACATTGTCAGCCCAGCTTCATCTCGGTCCTTCTTCCACCACTAAAAAAAAAATCGTAAATTTGACTGAGCAACAGGCACAGACTAAAAGAGGAGCAGAGGGTGATCGTGCAAACCACGGAGCTTCTTATGTTCTCCAGGTCAAGACTAGATGCTTCTCTGATGCCGTGCGTGAGTCAAACACACATTCCCAGGCTTACTACAAGGATATCAGGATGAAGGTCCCTGGTCTGCACTAAGCAACAGGCAGTTCAGATTCTGCATCTGTTGCTTTCCCATTGGGAATCCACAAAAAGAAAAGCTTCCCAGATAAAGCAGACACGTGCCATGGGTGGCAATAGCTCCAAGCACATGCTTGGCTTAGAGTAAAACAAGTCTTGCACCGGCTGGAGGGGCAGAAAGTCCTGACAAGTATCTCCTCCTGGGCCGGGTCCCTCAGTCTGGGTCACTTTACTTTTGAGAGAGCCAAAGACCAGCAGCAGCTGGGGGATGCAGCAGCAGTGCCAGGACAGCAGAAATGCTGCCTCGTGCTGTACCAAATGGCACAACCTTGGCGTTCATTTCACAGAGCAATTCAGGCCAAGCCAGATCATTTAACAAGTGTGCTTGAAAACCCCAGAATGAGAAGAATGACACTCAAATAACCTGAACCTGCAGCAGGAAATGGACTGCGAGCACTAAACTGTAATATCTCCTGTAAGAACACCCTCTACTCTCCAATTTAGTTTTAATGCAGCTTATGATGAAGGAGTTCTATTAAGTATATTTAATGTAAAGTCTGATGTGAGCCAGAGGAAGGAAAAAGGATGGCAGCTCAGACAAGGAGAAATGGCCTCTAAAAACCTAATTCTTTTGTGCCTTCCAGCAGTCTAATAATGAGCTAATGAGACAGTCAGGGCAAAAATAAATTAATATAGTAAAAACATAATTTTCTATTTCATGCAAGGGGGTAGAAATCTTGCACTTCTGTTCAGAGTAAAGAAGGTCATCAGTGTTTCTACACCAAGTTCCCAAAGCATTTTGCATACAGTATCACCATGATGGCAATGGGTGCAAATACAGATATCCCTAATTACAGCAATATGTTTGCAATTTGCATTTAGGGCTTAATCAGTGACAACACCTAGCACTCATGAGAAGTTCTTCTCATGCAGGCACAAAGAGTAGGACACCATCATCACCATTTCACTGATGGGAGGAGATTGCTCAGCAGGTTGCCCAGTTCCTAGTCCAGAGCCATCAATGCAGAGAGCTAAAATCTCTGCGTTTGGGGTCTTGAACGACTGCTGGGGAGGAAGCAACCCCTTCTTACAGTCGTTCTCTGAACAGACCTTGCAACATCTGTAATTTAATTTGAAGCACTGAAGAGACCTATTATCTGCAGGCGAACTACAATTTAGGCACACCATAAAACCAATCAGACACAGCAAGGATTGCTGTAAGAAAAGGCTGGTCACCCCCAGGTTTCTCACTACCCCAAAGCAAGTCCAGTTATAGAAAGAGTTAATGATATAATACACCCAGCTCTGATGTAGTAATACTAGTATAAAATTGATGCTATGCATACATATTCACTTTAAATTGGTGCTTCTAATAGAGTTTGGTCTCATTACAGTACTGAAATTGTTTTGAAATCAGCTCTAAAATAGCTGCAGTAAGATGCTCTCCCCTATATTAATTTAGTACCTCTGCTCCCCCCAGGTTAGCAGCGTGCTCCACCCGAAGCGACCGCGGTTCACGTTCTGTTCTGCACATGGGCACACAGGTTAGTTTTAGCATCCATGCATCAAAACAAATCGATGTTGCTGACTCCTATTGATGGTAGTTTCATTGATCGCAAGAGTGGCCCGACAGCAAAGTTCTTGCTTGATTTTAAATTAATAAATCTTTAACAGCGCTTCAAGAATAAAACTCCTGTTTATTAGCAGGAGTTTGCTCTTCCCAAGGAGGAGAGTTTTGCTCCCACCAGTCCCATTGGCATGTAAGTGAAATCCAGCCCCCGCAGCAGCCTGAGTTTGAGTGGAGCTGGAATTTCATCAGGAAGAGGGACAGCCAGCCCCTTCCAGTCTCTTGCAACAACCCAATTTTAAGTAACGTTGATCATCCCTTGCTCTGAGTGCTTGACAGAGGGGAGTAAAGATCTGTATCTGCATTATTCCAGATCAGGAGGAGGCGGCCCAGCATGCGGCTCAGGACAGAGCTGCCACACCATGGTTCACCGGCTGCAGCTGTCCCCAGCCCACTGCGCTCAAACTGGCCCAGCCAAACACAACCAAAATCCATGCTAAATATTGACTTCCTTCAGGCTCCCGTCCTTCTGCCTCCCCTGACACCTAAACTACCCTAAATCAAAGTGGGGGAGGACACAGGGGAGAAGAGCTACTTTAGCAATGACTCCTTTTTTCATTACTTCAAGCCAATTTAATGGCCATGGCCTTGACAAGTCCAGAGAGCTCAATGCCTTTTATAACCCTGATAATATTCCTATTAAAGTTGCATCAAACCATCATTATAGCTACAGCATGAGACAGTCAGAAGCAGATGCGTATTTTTATCTGGCACATTCAAGTGCAGACCTAACGGAGAATCACTGGGCCCTGGTGAAACGCATGTTACTGCTCAAACTTTTCTCTCCTCTTTCTCCTTCTCTGCACATAGAAGTGTTAAAACAAGCTCCTAAACAGAAAAAACATTAGGACTTGCTGACCAAAGGATGGGGTCATAGCTGAAGGAATCATAACAAACACTTGCAGCCCCTGCGGAGTTCGCTTCACCAAACCGCGAGTCCCCCAGAGACATTTAGAAAGGCTCTTCACTGCAAAGCCACATTTTGCTCTACCACCTACTGCTTGCCACACAGTAGCTGTTCTCATTCTGCAGCCTCTTCCTTCACAGCAGCCCAGGCTGGGCTGTGCGAGAGGAAAACAGCTACCTTTAGCTTCCCATGCTGACTCCAGCGTTATTGGCTCAATCCCCCAGCAGCCGAAAGGTGGGGGAGCAGGTTCTCCCGAGCTACAATGCTTAATGAAGAGAAAGGCACCTGCAAATGCAACCACCCTGGGAGGACTTCATTGCCATTGCCCTCACGCAGCACATGCCCACACACTCACTTTGTCCCAGCTCTCCACCATGGCTCTGGCACGCTGCAAACCACTGGCAGGGAGAAAGAGCAAGCACTCTTCAGCTTCATTATTTGCATTCATCTGCTTTTCCATAACACAGAGATTTCCAATTACATTATTTACAGCAATCTGTTGTCAACTCCCACATTCAGCACTTGAGGATGAAGAAAATTAAAAGGCAGTGAAATTGCTATTCGGAGCTTTGTTTCCGGAATAGCAAAATCTATCGCACCTCTGACCCCAACGTTTCTCAAGCTGCAATGGCTGCCAGCCTTCAATGATTTATCATTCCCCTCTCAATCAGGCCTCTTTTTCTCCTGTGGCTCTATTCTAGAGGACACTATTTTGAGTCTAACCACTTGCTACCACCCCCCAAAATAATATGGCAGGCTATTGATGAGTTCTCTGAATTGCAAACAGGTGCACATCACTTCGATTCAATCCAGAGTCACCCAAAATAAACACTCCCCTCCATCAGCATGGTATTTTGCCAAGATATCATCATGCCAGGCAGGAATAACCCTGGACTACGTTGGTTTATAATGTTCAAAATGGTATGAGTATATATGTGAAAAGGGAAGCCCTGGGGGCAAAAGGGGAGGAGACAACGCCGTTCTTCCAGCGCAGTAATCTTCTTCCTCTGCATGGTTTATTGTGATAAACCAAGAAATGCAGCCAGCCATGAAAATGCTGTTTAGCAAAGGAGAAGAAATTAAAGGGGAAGTGAAGCAGAGGGGGCAAATTAAAACTTTAACAGGTCCCTGATAGCTTTTTTTTTTAAACCCCATCGAATATGAAAGAGAGTGTCAGCTATCTCCCCCCACCCTACTTAAACTGTTTTCATTATCGCTACAATTTTGGATGTGTCAATTCAAATGTAAATGTGCACAAACGCTTCCAAGAGGATTTTAATTACGATGATAACATCGCTAATTATGGATATAAAAAAAAAAAGTGGCAATTCAGGAAGGTGCTTTGCAGAACCTGGTGGTATCAGTCAAAACAAGGCTGTGCAGAGAGTTAAACGGCTGGGCAGGGATTTGACAAAACACAGCAGGTACCACTTCCCCTTCAGGCCAGGAGGTGACAGGCAGACTTCAGCCACATGCGACTAATTCAACATAGGCATTGCTGCCCAAGCTGTTATCAAGTTCACGTGCTCTGCCAGAGGCCTGGCAGCAGGGAATCATTCCAGATGTACTGCAGATCCTCCCAGGCAGTTTTGCTCCTCTGACAGCTGCTGCAATAAGCCCATTTTGCTGGAGAACTTGCTCCCTTTCTGCCCTGCATTCTCATTCCTGTGGGCGCATCCCTGCTTCACTGCCAAGTTAGCAAACAGGCTCACTGCAAACCCTTGGCCAACGTTTGCTGCAGTGAGGGATCAGCACACCTGATCACGCCCTGGGACTTCATACACATGCAGAAACAGGACTGCTCCAGGGAGATCAGCCCTTCATGCTCGGTCTCCAGAAAGGCAATGCAAGATGCAAAGCCAAGAAAGGCAATGCAGTACATGGAGGACGGAAGAAGGAAGGGAGATTCTTGCCCTCGAAAGTGAACGTGAGCTTGACTGAATTTGCTTCTACCCTTGCTTGCAGAAACAATAAAACACAATCCACACCTGCTTTAATTCCATCGCCCTCAGAAGACATTGCAAAGGAAAACATCCACAGAATCCTGGAAGAACAAAAGGGGGTTTTCAACAGATGCTTCTGCAAACAGCTAGGACAAGTGGTATCTCCAACAGGCCAGTTCTGGCCTAAAGGAGACGTGGTCTATCTTATTTCAGGAAGAAGAGATGCACTTATGATACAGGGGTGTCTGCTTGAGGATGTTCTCTTTGCCAGGAGGAACATCCAGGCTCTGTCAGGTCCCGGCCGTGTGAGAACACAGTTCTTTCCTCCCAGCACCTCTCTGGCAGCTCGGAGACCCTCACCCTGCATGTACACATTACGCTCGGCAGCTCCAGTGCTGCCGAACACGCCGTTTTGCTTCTGGATGATTGGGATGCAAGCAGCAGGCAGAATCCATTAATCACCTCCACTCTCCCGAAATAAGATAGTGTCAGAGCAACTTGTTCCTCATTGCTATGCAGCACAGCCTTCCCAGTGGAGGTTTTTTGGAGGAAACAGAAAGCAGCAAAGAACGTTTCTGAGTGGCTGAGGCCGACATTCCCAAAGGGATCTATAGGCATCAAGCATTTGACTCTAACTGAAAAATTGATGTAAACAATAGCTTGTTACCTTGGTCTTCATTTTGACCCAGGCGTATTGATGATTTAATCGTAACTGAAGCCAGCACAGATTTTGTCCACACAGCAAAAGGGGGAAGATGACTACCACATGTCACTAAACCTACCCTAGCTTAAATCAAGCCTACAGGGATAAATAATAACAAGGAAGCTGGAAGGATGAGAGTTTTAGCATGTATGCACAATGCTGCGCACTTTGGCTGTTAGCTGGTATATGTGAACATCCAACCCCACCATCCTGACTTGACATCCTGGTGGACCACACGACTCACGTGCTCACTCAGTGTGTGGCAGAGGCTAAAGGGGACAATTATAGTCCTAGGCTCTTGTCCCAGCCGGATGACACTTATTAACTCTAGCCAACATCATTTAGTCCGTCCAAGTTTCCGAATGACCTCCCTTTCTCACTTCAGTGCCTGGCAGTCTCTCACTAACAGAGTTGAGAGCTTCATAAATATCATGCCCAAATAGCTTGAGTGGTGGTTCAGAAAATTACAGACGGCGATCAAAGTGCCGATGTGGAGGGAATCACCTAGCTTGGAAACAGCACATCTCCCCACACCTGCTGGGGGGGAGCACTCCAGACCAGCATCAAACCCTCACCCACTAGTGCTGGCCAAGTTTAGGGGCCTGAGCACGGCCCGACAAGTTGGGAGGTGTGGCCAGAGCTCTGTGGCCTGCCACAAGCCTACTTTAAGCATGTGTTTCGTTGGCGTGGGCTAAAGAAGAACCTTGCTCAGTCACGTTGTGCATCGAGAAGGGGAGAGATGGGTCATATTGGCTTGTTACTGCATCACACAACCCCAAGTGCTTTGGTGGGTTCCTGAAGCTCCCTGCCTGGGTCCCAGGCAATAAAATGGGGCCGATACCTACTCACCATGCAGGGCATTCAGAATATCTGATCCCAAAGAGCAGACATCCACCTGCACTCATTGATAGCAAATATAACCTTCAGCAAAGAGCATGGCCAAATGGGTTTGGTCCAGAGCAGATGGCAATACAAGACAGATCCAGATCACAGAAACAGACGGCAACAAGGAACTGGTTGTGAACACAAGCCCTTAAAAGAAACCTGGTAATTTAGTGCATGCCCTGTAATATCATGACACCTGAACAGGCTTCAGGGACTGCACTAGTACCAGCCATCAGCCTGAGGTCTGAGTCTCATCTTTCCCTTACACAGACTCTTAGGGAAGACCTGATCAAAGCCACTTTTCAGGCATTTATTCTGATACTGCCTCAACTTCCTTGCCCTGTCTGACATGCCTCAAGGCTTCGGCTAATTCTCAATGCTTCCCTGCCTTCCTCCAAAATAAAAGCAGAGCATGTGGGAAGACAGAGGGGATGTATGACTTGATGCCTGACTGCATGTCTAAACTGTGACCCTTCCAACATTTTCCTGGTCAGGGCACCAGCACCACTGCAAACAAGAAAGGAGACAGACCTGAACCAACCTTAAAGATAATCAAAAAAATAAAGACGAAGCTTAGGGTTGGGAGGTAAGATGAAGCTATTTTTTAGTTAGTGTAAGAGGGAAAGTTCCATCCATTTTCATTAGGGAAGGACTTTGGCCATATCTCAGGTTTCACGGAGACAGAGAGCTCTGAAGGTTACCGTACCCTCACACGCTGGTGGCACATAAGACTTTCTGGACAGGTTAATATTATTCTCTGTCCAGTGACCACAGCTCCTCATTATTTTTATAAGAAATAGGAAAAATAAACCAATTATACAGTGGAGGATGAGGAAAAAAATACAGAAAGAACAGGAAAAAAAGAAATAAAGTCAATTTTAGTCCCATACCCATCTCCCTGCAGAACATAGAAAATATCTTGACCTGCCTCACTCTCCATTTTGGGACCTCCATCTGGAATTCAAAACATCTGGATGAGTCAGTGTATCAAATTATTAGCAACATCCAGGGAGCTAGAATGCTCTCTGCCTGCCCTATCCACACCCACACTGCTACTCAAAACTTAAAGGCCAGCAGCATCCACATACTCCTCATCTTACCTGAACATGAACTTTGCAAGTGCTCCCACACAGACAATCCCCTCCTGTGTAAAACCTAAACAATGCTAAGTCTCCACAACTAGTACAAAAAAATTTCAGCATCTTGAACACCTGCACAAATGCTCTTACTACACTTCAAAAATTCATTTAGCCCAGCACCCAGGTTTCACAGTTGGTTGCAGTGGTCAGAAATAGCAGCACTGGATTGATGTTCAAGGACCACAAGCAAAAGCCCAAAATAAATTGATGGGAACAAGGGAAAATCCATCTGTAATCACAGAACAAATTCACCAACTTCACTTCACTGTAGAGCAGCGAGCCCTTATGTTGGTGGATGCTGGCTGGCAGACAAGAATTGACGCAGGCCATTACTTTTTGCAGCGTAAAGTCAAGGATGAAGGATATAAAAATTTAGAGACCTACATTAGAAGTCTCACACACTGGCAAGTTATGGGATTTTGCAGGCAGGGAGGAAAACAGACTTAAAAGCTGCAATCGTAGTTATTTTTAGAGGGACAAATATTGCAGCTATGCTATAGATCTCTCCAGCTGTATTAAAGAAACAGTGTTAGCCAAGTTTATTTGCCACGGAACTAGGAGGGAGAGTGCAGCAGCAAAAGGTAACAGTCTCTTTATGACCATAGCTAGAAAAATTCCACAAAGCCATACAGGCTGCAGGGGCTGGCGTGTTTTTCCCCTCCACCCCCTCATAAACGAAACTTGTCACCATTGTGTGTATTTGAGCCTGCCTGGCCTCCAGCCAAGCCTCCCAAACCCCATCCCAAGCTCCCTTCCCAGTGCCCAGGCACAGGGAAGAGCCCACGCACACTCAGCACAGACTTGGGGTAGGCAGATGCACGCTGCTGAGCCCCATCTCTCCACAGATGCATTTTACCTCTCTCTGTTCACTGCAGATCTTGCACAACCAAAGAGGACGTTTCTGGGTTCCAAAGGTTTCTATTCCACACTTGGTGCAAACTTTCTGAAACAAGGAGGGAGAAAAAAAGAAAAAAAAAAAAGATGGCGTTAGCAACTCCCCACAGCCGTATAGCCCTTGGGAGAAAGAAGGTTGAGAAGCATCTGTCCCAACAGTTCTATTTTGCTTTCCTTAAAAACCTAAACATGGCACAATTTTCTCATTTACCCTGGAGAACCACCGATCGCAGGAAGCTGCTTCAGGTCTATATGGACATGAGACAAAGGCAAATCTACAGCACACTCCTTGACTGCAGGGTGAGAAGAGAACTGGACGGGGTAGGTCAAACCCCATGACCAACAGGCGTATTTCTAGGGCGTTTGTTTTTTTTTTATTCCTTTAAATCCTAAAACCCAATCACTGTGGCATGGAAGCAGTTGTAACCAAGTACAAAACAACCATGAGTTTGTGCAAGACTGGAAATCCTCCCTTCCCTCACATATGTAGTCTTAAACCCCACGGCTTCCCCTCCATTTCAGCACGCACTCAGCAGCTATTGATTTGTGGCTGCTTAGGAAGCAGGCACAACTGTGCCTACACGCACATTTCCTGAGCAGAATGCTTGATAGCGCCTCACAGCCTCTATTGCTGCACAAGGGAACTTTCATGTCTCCGCTGGCATTACAAGCCATTTACAACCTGAATCACCTAATATTATATAATGAAGCTGATGTGTATCAGGCTGGCTTACAGTTTGAATGAGAAATTGGATAAATTCTTTGATCCTCACAGAGCAAATGCCACTCACAGGAGGGCCCTGGAGAGCAAAACCTTGCTTAGAGAGACATGTGAATTTAATCTCTCCAGCTAAGGTTTTACATATCCCCCTAAGCAGGCTGTTCCTCCTCTGAGTCAGGAGGTCTGTGTCCAGGGACAAAAGTCTCAGTGGCTCACCCAGCCCTTAGTGCCCACGCGTAGAGAAGGAGAGCGGCAGAACGATGGTACTGACGCAACGGCTTCCACAAATAAATGCACCCAACTGTTTTGGTCACCATAGTCCAGAGGCAGGTCTGTCCCTGAATCATGCTGCTCAGAAAGTGGGAGGCAGCACCAGCAGCCCCACAGAGGTTGGTGCCCTTCTTCATCTCTGTGTTCCTGTCCTCGCCCTCATCCTCCCAGGGAAATAAGGAACAACCTGTTGGGTCTGGTGCATCAATACTCAGCAAGGTGCTACCCAAGCCAAGAGGGATTGCAGATGCAATTAGCAGACACCACCTGAAGTACCCCAAATTCTCCTCCCCTCAAACCAAAATCTGAGGGAGCAACTCAGTCTTAAATACCCTCAAAGATCCCAGTCCCCACATGTATAGCACATTCAAACACTCCCTCTAGTGGAAGTTTCCAAGAGATTTTATTCCTAGCCATAAATTTTGAAAGTTCCAATATAAAATGGGGCTTTCCTCCTCCCCTTCTCTGCAGACTAGCTGGAAAATTGAGCCTCACTCACAACCCTTCAGAAGAAGACATAAAAATCAAGGTCATTAAACACAGCCCCATTCCTCATTAAATGCAAGATAAAGCACTTTCTTCTCCTGCTTATACTTCACCTTCTATACATGATACTGATACCCTCTGCGTGGTAAATGACACATTATGCTTTACCTAACTACTGCTATTGTTAACACATCTGGATTGGCATACATCTTTGTCTTGCCATAATGCATTTATTTCTAAGATAATAAAAAGTAATATTAAAAATATTCTTCATAAAACAGAAAGTGGCGCTTAGAAAATCCACCAGGCTACAAGAAATATAGAACCTCTATTCAGCAGAAGGAACTTGCTGAACGTAAGTTCTTTGCTATGTTTCAGATGCATCATTACAACAATTCCTGTTATTGAATTAAACAGGCTGCAATGAGACGGTAACAGAGCAACACTAGCAAGAAAAATATGAACTTTAAAAATCCATAATCCCCTGACAAGTCATTTCTTATTGCATACAACACTGCATGAGTGATGGATATCCCTGGACGAGATGGAACAAGCTTAAAGTAACAGTCCACTCTGTGTGCTCTGCCGAAGGGTTGACTGTTCACTCAGTTCACTCCACAACATTAAAAAGCAGCAAGGGGAGAAGCTCAGGGCACCCAGTCAGCATTGCCCTGAGCTTGCACACAGCTGAAAAGTGCAGCCAAGCTGAAAGCAGCTGCAAAGTGCACACTGGAAAAGTAGGGTCTCACCTTAAATCAACCTGGATATGAATCCTCCTGAACTGCCAACAGACTCCAGACAAAAAGGGAATAACCACAAAAACCCATCCCTTCTCTGGGGTTTTCTGGTCAGAGCCCTCCCGGAGCCTGAGGCTCACGCAGCCTCACTAGCTGGAGGGGTTACTACCTGCAACTGCAAATGGACAGGGCAGGGAAGTGTCTGCACCAGCGTTTGCCTCCTCATTAGCGTACGAGGCTCACAGGAAGGTTAGAAAGTGCTGTGGCAATGTGACCTAGCTGGCTTCGGACAAGGTGAGAGCAGAATTGCCAAGGGAAGAAGGCAAGAATACAGCACATCCTGTTATTCCGCGTGCTTGAAATTCAGGAAACAGCTAGCCGTCTCCTGTCTGCCATCCAGCCCTTTATTCTCCACAGACACGTGTGCACAGAGCCCATGTTCCTCTCCAAGAGAGCTGCCCTGTAGCTCCCATTTAAACCAGACCTTTCACTTCCCAGTACCTTACTGCTGCTTCCTTCCCCACCCCTTCCTAAAAAGCTACTTTATCCCTGGCTTAGGACCCAGGGGTTCAAAGATTTGCGCTTAGTTTCCCAGTCCCTGCCTTACAAGCAATCCCCTGCATGACCCCTGCCTCAGTCAAGCTACTTCTGCAAATTGGATCCAGTGGAGAAACTCACTCACAGCAGGTCCCTGCCCAGCGAGCACATATGGAAGGCTGCTGAGACCTCGGTTCTGACTGCAAGGGGCACCCACCTCCCTTCCCTCTCTTACAAGAGCACTAAGCCCAGCAGTGCTGCAGCCAACCGTGGACCAGTGCAGGCCCAGCCCAGCAGCCTGCTCTGCATGAGAAGTGCATCTCACAAACTCCAGCAGTGTCAGCATGAAAGGTTCACCATCGTGGCCTGCATGGCTGCTTAACCACAAAGGTGCCAAAATGCACCACTCCACAGTAAAGGAGCAGGTTTTACTAAGTGTTGTCCTGTGGGCTCCACAGGACGGGGTGTGTGACATGGGCAAATGTCTCCTTGGCTCCAGTACCCACCAGGGACAGAGTCAGCACAGGCTGCTCCCTTCCACCCTACCACCAGCAAGTCAGAATCACTCCTGCACCCAGCAGGTACCCTCACCTCTCCCCAGGCAACAGGCTGAGGCAAAGCCACTTACAGAGGTATCTCCCCAGGGAAAGACGGGCTTCAAGTGCAGCAAAAACAGCCTCCCAGCAGAGAGAGGATAAGGTGGTTGCCTTGGAGATCATCATCTCCACAGCAATGCAGATTAACCCCTTGGCTGCAGAATCTAGACAAGAAACAACCATCCCCCAGGGCACCGGCAGAACAGCAGTCTCCCTGCAAACTGATGCTCCCTTTCAAACAGCACCCGTGCAGTCCTGCCAACAACATACACAAACATGGGCTGTCATTGATGCGCAGGCTAATTTATGTATCAGGGCTGGAAACCTTACACTGGTTTGGAACTTGAAGATGGACTCGAGTCCTCTGAAGAGACACGTTACTGGAAGGTCTAAAGGCTGACCTTGCAGTAAATAACAGTAAAGCACACAGACCCTTTTACAAGTTGCCTCTGATGGATGTGCATTTCTGCCCCTTCTCCCACCCTGCAGCCCCAGAGTGGGAGATGCAGAGGGGGCTGATGCACCCCATCTCAGCGTTAAGTGCAGTTTAGGTTTTTTAGGATCCTGAGGAATAAGACAACCAGGGTGCAAGAGAAAACGGGATGGTCTGACAGCACCGACCTAGACAAGTGGGGCTAAGATAACTCTGCAGAGCTATCTAGCTTCCAAGAGGCCTAGGGGCCTTTTCTGGACAGATTTGCTACCAAGAACAGGCAGAACCTGCGTGACCAAACCCACCTTTTTGCAATCCTGACAAAAGACCGACGTGCTGCCCAGCAGCCCAAGCAGTTCACCGCAGAGCAGACACTGGGAGAGGCCATTCCCCATCGCGTTCTTTCTCATGTTCTCCAGCCGTTCCACCAGGCGCCTGTGGGGGAAAAGGCAGAGCAGAGCACTCACTTTGGAAATTGAAGCACATGGTACTGAGGAATGCCAAAAACCTGCAGACGCGTGCTCCAGACTCAGCCTACCTTTGCTCCTTCTGTGCAGTTTTGGGCCCCTTGCTGGGACCATATGTACTT
Organism: Oceanodroma leucorhoa; assembly: GCA_030449065.1. Taxonomy (NCBI): domain Eukaryota; kingdom Metazoa; phylum Chordata; class Aves; order Procellariiformes; genus Oceanodroma; species Oceanodroma leucorhoa. The sequence continues at coordinate 1,349,424 of JASVER010000089.1, read as the reverse complement.
TCACTTCAGTCTCTGCACTCAGTGTTTCCCATCAGCTGGCTCTCGGTCTTCAGGGGATACAAACCCCTGTAAGTCCATCTACCGACGCTAACCAAGCCCAGAATAATCAAAACTGCAAATACCACTGACAGGCCTGACTCAGCTAGTGGGTGCAGGGCAGACAGCTCACAAGAGGGGCTTGGTCCCACACCCTTCAGGAGCTCAGTGTCACCTGGGCCACACAGTCTCAGCACAATGATTTCCTGCTTGTAGAGCAAGAAAAGCATTTAGTGCTCAGATCAGGGCAAGTCAGACAGCACCGGGAAAGGGCTTAGGCCTGCCAAGCCCTGCTCTGTTTTTACATAGACTCCCTGAAAGCAGCACTGCAGGCACATGACTTGCCCACATCCCATTAGAAGCAGGAAGGCCAGACTGAAGCCATCAGACCAAAACGTGCCCGGCTGCAGTACAGGAATGGCAGTAACTGCTCCCTGCTTCGTTCGACAGCCCGCCTGGAAGACAGGAAGCACATATGTATGCACAATGTCCGTAGCAGCAGGACTACGAAAGGGAAGGAAGGCGGGATATGCAATTAGGGTGCAGGATGTGGAGAGCGTGCAGAGCAAGGCTGCTGTCATGAGATCACTGCTTGGCAATTCTCAGGGATCCATTTGTAGACGGGGACAATAACAGCCAGGTCATTTATCAGAGGCAGTGACTAGCCACAGCCATGCGTGCGCGTGCGGCTCAGGGAGGAAACACAATCCTGCTATCCATGCAACCCCATTCTAATTAGTGCTAATGTCCCATCAACCGAGTCCCGTACTGAGAGGAAGGCAAGGTCTGTTTGAAAGAGGTACTGCCTATGGTGATGAGGTCAGACAGCACAGCCAGGCTGAGCCATCATTAGTGGATTTATGATCCTTGACTTCAGCACAAGAGAACTCCCAGGAGTTAACAAAGGCATTTCAGAGAATGCTTCAGCACGGGAACAGCAAGGCTATCGCTTTCTGCAGCTACACCAACAACCGCACAGGAATGATCAGCCCCTCAGGGTCGCTGGCTGCTTCTGGCGCTGCTGGGGTCTCCCATATATCACAAAAACATCACTGTCAGTTCTCGTTAGCACTCACTAATGGGCACTGCACAGGGACACAGCGAAGCGCAGGGGCAGGAAGCTGGGCCTGCTGGACACGGGCTGGGAGTCACTGGGGTTTCCTGTCTCATGAACACGTAATGCTGCTGGGAAATGCTGCAGGACTGCCGAACTCCCCAGCTTTAAAGGCCATCAGTGTCAGATGACCACAGACACAGCTGAGGCCAGACCTCCATCAAGACTGAAAGCAAATGGAAATCTGCAGCAGCAAAAGGATGCCCGTAAATTAAATAATTCAAGCTAGCAAACCCCTTCCAGAGGGCTCAGCCAACCAGAACATAAACTGCTCCAGGCAAAATCCCAGGGGGCTGCCGCAGACAAGGGAAAACCTAACTGCGCTGCCAGCAGCGGTTTCTGAGCCATGCCGTCCACTAGCAGTGGGTGCAGCTGCACAGCTCAGCATCTTCCCCAGCCTCTTCCAGAGCCACTGGGTAAGCTGCCTTAGCACAGGCTGCATTTACCAGGGACTGTGTCAGTGGCTGCAACCACAGCAAGTCCCAAAGCTCAGAGAAGGCAGGAGGAAGGTTTGAGACATGGAGAGAAGGAAAACATCACATCCTTCCCAATGTTCATCACCTCCAAACAAGCAACATGGGAGGGGAAAATAAGTGACCTAAGGGATGCTCTGACTGATGGAGGCTGAGCTCAGGCAGCTGGGAGAGCCACTCCTCTGTCTGCGTTGACCTTTCCCTCTGAAGGAAGGGGACAAATGAACGTGACTGTACCCGATGCGCTGCTGCTCAATGATGTCCAATTTCTCCGCCTTGCGGATGACTTCCAGAATGACCTCAAGTTCCTGCGGGCTCAGAGCCTGCATCTTCCTCTGCTTCTCAGTCTGGAACGTGTGCACCGACCAACCCGTCTGGAGCCTGTGGGATGGGGTGGAGGGAAGAATTAAGCTGTGAAAGGAGAGCACAAAACCCCTGACCTGCCCCACAGGCCAAACCTGCAAGGCACACAGAGCCTGCGTCAGCCTCCCACCAGAGAAGTCTGTTCCCTGGCTAACGCCCAAAATAGGAGTCTCTTCTCACTGACCAGATCACCACATCACCCCTCCAGCAGCACTGAGTGCTGCGCTGTCTCTCCCTGCCTTCTCATTCCCCTTTCTGCTGCAGTTTGTATTTTACCACTCCATGTCCTCACTCCTGTTTGACTCTGCCCATAAAGAAAACTAGTGCATCTAGGGCTGGCTATCCTGGGGGTGCCCTTGCAGAGGTGGGTACTGATGCCAGACACCACAAATGCAAACAGCAGACTCCAGAACACAGGGATTACCTGCACCCTCCTCCCTCCAGATCACACATCTCTAAGGTCCTCAGTTCAAACACACAAATCTCCAGCACGCTTGGAAATATAAATTTGGCAACTTCCTCCCTTGGTCTAATCCAGGCCTGCATGAGGACTTCAGCAAGCCACTTCCCTCTGTACCTCACATACAGCAGCTGACATTTCTCCTTAGCTCTCCTGGGGACAGGCGGAAGCTTTCACAGCTCAATTAATTACCATTCAGTAGGGGTTTAGAGGTCACTGGATAAAGTCACGGCTGCTAGCAGAATGCAGGGCACTATCAGACACAGCTGTCTTAATGAGGCTTTCAGGTGAAGGCTGGAGAAGTAGCAGTGGCGTGCACCGTTCACACTCAGGCAGTCCCCTCAGACACAGGGTGACCTCCTATTTTCTAACACTCTGCAGCAGGCTGACCCCACAGGTTCAGGCAAGAGCAGAGGTGGCAGTGGCATGGTACTGGCTGCCAGAGAAGGAAAGCATACAAGAAACAAATGCAATTCTAGTGCTTGACTCATCTCCATCCCTTTTGTCTTTAGGTTATGCAGTAATTTAACTTCAGGGGAAAATGAGATCAAATGACAAGTTCCTAAAACAAAAGAGTGCTGGCAGCTGGGGGGATGCTATCAATTATATTTAGGGTGCTGCAGAGACACGAGCCAGCCTCCAACCCCTTCCTTGCACCCAGGGGAGGGCTGGTGGGATGGACTCCCACCACATACCAGCCACGCTGCAAACTCCACTGCAGGCTGGCAGCTCCGAGCAGCAGCCAAGCACCGAGTCCCAGCTTAGCAGGCTCTTGTCCCACCCAAGCAGCACAATTCTAGGGTACAGAGGGGTCTGCGTGACAGGCAAACTCCTGCCTCCCAGCCAGGCTGTAGATGAGGCCAGTGGGCCAGTGCTCCACACAGATACCAGGAAACCATTCAGGCCAGAGCTGAGGCTGGAAGGAGAGGAGGGAGGTGGCAAGGACTCACTTGGCACGCAGTGCCAGCTGCCGGTCGTTGGGGCACACCCACTGGCCTGTCCCACTGCCAAAAATCGTGTCGGCCATGGCACCAGGCTGGAGAGGAGAGGCAGGGATCACACCTGTAAGAAGCAAACACCAGCATTGAGCACAACTGCCACCCCACCCTCAAGAAAGCACAGGGCAGCGCTGGGCACAGCCTTAACCATCCCAAAGGGCCACTCTTCCGGCAAGCAAAACAGGTGATCTGCCGGCGTCACACATAGTGGAAGCAGACAGACTGTCACCCACAGACAGCAATAAAAACATACCATCATCCTCATAAAATATAAGCCAATAAATACCTTCAAATACCTTGAAGACAAGGCTGGAAGTTTAGATTTTATGGTACTCTGAAAAAAAGCCAGGGACTCTCTGTCAGTTCTGATTTTTCATTTCAAACTAGATAAAAGCGTTGTTTGTAAGAATAATCTCTGCCCCCTCACCTCTGGAGCCCCAACGCTGCAGTACTGACAGAGAAAGCCACTCTAAAGGACACAAAGAAGCTACATTTGCTTTTTTTACCTCTTAATGGGGTAACAAACAAAAACCCACGCAACAATCAGCGTGAATAGTGGCAAGTCATTTCGTTCATTAAAACTGCCTCCATAATAGCCTGATATTTATAACCACAGCCTACAATAGCAGCTTGTTTGCATTCTCTGATGTGTAAGACAGCACCCCTTGCAGCAGATCTCCTACTACAGCTTCTGTAACCAGCACGGTCACACCAGTGGTTCCTCGTGTTCAACGACAGTTTCACTGTGAACTGATCAGTAAAGGCAGCAAGAGCCAACTTCCACGCACTCGTGGGAGAAGTGCATCCCCAAAAAGGACTTTGCAGCTAAGCAGTTCTGAGTCCTACCAGCAGCTCAGATGAACAGAAATCACCAAGGGACAGACACAGCCAAAAGATTTCAGTGGAGGCAAAACTGAGCTTTTCTCCAGCTGGATTTGCTCTCCAGCAGAGCAAGGGTCTCACGACCCCTAATGCATAAATTTCCAGGTATTAATACTTACCTTCCCCAGAACAGACACTTGCCAGCTTTGAAACCATACCTGCTGGGCAGAGATAACGTGTTTAATGCTGTTTGGCAAACACAAATCAGATACTATAGCAGGCAAGGTATATCACCTGCCAACTGTGCAGTAGTTCCCAAGAAAACACATGTTCCAGTCTCAATCCACAGCACACTTACCCCAGCAGCGCTCATGGTTCAGCGTGCTGCACCTACGCTTGCTATCTACTGCTGACACACAGAGCTTTCTGCTTCTGTGCCAGGCATGGAGGCATCACAGGCTGCACGGCCTTGGCCCTCTTACACAGGCAGGCAGCTTGTGCAAATAGATCGATCTCTCCCTATGCTGAGCTCACATGTGCCACACACGCCGCACTCACCCCCCGGCACAGAAACACTAACCCGTGTTTGAAAACTGACAGCTATCTCCTGCCAAACCCCACGTCAGCCTTGAGAGCCAAAACGGTTACCAACAATGAACCAGTTCCTTCCTCTCTGACCATCCAATTTCTGGAGAGAGTCTGAAAACTCAGCTCTTGCAACAGGCAGGAGAGAAGAGGAGGAATTCCACAGGAAGCACAGACTTCTTTCGGTGCAAGGGGACAGATGTATAAAGAGGGTGAAGGCTAGAGCCTTCACAATTCAGCATAATGCTGAGCAGCACAGCCCGACTGTACAGCAAAGTGAGGCATGGAGGAGATGGGAAGCTGCAGAGGTTTGGCAGAGAAAGAGGGTTGAGACAGGAAGGACAGACAGAAGTGTCGCGCACAATTTTTTAAACCTTTACTACATTAGTAAGGTGATTACTTTTGAAAGGGCTCATCCCTAGAAGAAATCCTTGAACTGTGGCATCTTCGATTTACCAACTACTTTCCTTGCTCTGCTCAGTGCCACACACGCTGTGGGTTTGCATTTCCATTTTGTCCCAGAACACCTCCTGCTCTTTTCATCTTCTTCACTATCTCAAGCAATGAGACAATGCAGTCCCCGCACACGTCCCACAGCAGCTCACACACACGGGAGCAATCAGGCACTAACAGCAAAAGAATACAGAGGCTCCCACCCCCCGGCCAGTGTTAGAAGCAGAGAGAAGCTACAATTTCACACAGAAAGGCTGACCTGGGATTTTCCAGATATTTTCCAAGCCTGTAATGTGTTGTTACAGGATTATATGCACATGTACCCCCCCCCTCAAAATGCATATATTAAATTACTCTTCAGCTATACCACATACTCTTCCCTCCCACTCACGCACACCTGAAGAATAGCACAGCCCACACACTCAATGTCCACTGGCAAGGCTGAATGCACACAACCACACCGACATGAGCAGCGCTTGGCAGCTGTGGGATGTTTAGCATAAAAGCTAGAGCTGGAGATGAGCCCCGTGCCATGGTCAGGGCAGAGGAGTTTGCTTTGCCAGCAGCTGTGCTTTCAGGGTGGAAAGCAGTGCTGAATACATCTGCCTCTCCTCTGCAGAGCTTTATCTACTCTAACAGAGCTGAAGGCAAGTCAGAATAGAGCACATCAGGCTAAGCATTTTTCTCAGGAGAGACCTAAACACATTCTCCAGCCTCATACCACAGTGCGCTTTTCTCAGCATGACTGAACAAAAACAAGCAATGTCATGCTCTTTTGCCTCTTGTTACTCAGCATATGCTTTCTGTTCTCTACCATTCCCTCAGCAGCATCTGCAAAGAGAGAAGGAAAACAAAACACAGCCTAGACATCCATCATATCCCAAAACATTCTTCATATAGATTATCCCCTAAAATATTTACAGGAGCATTATCTTTTGGCAGCATTGGGTATCTGCTGCTCCCTCTGATGTAAACTGGCATAACAGGTGGCTTTGCCCCTTTGCCTCTGAAAAAAGCCAGGTGTGTTTTGACACAACCACATTGGAGAAGGAAGCAAGAATGACTGCAGGCCACAGTCTGCTGGGGCAGAAACAGGAGCACTAACAGGACTGGAGAGAAAGGAATATCTTGCATGGCCACGGGAACGATGCCAGAGAAATGGTATCAGTATCTGGAAGGCGTGAAGCATCCTCCCTCTTATCTCTGTACAGGACAAGAAGTACGGTGGAATCAGCCTAATCAGAAACACTAAGATAGCAAAACCACGCCAGCCAGGGGAGTCATTTCTATGGCTGTGGTGAAACAGCCCTCTCTTGCAGTCAGCCTCTACTGCGTTCTCTCTCAAAAATGCTCCAGTTAGACCCTACCTCACCAAGCCAACCCCTCCCTGTTCTCTGCTCCTCTCAACAAGCTAACAAAGGGCAGAAGCAGCCAGTCTCTAGCAGTGTGAAAGCAAGAGAAATCCACAGCTCTTGGCCCTGCTGCAAGTCCACTGCATACAGAATAAAGGGGAAGCACAAGTACTTAGTGTTACAGAAAGAAAACTTCTCACTCCAAGATTCTGCTTTTTACTTGAATTAAGAATTAAAAGGGTGCTCTTATCAATACTCTATGACCTTCTTTAAAAACCCTCCACCTGTTTGTTCCTTTCCTATGATGGAGGAAGTCATGTGAAACAAAACCTCATTAAATCTGAGTCCACCTGCCTGCCTTTGGCACAGATGCTAAGGGGAACACTGTAAGGAAGGAGTGCTGCCCCGCAGAGAGCCAACCCTTCGCATGGGACCAGGAGCATTTCGGACAATGCATAACTGAGCACATCGATGCCTGAGGCTGTGACGTAGCACTGCTTCTGCTATCGCCATGATGAGACTCTGCAGCCAGGGAACATGACTTCAGTCTGTGAGGGAGAAATCTTCAGGTGGGGTCTGAGTGAAGGGAACAGCAGCAGGGTCACGCTGGTGACTTGGCCCCACATCCCTGCAGAGCGACCACGAGACAGCAAAGCGCGCAGGATCTTTCCCCCTGGACAGTTCCCACTTCTTGGCCTGGAGGATGAAGGTGGGCTGCAGCCGGCTGTGGGGCAGCATGTCCTCCACGGGCAGGCTGGGGAGAGGCGAGCACCCTTCCAAGCCACCCCACCAAGTCACACAGCCATGGGTCCTGCAGCAGGCACACCTTCCCGAAGCAGCAGCAGAATAGCAGCGGGAGGTGTTTCTGGATGTACTCCTGATCTGCATTCCAATATCCAGCACATTCAGCACCAACTACAAATGGCGGCTGCGACGGCAGAAGGTTGCCATGTCGGCATGTCCCAGAGCTAGCCCTGGCTGACGGCAACACACAGACACAGCCCTTTGACATGACGCTCTTCAGAGAATTTCAGGCTCTTCTGTGAACGAAGGCCAGTTTTCTCAGCAGAACAGCACCATGAACATCACTTATCTTTACCGTAATAACAGAGCACAGTCATAGCAGGTCATGCCAAAGGTCCAGTAAGCACGGTACCTGCTATCTGACCAGCTCCAAAAGCAGATGCTTAAGGAAGAGTATAAAACAGAGCACAACACAGCAATACTTTCCCAGAATACCCTCCCAGCCTCCAGAGATTCCTGGATCATGCACTCCCTGAGCCAGGCTCTGTATCTAACACCCTTAATATTTTTCTGTCCCAAATTTATCAGCGTGCTTTTTCGGCTCATGTACACTTTCAGCATCATCTCACTACACCAAGCCCCTTCCCCACTCCTCCACCTCAAACACGTTTTGACTTTACCTTGACTACATCAAAGTTAAAACTGAAGGGTCTTGTTGACATTGAGGTAGCCATTGCAGTAGAAAACACCTCCTCACGGCAGCGAAAGCACAGCCTGCACGAGCCCTCCTGCAGCTGGGCTGATTACAGGTGCCCACGAAGCATGAATTCCTCTGAGCCCTGCAAATACAAAAATGTCCTATACAGGCCCATAAGGAGCTCTCCAGTCAGCTTTCATTTGCCTGGTTATTTCAGCTAAGCAGCTCATGTCTATATTAATTTGTTTTTATAGGAAATTAATTAGGCTTTTTTTTTTTTTAAATACTTCATTTAAAAAATAAAAATTAAACAGTTGGCCAGAGACAAGTTCCCAATTCCCAAGCTGAGCTGTGCCGGTGTAATTAACTCGCCTGCTTTGAGGGCGTCATCTCCCCCAGGACTCCCAGCTTGCACCAGGTACCGTGCTGGCCTGTTTTTCCTTTTAGCTGCTGCTCCCTCAAAGAGGCAGTGTAATTACTCTCTGCTCTGCGCACCAGACCCCATTATCCCTGTGAAACCTTAGCAACTAAGTGAGTGTTTGCTCTTGTTGCTATGACAGAGGATAAATGATTAGAGGAGACAGATAAGGTTAACCCAGCCTCTGCCTCCCACCCACCGCTGGCCAGTCCCTTTTCCTCCCAGACACTAGTCGCGCAGCAGGGAGACAAGTACAAGCAGGCAGGGAAAGGCTATTTAGTCCAGACGCAAGTCTTCCCCTCATGTTTTAAAGATCCTAGTGCCACAGTTGTATTTCAAAGCACACAACTGTTTTAAAGAGACAGAATAACTCCTGGGGCTGTAAAAGCGTGGCAGAAGACACCAATTTGACTTTCAAGATATGGCCAAGTCTCAGAGCCAGAGAAGGGGAGTAACTGTGCCTGTACAAGTGCTGGCCTGAATCAGGGCTTTATAGAAGTTTTTCTCACACACAGACCACTTTGAACTGCCCCTTCACACCTACATCTAGCAGTTTCTCAGCCCCTCCAGTGGCAAAGGAGCCTGCTGTAAGCATTGACATTTTATAGGGGCTAAGCAGGCAAGAAGCACAAGCACAGCGGAGCCATGCAATCCTCATCACCTTCCTGCTGCCCGCTCTCCAGAAGGGAGAGAGCTGGGCTGGCACACAGGGGCACGGCTGAGAAACAGCCTTTTGCAATTTCTTACTGTGACAAATCCCGACACTAGTGCAAACCCTTAGCAGCAGATGGAGAGCCAAGCGACACAAGGAATCCAAAATGATCAGACTTGACTTTTGCAGCTCTGCAGCTTGGGCCAACAGAGACAAGAAAAACACAATGTCCAAATAAACACCACAAAACCTTGACAAGCTTTGGGACAACAACTTAAGAACCCCATCAGACAGACTTTCTACCTGTCTGTCCCACCACTCAATCTAAGCAGTACCAGCACCAGCAAAACAGGGAAGACCTCATTCAGAGCTGTGTATTCGATTTTGGTCAGCACGGTAAACACGGATCAGCCTCAGCACATGGAAAGGGAGAGAAGTGTCGTTATCACGTAAGGCCAAGTTGGAAGAGGAGCAAGTGGCGATGAGGTCTGGGAGGAAAACAAAGAAGATTCCCATGCACCAGAGCTGCTTCCCAATCCTAGCAGTAGTGGCAAGAAGCCTAACTCCTTTTAAGACAGAGCTTGTTAAAAAGCTTATAAAATACAATGCCCTGGAGGTCCATGCCAGTCCTACGAGTGGGAAGATAAAATCAGCTCTACAGGAAAACTGACATACGGTACCAAGAAGCCTGTATTAATGAGAGGCACTTATTAGCGTGGCTACTTGATATATGGTAAGCTATAAAGAACCAGTTTTTGCCCTAGCAAAGCAGTCTCCTGGCTCTCCAGCACCCTACGATGCTGGGGAGGAAAGCCAGCACTATTCCACCTGCCAAGGTATATCTTTATTTATCAGACTTTGGCCTTATTTCCTTCTGATCCCCAGCCAGGCAGGTGCGTTGTGCAAAGTGAATAATTCATGAAGACAGGAGGCTCTTTCTGACTCACATTCTGGGGCAGGTTGATCTGGCATAGGCCTAGGAGAAGCAAATTAGCATCTAAATGGCCAATTAGAGAGACTCATTTCACTATTCTGATATGCTGAAAAGCTCAGGAGGCCTTCTGTGGCTGAAGGTTGGCAGGGTGGAATCAGCACCTCCCAGCCTCCAGAGAAGCATCAAGTTTCTTAGAAAGAATTGGACACAGCAGGGAAGTACTGAGCGAGGGCCAGCGTTTGTCAAGGAATCCCTTGCAGGAGAACCGCATGCCAGCCTATTTTGCGGGTAACCTCAAGTGAACCAGGAAAAGCACATTCACGGCCGGCGGAGAAACTCTGCTGAGCAGCCTGACCCCAGGCCTTGCCAAAAACTCACTATCCAGCATGGCTCTGAGCCACAGGCCTGCCATCACATCTGGAGGATGAAATATCCTTTCTCAGCATCCTTAAGCTATAGTATTGGGTTTTGGCATCCTAGGAAGCCTTTGAACAACACACAAACATGGCCAGCGGTAACTCCAAGACCTTTATCACCCTGAACATTGTTGGTACGAGCAAAAAGAAAGCCATGGACTTTGACCAGGCCCTGGGGAGTACCTGACCCAAGCTGCAACCCTGTGGGTAGGCACAGCATGTCATTCTTACTTGCAAATACAACAGCATCCATCACCCCATGTCAGAGTGCCCAAAAGAACCACAACAATCCATCCTCCGCAAGATGCACATGGCTGCTCCCACCAACAACATGCACAAGGCCAACAACTCTCAAAAGCACGCCGGGGCTGATAATTTTTTCGATGGAGCACGCCACTTTCAACCTCCCACTTCTGGCTTGTTTCCCCCCACACTCTTGTCACTTACATTCAGTTACCTTCAGGAGGCTGAATTCCACCTAATTCAGCCTTGTGCAGTTCACCTTGCTGTGTTTCTGGACTGCTTTCAGCAGCATTTTAGAGAAGACTCTCCCACCAGTGGAGCTCCGGGTCTGGGTGCCCCAGGTCCCCCCCAAAAGCTGCTCCCCTGTCCCAGCTCGCCAGGGGAAGGGGCCGTACCCTACGGGCCCCGGACAGAGCGGTTTCCCAGCAGGTTTCCAGGCTGTCGGTACGTACAAACACCTGAAACTCTGCTTGAAACTCCGCACGAAACGCCCGTGCGCCCTCTCGGCAGAAAGCTGCGGGCTGGGCACCACCCGCTGCCCCCGCCGCGGCGTCCCCCGCCGCTCACCCACCTGCCCTCCGGCCCGGCCCCGCTCTCGCACCCGGCCTCGCTGCCCCGGAGTTTTGCCGGCTCCGCCACGGGCCACGCTGGGACTTGACGCGGACCCGCCCCCCCTCCCGGGACAACGCGGAAACGGAGCGCACCTGCGCCGCGCCGCGCCGCCGCCTCCAGCCCCGGCGGCGCCGCCCGCGCTCCGCGCCCCCCCCACCACCGGCGCCCCCCGCGGGTCCAGGCACCCCCTGGCGGCGCCGCGCCGCACCCGCCCCGCCAGCGCCGGCCGCCGCCAAGGTCCGGCCCGGAGCGCCGGGGCTCGGAGCGGGGCCGGCCGGCAGGGCTGCGGGCAGCAGCCCAGAGGTGCGCTGGGACCGGCCGGCCGCGCCCGGGAGCTCCAAAAGAGGAAAAAAAAAACATTTAAAAAACCCCAAACTACAAACAAGGAAAGCCGGTAGTAAACAAAACCCCAAAATATCAAAACAAAAAAACCAAACCAAAACAAAATCTAAATCCACCCAAACAAAACAAACCCCCCTCAACAATCAAAAAAACCCCCAAAACCCAACCAAAAAATCCAAACCCAAACCCCCGAAGCAAAAAAACAACCCCAAGAAACAAACAAACAAACAAACTAACTGACAGGAAACCCAACCCCACCACAAAAATTAATTTTGCAGGGAAAAAAAAAGTTCAGAACAAGAGCACCCCGTAGCAAAGCAAGGTGATGTGCTGGGCCTGGGGCAACCGCGGGAGCTCGTAACTTTTAAAAGTTAAGGGCCCAAACCTGCAGAGCGATCCTAATAACAGACACCAGCTACAGAAGGTTGCCTGGGATCAGCAGCAAAATTTGGTCTCACATTTTTTTAGAGTAAAGCTGTTCCTCCTGGGACTGCTGTGGACGGCCCTGTGAGCGGCCCCCCATGTCAGAAAAAGCTCCGTCTGCGGGAAGGATTGCAAACGGGTTGCGGCGTGGGCCTGGCGTGGACCCAACATACTGAGACAAACCCTGCTTCAACCAACTCGCTGCACAGAGGGTGAGGGATCAAGGGGCCAGTGTGGCTTTTCTTCCACTTTCAAGAATTGCTCGTAGCCCACTCCCTTGGGCTTCATGGTAATAAAACAGGTCTCACTTTGCGTTTTAGGGAGCTGTACAAATGCGAATTACTGTCCCATTCAGCACAGGGAGGGTGGGGAGGGGAGAGCAAAGCACTTGGTGGATTGACAGCCTGGGATCACAGGGTGAGTCAACAGAAAATCACAATCACAGGAAAACAATTATTCCTTTGCAGTAGCCTGTGAACACAGAAATTAGGGCTCATTACTGTCTAAACGTCCAGTGGATGCAGTGAGTAAATTTGCCATGTGACAGGAAAGAAGGGAGAGAAAAAGACAGAAGGAAAAGAGAAAGGAAGAGAAAATAAATCTTCAGTCAGTGCTTTTACTGCCTGTTCAGAGCCTGCTCTTGAGAAACCCGGTGGCCCTGCAAGCCCCATCATTTCCATACATCCACAAGACCTCACAGGGTAAGCTTAGGGGCCTAAGCCACCTTTTACCCAAATTGACATCAAGTCTGAGTATATATTTTGCTTTTTGGCTTAGGCAAGTGTTGAAAAATACATCAGAGGAAGCAGTGTTTGCATTAATACAGAGCCTGTATTTCTGTGGAAGAAAGCACTTAGAGATGACATTTCGCACCAGGGTAGTCCTCCACACAGTCAATAACATAAATAAATTAAACACATGGTTCAGCCAACTTTAGGAAAAAGATAAATTACCTTATTTAACCAGCTGTACTGGTAGGAGCAATAGGCACAGGAAACTACACACATCTCAGAGCCTGTATCCATTCTGCTCTTGAATTTGCTCGTTGGGATCCCCACAGAACCACAGATGCTTCGGAGTCCGACTGCAAGGGTGGGCCTTGATAGCTGGAAGTCACAGAGAATAAATATGACATTACATTAAAAATTTAAAAAGGCTAAATATTAGTTTTATCTTGATAGCATGAAGTCAATTTTTCATACACTCGTTTCTCAGAAAGCAGGCACTTCCAATTCCACGCAAAGAACCCTTCAAAATCTCTCTTTTATCGATGATGGGTTTCACTGAATTATTCACCGGATCACAGCTGCCAGAGATGTTAAATATACACGACAAGGACTGTAACGGATAGCAACCTTCTCCTGCAGGCCTATCAGCGACGCTGACAGTTGCACCGCAGATGCCCCAAGCTGATGCAGTCTCCTGTCAGCACAGCACATAATTGCTCGCTGGGGAGCAGCCTTTCTGTGTCACCCTCGGACAGGCACATTTCTCAAGAAATGAAAAATAAAGACCACCATTTTCAGAGAGACGTTAAACTCGTGGGCCTGAAGGTGTCCTCTGGAAGAACTACAGATGCTTAAAAGCAGCCCTATTGTACAGCAAAACAATCCTCGTGGTAACAATCCTGGAGTGCTACAGGAAATTATTCCCAGTTTGGACACTGGACTGGTAAGCAGGGGTCTGGGCTCCCACGCTCAGCTGTGTCCTGCCAGGCAATCAGAGCTGAGGCATTGCACTGCTGGTCTGCTTTCCACAGTCTGGCTGTCGTTTCTGGTTAGATCACAGGTTCCTTCAGGTTCCTTCCTCCATCATCTGTCGGTTCAGCATTTGCCACAAGATTGTGAGGTGGACAATTAGTGTTTTAATACACAAATAATAAGAGTATTAATTATGAGCAATTTTAAACACATCGTAGAATAACCAAAGGCCAAACTGGCTGGCTGCTTATCTCTGAAAGACCATTTCCTAGGGTCACAGGCTGACAACTGGCAAGGAGCTGCCACAGCCAGAGATGTTTGGCACTCCCTACCCATCGCCCTGACCACTCCAGCTCAGTCTAGCCACTTTACAATTCACAGCAAGAAGGCCAGGATTTTTCTCCAAGCTGTTACTCTGATTGCAATCCTCTGCTATTTGGTCCTCAGTGATTCAATTTGTATTCGTCCCTGTAATTATCATTCCTCAATAAAAAGGTCAATGATTCAGTCCCTAATCTGAACAAAAAAAAAATCTTGCCTACAGAGCACACCTGCTTAAGAATATATAAGACAAAGGAAACGTTTAAAGATTACTGATGCTTCATAGCAAATTAAGCTGCTTTTTAACCTGTTTTAAAGACAAACTCCCCATTCTGAACCACTGGGTTTTTTTTGCTCGCATGAACAACTCTCAGGTCTAATTCTCTTTTCCTTGTTCAAGGTAAGCCTACAGCATCCACTATAACATTTCACAAGATGACTTCGTAGTGGCCGAGTGCAGTAGGTCTATATGCAGTTTCAGTGCATCTGTGGCACAGGAAAATGATGCACATTTTTGAGTAAACTGGTTCCACAGGGAAATCTGGAGGAATTTCTCCATGTAGTTGCATCTGAAGTAAAAAAAAATGCACCCAGAACCACCAGCCCCACCCTCCGCAACAAAAGCCATTTGAGTTAGAACCTAGCAGTCATGGGTTATATATTTGAGGTTTGGGCATTTCTTTGATGTCCTGATAAAAATATACATATACATATACACTACAACTGCGAAGATCCACTTTCTGACACCAGCTTAGGCTGGGCTTTGAATTTAAGCCTTGCAAGTTTCCTTCCTCATGTCACCAGATCTATATAATTGCTTATAAAATTACTGATTTTTCCAATCAGGATATAAGGCATATTCACAAATCTCCTCTCAGAGGCACCTGCCTGTTGAATTACCCAGATTTTATACTAAATAGGGGGGGAGGGGGTCATCATAACACCCCTGTCTCACCAAAGTAAACAAATACAACAGTACCTTTACTTCATTTAACACTCAAGCTAAAATTAAAGAGGACAGTAGGAATATTCAATCAAATTGAAAGACAAATCTAACAACCCTTACATGTATAGATTAGACCTACTGCTTGAATGCAATTACCTTTCCTGGCAATGGTTTACAAATTGGACTTCTATTTTATTAATTCATGATATGTTTATTTTGATATATGACATATGCCTCCAAGACGCAGTGAAACCTTCAGAGGATTGTGGAAAGCTTGTTCTTAGTATTTTTACTGTGAATTGCAGGTGGAATATCCACTGAGACTGGAGTCTGGCTGCGCTGGGCACGGCAGAGTTTGAGACTCTCAGTCTAAACAGAAAAGGGGGACAAAGAGAAAAGTGACAGAAAGCAGCAAGAGGGTAAGGGATTTGCCTGGGGACGATGCTCCTTCAGAATAAAATTATCTGCTGCCAGGGAGCACCTCACCACCTAGCATTCTCCTGGCCAACTGCAGCAGCAGAACGGGCAGGTTAACCAGGCGAACGTTGGTCCTACCCATCCTGGTACTCCAAGAAGGAGCTGTCAGAAGATTATTTTCTTTGTATGTAGCTCAGGTCAGCCGCTACCACTGGGCTCTAATTTTGGCTGGCAAGTCAGGTTTTGTCATAATAAAATTAACAACAACCACCACTAGCTACAAGTAATCCCTTTCCCTCAGCTGTTCTCCAAAAAATATTATATTCACTTTTCAGTCTGGATGAATTATTTACATCCCATCAGTGCTGTTCCTGTCTTCCTTACCTTTTTGCCCTGTGTCACCGTCCCTTTCATCCACATGCAGGCTTTGGAGACCTGCTGGCTGCTGTACAGCATTAGTAATAACCATCACTGCAAAAACCCTGCTGTTGACACTTTGAAATCAGACCATTAGCAGCAGTCGGAGAAGTGCTGCCTGCAGCCCAGGGATCCGCTGTGGGAACAGCCTCCCGGGAGCCTGACTTCATCACAACCTGTTTGAATGCAACTGCGAGCGTCTGCCAAATTTCACATCTAAATAGATCAGGAGGAGGGAAGGAAAGAGGCAGGCAGGGAGAGGGAGAAAGTACACCAAGCCAGGATTAAACCTCATGTTATTTCCAGGGAGAGGACGACAAATAAGCAGTGCATTGCTTCAGCAGCTGTTGCTAGAGTTCCCGCAAATACTTTTCATCCAGGCTCACCTCCGAAGGAGATGCACGGATCTCCGTTTCTGGTGAGGCTGTTAAAACACTCACCACCACAACGCAGCAGCAAGGCCAGGAGATCTGAGAATTGCACCGGCCCCAAAACACTCAGGAGAGCTATTGCCACCTCAGAAGCTGTTTCGCATGTACCTTCACCCCTCTGATGTGGGGAAAGGCGGAGGGGAGGAAAGGGAGAGGGGAGTTTCCCTCAGCACCTTCATTTACCAGGCTGAGGTACTACAAAGGAGTGGGAAGGGCCCCAATAGCTGGTCTCCCTGCAATGGATTCAGGTTTGATTCTTCCCTCTGCAGCAGCACTGTGCTGCAAACCCCACAGCCCTGCAATGCTTCACCTGCTGCCAGGGCTGTACTACCTCAAACAAGCCAATATTTTCTGGTGTGGCCATATTACTCGTGGCAAGTCCCAGTACCTACACATGCAGAGGGGCACAGGGGAGGAAACCTGTGCTGGACAGGGTTGTTCACACAGGGCAATGGCGCTGGGCCTCTGGCCAAGCAGGCAGGCTCAGGCTTGCTGCTGCACCATGGCTGCCCTGGAGACCTCGCTGAAGGGCGGGCGCTGAGGGGAGTGGAGGGGAAAAGGAAAGGGGAAAGCAGCGGTGAGATGGAGGGGAAGGTGCTGAGGGGAGGAGAGGTGAAGGGGGAAGGTGAGGTGGAAGGGAAGGTGCTGAGGGGAGATGGAGAGGGAAAGCGCTGAGGGGAGGAGAGATGGAGGGCAAAACCTGAGGGGAAATGGAGGGGGAAGGCCTGAGGGGAGATGGAGGAGGAAGGCACTGAGGGGAAGAGCTGAGGGGAGATGTAGGGGGAAGGCATAGAGGGGAGAGGAGATGGAAGGGCAAAACCTGAGGGGAGGTGGAGGGGGAAGGCACTGAGGGGAGGTGAAGCACTGAGGGGAAATGGAGGGGGAAGGCACTGAG